>OW799237.1:34361576-34961576 GCA_941918925.1 Phyto melanocephala | reverse complement strand
AGTTTTAACAATTTAGATTTAATTGAAGAAATTTCCACCCATGACCTAGAGGATGTGGAAAGTAGTCCGGTGGTTTTAATAGCCGAAACGCCTTTACATCAGCACAGTAGCTCGACTAATTCAGCCTCCTCCCAGCATCGACCATCAAGAAGTCGCCTGCAGTCGTTTGATGATGATTTGGATGAGGAGGATTATGCTAATCGAAATAATATTGCACATGCCGCACCTGTTATGCCGGCCAAGCAAGTTAGTGCATCGAATATTTCTAAAACGGGTAGTGGTAAAGATGAAGCTGATGGTAATACTTCAGAAACAGTAGAACCTGAAGGTGATCTTATTGGCAACATTGAACACTTTGTTATGCAACCAGCACCTCAAGGTATGCTCTACAAATGTCGTATAACGCGAGATCGCAAAGGTATGGATCGTGGCCTTTTCCCCATTTACTATTTGCACTTGGAGAGGGATTATGGAAAGAAAGTTTTTTTGTTGGGTGGCCGTAAGCGTAAAAAGAGTAAAACATCGAATTATATTATCAGTTGCGATCCAACCGATTTGTCACGCAATGCTGAGGGATTTTGTGGTAAATTGAGATCGAATGTTTTTGGTACCTCGTTCACCGTCTATGACAGTGGCAGTAAGGAGAGTACGGAAAATCCACGCTTGGATTTGGCAGTAATAATATATGTAAGTAAATAGTTGTTGTACAGAAGACAGTACACAAAAGACGAATATGTTCTCAGTTAAATATAAAAGGTTAACTAACAGTAGAGTATTGAAGAAAGTAAAATAGTGAGGTAAAATAACAACATAAGTTTAAATTTTAATTTTTTACTAATCTTTCGAATAGGACACGAATATATTGGGTTTTAAGGGACCAAGAAATATGACCGTTATACTGCCCGGTATGACCGAAGATGATCTTAGAGTAAAAATCAGTTCCGCCGATCCTAAACAACAAGGTATTATGGATTTGTGGAAAAGTAAAGTAAGTTAATAACTTTTTGTTTTTAAATTAAATTTCAAAATAAATTAAAACTCTGAAAACAAATTTACAGAACCTTGACAACATTGTGGAGTTGCATAATAAGACCCCTGTGTGGAATGATGAAACACAATCATATGTTTTGAATTTTCACGGCCGCGTCACCCAGGCTTCGGTAAAAAACTTTCAACTTGTCCATGACTCCGATCCTGACTATATAGTCATGCAATTTGGTCGCACCTCCGAAGATGTTTTCACCATGGACTATCGCTATCCATTATGTGCTTTACAAGCTTTTGCAATTGCTTTAAGCAGTTTCGATGGCAAAATCGCGTGTGAGTGAATGGGGGAAGAAAATCGCATACATGAGAGCTTATTTGTACATTAGATTATAAAAAACCTAATTAAGCTTTGTATTAAATGTTTATTCAGGTAGTTCGTATGCATCTCTATGTCTAAATATATTTTCTATACATTTTTCATAAGTTGTGGAGGTCTGATCATAAATAGATTTTGTTCATTAACTTTTTTTTTAAGCTGGCATACCATTAACGCATATTTAGCAGAAAGTACGTTCGCGTATTTATTTAATCAACTAAGAATGAAAATGGAAAAAACATTTTATTTTATTTAACTAATTAAAATGTTATTAACTTTTCTTCTTTCTGGGCTATTTCATGGCGACATTCTGGAGACTAACGACGCAATAGACTTTATTTGGTACAATACAGGTCCTGTCAAAACGGTGCCACACAGACTCCGTGCGTACAGTGAACTACCACGTTAACCAACAAACCAACAATACAGTTGACTGGAGGGAGGAAGACAAATATATATATATATAAATATTACCGACAAATTTGGTTTCTAGAACATTCGACAAACGAACAAGTAGTTTTTTATTGAAAAACGAACAATTACGTCCTAGAATTTAGAGCAGATGTGTTGTAATGATGTAGTCGAAGATTAAAGCTCCAACAGCAGCCAATAATATTATTACCTTTTTTAAGTTTAATTGTTGGCAGCACTTGCAGTTGTTAATAAGTTGTTAATTAATAAACCACAGTTTTCCACGGCAACGTTATTAGTAATTCGATGTCTTATTTATAATTCAAAACCTAATTACGAACCAAATTACATAATTTTCCCATACAAAAGTTTCAAAGCGAATTACTAATTTTGTGGGTAATTCATTTAGAATTACCATGCGAATTATAATAAAATCAATGTCTTCTCTAATTTTTATCGGTAGTTTATCATTTCCAGCTGTCAAAAAAATCAAAGCAAATTGAAAAGTAAAAAGAATAAAGTTCTATTTCATATGTAAAAAATAAAATGGAGACAAAAAAGAAAGTTTTAAAGAAAGTTGTAATGTCTAGAGGACTATTGGCCACATCAAAATTAGTGGATGATATGAAATTGTGTTTAGAGGGTTTTCTGGTTGACTGGTAATGATATTATTTGCTTACATTTTGCCTCCATTGATAAAATGATTATAATTTTCTTTAAAAAATTTTATATCTTTTAATGTTCACCGCCAAAAAACAAAACTGTCAAATCAAGTTAACAATATGTCGTGGAAACAGTGTAATTCACATAAGTAATTTAAAGAGCGAATCAAGTAATTGAATGTGTTGTAGAAACCTCTAGACTAAGCACTGAGTCTAATAAAATATACTTTAATATTTTGATACCTTAAGGGAATTGTTTTTTCAATCCCACATTTCTATATTTGTTTACTGGGATATTTCTTAAAGTGTTGACAACGAAGCTATTTTCGTGCTAGCTTTTGCACTCTTTATAACTTAAATTTAAGGAAATTTAAACAACACTTAAAGTGTCACACTAATATCAATCTCCTGGTAATTATAATGGAAACATACAACTGCAAAAAATTATTGTTTTCTTTTTCATTCAAACTGACATATTAGTTGAGATCAGACCTTCATACGTTTTAAAATTTTTCACAGCAACTCCTTCAGAGTCAGCTGAAACTTTTCATAGAAACTGTTCTGTTCAAAATTTTTTAAGCGATTTCATCTTTGAATAAACTTTTTACATAATCCCAATATTATTGTAAAAAGTCACTGAAATTATTCATATGACTTTATTATACGGCCTACAAAAAATGTTTGTATTTTATAACTTTTTTAAACAAACAAATCTTATAAATTGCATAATATAATAATAATTTGATTTATTTAATTAACATCTGATTTGAAATACGTTAATATATAATTATTGTTATTATAATTAAGTTATAAAACAAAAAAATACTTAGTTTTAAGAAAATACTATACATAAGAAGTACACAACATTTAAAATTGTTCAAATGATAAAAACACAAATATATATTTTTTCTAGTCATTTATGGAATAATTTAACTAATTAAAATAGGAATAACAAATTGAATATCATGCGTACTCGATATATGTAAGTACATACTTACATATACAAAAGTATACATTTAACTATAAGTATTTGCAGAAATATTAATTTTGTTCATACAAATAGTAATCACTATTAATCTTAATCATAAACTACAAATTGTTAAAATTTTTTTAAAATTACGAAAAATTTGCATTTATAAAAATCAAATCAAAACAACACAAATCTAATTTGAAATTCCTAATGCGCCTTTAAAACTTTGCGTTCATTATGTGTTGCACTGCATTTTGATTTCATTACCCCCCGACCACACGAGCAATGTGTTTGGCAATTATTGCCACAGCAACTGTCAAATTCTATTGTCAACACAAGATATTAACATGTGGACTGCATGAATATGTACTAGAACACATATTTAGCAATAAATATTATAATACATTGCTGAGCAATACTCTTTTAACACAAGTTGTCAAATTCAAATGCAAACAAATAAAATGTAACAACAACACTAATATATAAGAGAACGTCGCAGAAAAAAGGAAAACAAAATATTAAAATTAACATGGTTATTATAAAAAATTTAAGTTTTTTAATTAAATTTAAATATATAATGGCAAAAGAATCGTTTTAATCTAGTGCACTTAGTGAAATTTATTTTCGTATATTTTTGTAAAATTTTAAATTATGGGTCGGTTAATCACCTGGAAAATTTTTAATTTTATGTTTGAAGATATTTACGTGTTAACCACCTTTAGATATAAGCTTGAACATTGGCAATTTGATGCCGTTATTCTGCCGGCTTTATTGCTTATATAATGACATAATCAATCGCTCGTGTGATCGGGGGGTTAGGAAACCCACCGTTTTACGCTATTATTGCCAGCCTTTTCATCGTTTTTGAAGACGAGTAACTATCAGTTTAGATGGTTATGAAATTACATTTCACTTTGGTTTTATTTAAGATCTGGACTTTTTATCTCTATTATAGTTGACTGTGCTTTACAATTCAAATCAATTCACACAAATTATACAAAAAAATATGCATGAACTAAAATTTGTGATTCCTTTAGTTTTGCTTAAAAATAAAAGGGGCAGTTTTAACGACGTAAATCGAAACAACTCTTATCGAGATGACCTAAATTAAGGGGTGGTTGTATTTTATATGCACATGTGATTATATGAAATCGCATATAGGTAGGTCTAATGACCTACACAACTTTGATAATATATTCATACATACACTTTTGTAGAAAATTTCGATAACTATTTTGCATAAATGTGGCTAAATTTTTAAATGCATCGTAAAAATTGATATTTAAATGCATGAGAATTTGTAGGTTTTATGGCATCACACAATCTGGGGCCAAATTCTGCTCGTCGAAACGAGAAAGTTTCATTTAAGATTGCTTAATATTAAAACCACATGGCAGCCACATTAAAATAGTGTACCAATGTACTTTTTTAAAAAAGGTCGGTCCAATGAAACCTCCAGACAAAATTCTACAGCAAAAACTAAATCGTGGATGCATTTCATTCTTTTGCTAATCAAATTTGATATAACCTACACAAAAATATATTTTCGTTATTTAAAGCCACGTTAACTGTAAACTGTACGCAGTAAAAAGCTTCTTGAAATTTGCATTTCTTGTGCACCGCACTAAGTTGATATTAAAGGACTTTCAACAGCACTTATACGTATTTCCATTTAATAGAATTATTTTTGGACGTTCAGTGAGTGCTTTCAGCGTTAACAATTGCTCTTATCTCCCAAAATTTTTTAATTACAGTGCCACCTCGCTTAACGCAACCCTGGATAAGCACAACTCCTCGTTTATTGCAACTCGTAAATTGTGCGCATTGTTGGTTTAGTTAACGCAACTTTTCTCCCAAAACGATCAATTTGTCATGTTTATTTACATATTTTTTATTTAGATTTACCGCTATTCCAAGAATACTGAAATATGCGTGTTGCACTTGTTTTTGTAGATACGTACTCAGTTGAAATATACTCTTTTTTCGTGAAAGTTTGTTCTATTTACATTGAATAAAATGCCGGTGATTACAAAATTTGTAAAATTTTCAATTAAACAAGAAAGTGATATTCGTAATAAGATGGAAAGGGGCATACATATCTGTAAAAGTGATTTGCAATTTGCGATGAATATAAAGTGCACAAATCAACAATATCCAGAATTAAAAAAATGAAGCTGTATTTTTTATACTTTTAATAAAATTAGTGTTAAACAGTTTATATAAGATTAAAATTGATCAGTATAAAAATAAATTTATTCAAAAAATATACTAAATTTATTTACAACTTTTTTGGTTAATTTTTTATATTTTTCGATTTGCTTATTACAATTTATAAAACAAAATCTACATATGTACATACTTAAAAAGGAAAACTTAAAATATAAACACGCATACGGGTTTTTAATTGCAAATTAAAGAAATCAGCTATAAGAAATTACTCACCGATATATTATATTTAATTTTTATTTTTTTAGTTACACTTTAAGAAAGACATACAACTAAATTCCACCTAATTAAGCAAATGAAATAAGTGTTAAGTAATACAAATAAAAACTAATGCCCAGCTTATAATCAAAATATAAGTTAAGGAATTCTTAAAAAATAAATGAAAAAAAAAAATAAAAAAATTTCCCTAAATGTATGTATGCATGTGTGTTCTGTATTAAACAATTTTAAAAATCAGGTTCTGATTCAGGCACACGAACGAAAGTTTTATTTTTAAATTTTGCATAAAAAAAAAATAACAAAAATATAAGCAATTTTGAAGTATTTGCAATACAAATTAATTTAAAATTTAAGTAATTATTTTTCGTACGTGTTTCTCAATCCAGAACATAGCATTAATAAACCAAAACTAAACTATTCAAAAACGTAGAATCAAAAGAAATCGTCAACATTATGGTCATGTCATTAAAAACGTCAAATGGAATTTAAAAACTAAATTTTAAGATTTATTGAAACAGAAATAACTTATATTTTTATTATTATTTATTTTAATAAAGATATTTTTTGTATGTAAAACTAACAAAAACATAATAATAAAAAAATATGTATTAAAGATTCAGGAAAGTTTTATATCGTTAGTTATTAAAAAATAAGTGTGTCCAAGGAGGATCCATTAGGTAACCGTATTTAATCAGCTGATTGTTTTCCATTCTTTAATGATGCGAGTACACAACGGAAAAACTTTGTTATATTTATAAATACAAAAACAAAAAGACTGTTGCATTGTTGTAATTAACACGGCCAGATCCTTATAAATCCACCTCGAACATGTAGAAAAAAACACTTCAACAGAATTATCTGATGTTCTTCCAATTCACAGATCACAGAAAATATAACTTTTACATACTACTTATGAATTCGTCAAATTTGTTTGGTAACCCCTCCATCAAAATTTTGATAGTTGTTGCAGTTACTTTTTTGGAACAGTTTGACCAACTCTTTTTAAAATCTTCCATACTGTGGGAAACCTTTTTTGTGATCTTCAATTCTTTTTGTATGTTTCGGTATTTATAGAGCCCACTGTAACACATGACTTGTTTTTTTTTTGCCGCAACTGCATAAAGCTTGCCATATCAAGAGCATTTTAGGAAATTTGGTCTAATTTTGGCTTAAATCAAACATTTTTAAAATTTCCATGTGAATTGGCAACATAAAAATTTTGAAGCGAAAGCTGTGAAAAATTCGCTAGTACATACGTTTTGTCGTCTTTTATACAACACGAATATTTTTGTATTAAATTTGACTTTAATTTGCATGATCCATTTTTAGCTTCTAAATTTTTTGCAGCATTTCTGTCAGCAACTTTTTGGACATTATATGTTTTCAAGCCTGTATTTCCTTTAACTCTTAGCAAATAGTCAGTTTAAGAGCATTTCGCATAACCCCATCAGGAACATGCAAGCAGAAGGTGGCTTTAAACATCTCCGTGTTTATGACCTTTTTATAAAATAAGTCACCTCCCTCACCAATCACTTCTCTATGAACATGTTAAACTGTTAAAACAAAAGAGAAAAACAACACTTAAGTATCCATTAACTCTATGCAACATTATTAAAACTGCAAAGAAGCACAATATAAGAGATTATCCTCCACCATTAGAATTTTATCCTCCGTGGCTGCTAGAATTCAGCAATTTGCTTAAACAATTTCAAAGCTTCAACGAAAGCAACATATTCCCTATAGTCTTCAAATCGTTATTCAATGAAATATTTAACGCATACAGCAAAAATTACTGGCACTTCATCTTCACAGGTAGTTCAAAACATATAGACTTTGCCATAACTGATGAAGCTGGAAGAACGCAAAAAAAAGGAATATTACCTCAGGTGGCAACGATATTTGCAGCCGAAGCAATAATTAAAGCCTTAAAGCTAGGGGAAAATTCGTGTAGTAAATATATTATCTGCACAGATAGCCGTTCGGTATTTGATACTGCTTCAAATCAAATTAATAAAAATTAATTAATTAATTATCTCTATACAACAACAAATCACAAAGATGAATAAGAATATTAAACTACTTTGGATTCCAAGCCACATCGGTATCAGAGGCAATGAAGCAGCAGAACTAACTGCAAAAACACTTTACCTGCAACCCACCTACTTATTTATACGTCCATAGAACGTAAATGGAAGAAATACAAACACCCATACAGAATCCTTAATCCTACAAAACAGCCCACAATATTGGAATCAAATAGAAGGGCTAAAATGGTAGAATAAGGTAAATGGAAAATTCAAAATTTATGATGGCGTCTGCCACAAAAAGACTGGATATATGGTTCAAACATAGTAATTACAAAGTTGTCCCCTTTAACATCCGCAAAATTGGAGTAAAATGAAATGCCTTGATCAGTAAAATACAGTTAATAATAAAAAAATTTATAATCCAAGATGGCGTCCAAAACAAAATGGTGCATAATTTTTTTTATTTTGTTATATATCCTACCCCCTGGATCCACGCTTAAACTAGTAGAATACAGTTAACTATTTAAGAATATAACAATTCAATTATCATTTTTTTGACACAATCAATTTGGGTATCAAATACAATATACAGCATCATATGTGACCTTCTCCGAGATAAGGGACCTAGTGTGTGAAAGCAAAGATCTGAGAAAAACGCATTTAAAGTTTCATAACGCATTGTCACTGTGAACACACCTTCTGTTCGGAGATGGGATTTATTATTATGGTTAGTTTGATTGGGTGCCGACTTTGGTGACGTCATGCCTATGTGGTGACGTATTTTTTTCCGCTTTTAGTGTGACAATACCTTTGATATTATTGCTGCTCTGTTTGTTATGATAAGGTTTTTCTTATTTTTATTGGTTTTCCCAAGTGCGTTTTGTACGTTTTTATGGGGTAAATAAATGTTTTTTTCCGAAATCTAACTCATTTCATCTTATTCTACATCCTTTTAGGTACCAGAATCCACTATTAAGTCTTAACCCGTTTTTCGACACACTAGGTCCCTTTTCTCGGAGAAGGTCACATATAGACAAATCTGTAAATCAAGCTGCTGTCCGAACAAATAGCGTATAATATTAAACCTGAAAGCTACGCTACGATGAGAATAACTTCGGAACCTTTTCTTATATACATACATCTCATTCAGTTTCAAATCGATGTAGCGGTTTCTTTAGAAATTATCTTTGGGACTGTAAAGGTATTTAGTAACTTTTACTTTTAAGTATGTAGTATGTCATGAGGTAGTTTTCTTTACATATTTTTTTCCACACAGCTAGAGCATGAATATCAACAAACTTGTATGTTAATTTAATCAGGAATTTTATAAATTTTATTTGACAAGACTACGTCCGATGCTGCATACACAAATTATTCAACAGTACGAGTATTATGAAAACAAAATTCCAAGCACAGTTTATGAATCAGGTACTCAATACATTTAATAGAAATTACTGTAAAATTTATCATACAAAATTGTAAGAAATTTTCTTATATTATTAAATAATTTTACTTTAATAATTTCAGACTTGTATAGTACGTGTTCTTTAGGAAAGTATTTAAGATTATAAAAAAGGAGGATAGTACCACCAGTTCTTACCAGCGACATGCTGTATATTTTTTGCGGTAAGTGTTGAATTTTTTTGTTTAGAAATTATTATCTAGCATTTGCCTTCTTTTTGCAAATTGATTTGTATTGGATATTTGAGTTATTCGATGTTTATAAAGTAATATGTGGGTAACCCTTGAAAATTTTTTTGAAAACTGCCAGTTTAAATTAGGTTTATTTGGCACACGCCTGAAGACAAAGGTCAAATAGATCTTCAGTGGGTCCCGTTGCGATACCCTGTGCACCGCTCGTTTATATCTCCTGGCATTCGTCATTATTTAACCATTTTTGTCCTGGTATGTATTTTACCCAGATTAACTGTAAAAAAAAACATTTTAAAATAAGGAATTTGCTAACCTTTGTCCCGACGTCTTCGGTTTCTAAATGCCAGACAGTTCAGATCTCAACCCATTCAAATGTAATTTTTAGGGATTCTTTACCTTTTTACACGTATCGCTATTAGCCAGTGCCCAATAAGAACCGCTAGAAGGATTATGAATATATTTATCGTAAATCTCGATGCTTGACAATCAAATAAAGTTCGAGTGAAATCAGTTATTTACCTTTCGATAGAATAACGCCAATAAACGCCTGAATCCAATTTGTGGTGATACCACAGCTCGTATACTAGGCGCACAATTGGGACGAACGACGAATTGTTCGCCGTGAATATTCGTCGTCAAAAATAAAACACATTTGTGTATATGAGAATGCATGCAATTGTAGCGTCAGTCGAAATTCGCTATACGCGGCGAACTTTGCAATAGATTTATTTCCATTTTTACGCCAGCGAACGACGAACAAATTGGTACAAGGTGACCATTTTTTATTTTATTTGATTGTACTTCTCAACTTTTTAAGAAAATAATGTAAGTTTTTACTTTAAGAATTTTAATACATTTAACATAAATATAAAAAGTTGAACTACAAAAATTTGTTTTTATTTATTTGTGTTTTTGCAAATGTTTAAGTTTATTAAGTGATCTTTTTTTTCTATTGGTCACACTATTAGCTGTTATACAAAAAAAAAAAATTTATTATTGTTAAATTGCACGTAACCCACGACATTCTTTGCAAACGTTTACTTGTACGTAAAAAAGTTTTTACTATGACAGCAATTATTTATATTTAAATATTATTTTGTTGAGTTTCACAAAAATTTAAATTCATCGACTATTTTTGTTCTTTTTTTGCACAAACAGTAAACAATTTTATCAAATATAAAAGATGTCACCTTTTCGATGTTATTATGCTTTACACGACGAATTTACACAGCGAAATTTTACGGACAAATTCGTCGTGTTTGGCGAAATTCGTCGTTCGTCCCAATTGTGCGCCAGGCATTAAACTCCGAAAGTCCACACCACTCATTCGACGCTTTTTCTCAATTTAGTTGAACGTTGCAAGAAACAGAGCACAAAGTAGGTTTACTTTTTATTTTTTTAAAGAGTAATAAGCGACGAGAGAACAACTCAACTGAGTTTGCATTCCAGGGATGACACACTATAATTTATTTTAGTTTTTTAATTTAAAAAGAAGAAAATGCTTTCAAAGTAAAGTTTACAAATATTGGCAAGAATAAAATTAATTTATTTAAAAAAAACTTTTCCTTAAAAAAATTTTGCATTTTGATTATTGATGACATTTAGATAATGAGTGCCATCTATCAACTTGTGTTATTTTATGTGCAAAAATCGTTCATGTAACTTCATGTGTAGAATGCTCTCACACGGAAAAACTTAATGTAAAACCACTAATAAGGTTGATTTTCCTTTTTACGTTAATAATTTTTCTTCATAAGGGGTGTCTCGAAATGCTTTTTTTTACATTTTAAAATATCTCTCAAATCTAGTTTTTTTCAAACAAAAAATATATTTTATTGGCGTAATGGAGAAAAATTTCTAAACTTTATTATGCAAAAACCCAAAGTTTCAAATTTTATTTTCTTCTGCAAGATTTCGCACTTTTTTCTTAACCCTTTGCATTAAACGGTGGACACACGTTTTACCCAAGTGTTTGATAGCATTTTTCCAAATAAATCCAAATTTTTTTACATTTGCAGAAGTTTTGAACTTTGTTCTTAGGTACTGTTAACTATAGCCCAATAGCGTTCAATAGGCTTTAGCTCTGGACAATTAGGTGGATTCATGTTTTTCGGTACAAAATTTATTTTGTTGGCCTCATACCACTCAAGGACGTCTTTGCTGTAGTGGCAGCTTGCCAAGTCGGGCCAAAACTGTGAAGGTATATTTTGGCTCCTGTATAATGGCAATACAGTCTTTTTCAGTCACTCATTAATATAAAATTGGCTGTTCATTGTACGATTCACAATGATTGCCTTTGAAGTTTTCCCACATGTACATATTGGCGAATTTTAAAATCTTTTTATACTTAAATTTATCGGAAATATTAGCTCTTTTATTAGAAACATAATCACCCTGACCAGGAAGCTCTGAATAGTCAGCCTTACAATAGGTTTCATCGTCCATTAAAATACATCCATTAAAATTATTTAATTTGTGACGTAGCAACTGTCTTGCTCTTATTCTTGCCGTTTTTGTTCCGTTTTCGTTTCGGTTTGAAGCTTTCTTGACTTTGAATGTTCTTAAATTTTCTTTTTTCTTTATTCGTTCTACAAGCGACTTCGAAATATTTAGTTTTCGTGTGATATCGCGAATGGAAATGTTTGGATTTTGCTTCCAAAGTGACTTCACCTTTTTAACGATTTGAGGATTCATAAAACCACGAGGCCCTCCACCTTTCTTGTGCTTAATAGACAAGTCTTTTTTGAATTTAGAAATAACGTTACGGGCAGTCTGTCTGGACACTTTTGCCCGTCGCGCAAATGCAGCGTAAGAAAGTTGTTTATTTTCATTATAAATATCCACAATATTTTTTCTCACTTTTTCTCTATTTAACGACATTTTAAATGCGGTTTAAATAATTTGAATAAACTTATTAACAAAGTATTGTTGACACTTATAACTATCACAGAGTGGAACAAAAAAATTAATTAAATAATAATTGTTTGCGTAGTGCCCTGTAAAAAATGTAAAAAAGCATTTCGAGACACCCCTTAGTCGATTTCAACATGAATTTAAAAAACAACAAGTGCACAATATGCATTTTGATGTGAACGCTAATTTTAATAAGAAACCTTAATAACTTTAACGCGTTGCTCGATTATGTATCTTTCCATGGTTCAGATTGAGTTAGTCTGAAATTGAGAAATGTCAAATGAAATGCAGAAAAAAAACTTGACGTCTTAGTTTAGTTCACATTCAACATCGGCGGTTTTAATTTAACCACCCTTTATAGATGGCAATAACTCCCCGTTGCCACTTTGATTATTATAGAATACGCATTATTTATTTATTGTTTTTAGTTCGATTTTATTTTATATATTTTTTTTATGTATTTCATTATATATGTATGCAAGTTTATATTTACTTATGTATGTAGTTGCTGTTGATGTATACCAATATATTTATGTGTATGTATATTTATAATTTTTTTTTTCATTGATTTATATTACAAATAGTATTTTACAATATTTATCTATTACATATTATTACTATTATTAATATAATAAATATTTATTTATATATGTATATGTATGTATATTTATTCCTATTTAATTTATTAATGTTGCTGTTGTTTGTGCAGAAATGTATTTAATACGTGCATATGTATTAGTAAATAATTATGTGAGTGTTTAAATATGCTGGCATTTTCCCGGTGGCGTTTTTTGAGCCACTTTGTCATAGTGACATTTTCATTTATGATTCATTTTTACAAACTAGATCTCAAGGCGTAATTTCTATGACATCTTCACTATAGATACACAGTATAAAAGTAAGTAGAAAGTAATCGACATTGTCTGTTATTATTCGACACAAAGATGAACTCTGCTAGAGTTTGTCTGCTACAAGTATTCGTCAATAGTTAAAGAAAAATAAATAACGCATTATTAAAGATTTTTTTGCTTTTGCATTGAAAAATATTGAAACTAGGCAACATTATCTGTTATGAGTGGATTTAAAGGCGAGTTTGTCTGCTGTGCGTAACCCTTTGAAAAAATATAACTGTTCTTTTTTCTTCTTAAATTGTTTTTTGTGCTTTTTGTAATTTCAATTCAAGGTTAAATGTTTCATTTCGTTAGTTTAGTAAAGTTCTCAGTGAATAGTGGTTGGTTAATTTTAATTATTAAAGGTGATATCTATCCGCCGATTACTTTGTGACGATTTGGCCAGAAACTTAGAAAGAATTTTCGACTCGAATTTAATTTCCCAATACAATTATGATGGCACAAAAGGCAAGAAAGCCCTGAAGTTGTATTCGAATCTAATATCAGCTTTAAAAGGTTAGTGCTATTAAATATTAAATTAAAAATAAGTTTTATTAGATATCAAGTTCTGTACGTAGCGTAAATAATTTTTTTATATTTTTATTTAAAAAGAATGTACAAGCTTCCAGTCTTTTGGAAAATTCCTTTGCTACTTACGCACGGCTATTAAAAAAGTAAAAAATAGGGACGCTAAACGCCACTCTAGAAAAGATGAATCCAAGATATATGTGGACAGCCAAGAAACTCAAATGACTTAAATAATTATTTAGCAATTCATAAATTATTTTTTTACAACTCTTTTAAAACTTATTACTCTATGATTATTATAATTAAAAAATGCAATATTAATGTCTGATTTTTTTTAAGTTACTTTTTTATTATATTATTTTATTTCTTATATTATTTTGAACAATATTGAAATTTACAGAATTAATGAGTGCCTTAACTTTTTTTTAATAAAAATTTTTAAATATTCACGATGCATAAAATTGGTTTCTCTGTACGGTTCTCTGGGATTAAAATCCATAGAATAAAAATTCATGTATGAAACGTTAGTCAGAAAGTCCTTAATAGTCTCTGTTAAAGCGACATATAAAAGAAAAATTCACAGAGGAAACAAAGTGATATTGTCCGCTACGAATCTCTAGAATGGCGACGTATTACATAAAAAGTCATATCTGATAATCGATGATATTGTCTGTTAGAACTCGCTAATACTCGGACGCTTACCGGACAAAATCAATTCGGGTCATCTATGATGTTTTGGACAATTGCTTAAAAAATTCATGTTTGACGCCAAAGAAAATTCAGCATCTGTCATGGATGATTTAACATTGTCAGCATTTTTCACAATGAATCATCATGACATTCGCCACTGGGTTACTGCATGTATGTATGTATGTATATTATTTTTTTTTTAACTATTAACTATGTTAAAATAATATATCCTAATACAAACAATCAAATCTTTAAAGTTTTAAGTAAAATTAAGTAATTTTTTTTTTTTATTATTTTAATTTTTTTCGTTCGCTTAACATAAATATATATCACGCAAGTAAAGATGTCGTATTCTATTGTATTTCTTTAATTAATTTAAAAAATTTCTCTATTCACTTTTTCTCTTTTAACAATTTTAACAGATTTCTACCTCACAGAAAGTTACGATACGTAATAAATTAATGTAACACTTTTTGTCAGCTGATTCGTGACATTACAATACAAATCTACTAACTAAACATAAAGTTAAACCTTCAGAGAAATACAA
This sequence comes from Phyto melanocephala, assembly GCA_941918925.1. Classification (NCBI taxonomy): domain Eukaryota; kingdom Metazoa; phylum Arthropoda; class Insecta; order Diptera; family Rhinophoridae; genus Phyto; species Phyto melanocephala. Next base: position 34,946,477 of record OW799237.1, on the reverse strand, counting down.
TAAGAAAATAAGAAGTAAAGAGATATATTCGGTTGTGCCGAATCTGAAAATACCCTTCACCATCATGTATTTAGTTACAGTTACCCCAGATTTAATGCTAGACGTCATTTTGCTTTATTATTTCCAATGCCAGTTTTGATTTTGAAATTTTACAGTTGTATTCTACTAGTCAAGCTCTTATATTTGATATCCATATTGATGGCGTTGAGAAAAATCATTTTGTTTACTACTTGTCAAGTTTGATACCCACATGGTGGGGGTTGATGAGGGCAAAGCCGTAATCAATTTTTTTAACCCATATATCCTCTATTTTATTTTGGACGCCATCTTGGATTTTAACTTTTTCTTTGTTTATTGTATTCCAAGTCCTTTCGTTGGATACCAATATTGAAGGGGTTAAAGTGGGTGCATTCTTAATTACTAAATTAAATGTTCGCCATTGTGTGACGACCATCTTGTATATCAATTTTTTTAATGTTCTATATTTTGTTAGTCAACCCCTTTCTTTTTATTATTATATCGTTCCTTTCTCTTGTTCTAAAGCTGAAAATAATCAATTTTAGTTTGTAAATTTTAGGCAAAACACCGAAGCATTTATATTTTTGTGTTTATATCTCAGACAATTTCAAGCCGATTTGTCAGTTTTTCTCATCAGTAATTTTCGAGATTACGTTTTGTATTCTGGTGTCTTTAGTATGTATGAAGAAAATATATATTTTTTTCAAAATTATTTTTGCCTATAACTTTGTCAGTTAGTAATCCATTTATACAAAAATTTTCAATAATATCCCTAGAGGAATATCGTACCATTAAATAGCAGCAAACGTCTCTATAAATTAACCTAGGGTTGAAAACTTTAGATTTTCCTGAAATGATACGGGAAAAACAGAGGCAGTCGTTCATTCCCAGATATTTGCAAAAGATTGATGTTACATACAGATCTGAGTAACATGTGTTTTCAGGACAGACAGACATTGCTCAATTAGCTTCCCTGGTAATAAATTTAAAAAAAATATATTTTACTTTATGGGATCGGAAATGAATATTTTAGAAATTACCAGCAGAATGACAAATCTATATATACCATAGTTGGGTTTTGTGGTACAATTGAACCAAAATTGGTACAATCACAAGTACAGTGGTACACTTATACACTCAATATATTTTTGCCACAGTTTTCTTATTGCAAATTAATTTTTTTCTATTTGTACTTTTGCTTAAGTCTATATTTTTTTTACTTAATTCGGCTAAAAAAAAATTTTAAATTTCTTATGAAAATATTAAATTTTTTCCGATAAAAATATTAATTTCTTCATAAAAAATTAAAGCGGAGTTTAGCCAGAAAAAAAACAAATAAATTTAATCAATAAAAAAATTTTAAAATTTTTGCAAACGTTACCAAAACCTTATTATAAAATATCAGGTAATTTTATCTTAAAAAAATTTTATTGTTTGAAAAAACTTTACATGTTTAAAAAAACCAGTGATTTTTGTGATCTTAACTGCCTATAAACAGCTCCAGTTTGTGTTGAATTATGAAGTTATAGTGCAATTTTTTTTTTCTTTGTGTTCATTATTATTCGTTTTAAACTAAGAGTTAACTTTTGAAAAAAATAAAGTAAAATTTACTTAATTTTTAATTATGAGCAAGGGCCATAATTTTAAACATCCAGAATAGTAATGAACATTGCTTATATATGATTAATTCTTATTTCTATATTGTTATTTTTGGTTACTTGGTACAATTGATGTTCATTTGGTACAACTTTACTAATAATATGGTACAATCTTAAAATTTCTAGATCCCAACAGTGGCACCACGGGTGAAGAGTATATTAAATTATTTTTTTTAACTGTACAGCCTTCCGAAGTATATCCTGAAAAAAGACAAGAAAAGATTTAATCGCGAGAGTCCAAAATAAATATTGAATTTTTAATAAATATTTAAAGAAAAACTCTTATATTTAATAAATTGAAACTGATGTTGTAACAAAATAAATATTTATACATAATGACTATAAAATCATAACAATATTTAAAAATAGAATTAAGATTTCCCGAAAATTCAAATAGTGAAGAAAAACCTAATAATTGGACATTCAATAAATGAATGAGTATACCAAAAATTTCTAAAAAAAAAAGTTTATAAAAAAATAATCATTATAAAAAGAATACAATAAATGTCGCAAAAGATATAAGCATGTCTATATAATTTAAATAATAAATAAAATATTTAACTTTTAATGAAGAAAACAGTGGCCCTGAAGAAAGACATAAACAAAGAAGTAAGAGCGCTATATTCGGCCGTGCCAAATCATATATACCCTTCACAACGTGTAGACATGCAATAACAATTGTTTGTATACCACGTTTGTATGTATGTATGTGTGTATGTAAGTGTGTATATATGTATGTGTATGTATGTGTGTATGTATGTATGTATGTATATACATATGTATGTGTTGTATGTTGTTTTTGTGTTAAAAAAACGAGGTGGTCGTGGTTTTTTGCTCATATCTCAGTTGTTTATGTACCGATGTTTCTGATTTTCAATACCAATCTACTTCCAAATATTTCTGACATTTTAATACCTCACCCAGATGCAAGCGATGTCGGGTGGCTTCAAAAGGTTGATTTCAACATACACACGGACAGACTGACAGAGCTTAATCTACTCCCCTATTCATAAGCTTTCAGAAAATTTATACTTTATGGGCTTGATTTAAGCCCGAAACCGTACTTAAAGTAAGCTTAAAAAAAGATTATTTCAAGTATAAATGAGATTGAATTAATCAAAAGATGCGCTTATTTAAAGAATTCGTAACTTGGTTTGATCATTGTATAGCACAGTATCTTCACTACTTACCCTTTGACATTTTCTTTGCGATAAGTTTCATAAAAACTAACGGACAAATTATGAAAGCTAAGTTAACTCGGAAACTGCTACAGCTTTGCTGTCGTAAATATTGTTACTTATAGCTAAAGTATGATAAACAAAATGAGAATTATAAAAACATACTTGAAATTTTAAAGAGTGTGTTTATCTAAGCAAATGTCTAAAAAAAATATAAGTTTGTTTTTAATTTGAGCGAAATAAGACTTAGTTTAAGAAGTTAATTCTTATTTTAATAGTCTTGTACTTGATTTTGTAAAACAATTCCGTTTTGTACTTGTTTTAAGAAAACCAGAAATAAATCGTACTTGAATTTTTAAGCACGATTTCGGCTTAAAGTAAGAATTTAATTCTTGGATTTAGAACATCATTTTTCTTTCTGTGTACAGACACTATAGAACTATAGATGATAGACAACAACTCGATTCAGTAAGTTAATATATCGAGCCATAACCGCAAAAAAACCTCAATCGTCATATTTTTCTTATAAAGCTTTTTTTTAATTGCCATAATTTGCAACAACTCTACAAATTTAAGGGGTATATACTGTGTACCGTTATGAACTTATTACCAAAAACAACTTTAGCTTTAGTGCACTCTGGAAATTTGTTTGTCTTTGTGACAGCGGCTTATTGTTAAGACTAAAATGTTCTTGATAAAAATACTAAAAAATATATTATTTTCAAAAGTTATAATCAAGGCACATTTATTCATCAAGAAGTCTTGTTTCGTCAGCTGATTATTTTTTTCTTCACTTATTTTAAATTTAAATTGTCAAAGTCTATAGATAAAAAACAATTTCATCTCCTCTCTTATTTATTTTAAATGTCAAACTTCATATATAAAAAATACAAACAAAAAAATTCTCTCCGAACTGCAATTACCTGGTGAATAAATATGTCTTGGTTATAATATAATAATCAAGGCGAATTCAATAAGGTGAACTTATTAGATCAGCTGATCATCAGCTGTTGACTACTTCTAGAGACCACTTGTCAAATTTTTGTGTATTTTTGACATATCGTTTTGTTTTACACTAACAAAATACACGTTTGTATTTCTTCACTTTGTAGTTGTTTAAGCGACGAGTTCACCTTATTGAATTCGCCTTGATAACAATACTCAAATATTATTTTAATATTTGTATGTACGTACGTTGTATATGTCTTTGAAAAATGTATAAAAAACGACTGAGGTGAATAAATATTGTTCGTAGAAATGTTAAAGTTTTGTGTTAAATAAAAAAAAATGTGAAAGTTTTATAATGTAGTTAAACTTAGGTACCATTGAAAGAAATCACAAAGTTTTAAACGAATATTTTTTATCGTTTTTGAATGATGGTGATTGGAATAATTGGATGCCATATTAAACTTTTACTTCTCACATCGATACGGAATATTGCCCATTCGAATTAATATTTGGAAAATTATCTAGTTTAGCAGGTGAACAAGTTATGAATTCACAAAGTATACGATTTTGGAAATTATGCGAATGAATTAAAAGCTAGGTTATAACATTCATTAAAGAACGCTAAATAATTATTAGAAATGGTTAAACGGTTAAATGAAAATTACAATCACTTAATAAGGCAAATAGCGTAAAGCTAGTACTAGGTGATTTAGTGTTGGTCAAAGTAGAATGTAAAAAAAATGAACCCCTTTACCCGGTCCATATAAAAAGAAGATAGGGATGATCTTAATGTTTTCATGCAAATCAAAAACAAAACTAAAGCTTTGCATAAAAATTCGCTAAAAATGATGGTTAATTTTAAGGGTTGGATGTTGAATGTGAACCACACCTAAACGTCAAGTTTTTTTTCTGCATTTCATGTGACATTTCTCAATTTCGGACTAACTCAGTTTGAACCATGGAAAGATACACACACAACCGAGCAACGCGATAAGTTTCAAATCAAAAAGCATTTCGTGCACTTTGTGATTCTTTTGGTCAACATAATCGTTCAAATTCGTCCACAAAAATATTTAAATATCAGCAAAATGGGTCTGTATGAAATCTGAAAACATCTGTGAACAACTTCGTTGAACGGAACACATTGCTGTTTTACGCGTTAGTGTGGAAAAAGAGCAGTCAACCTCATCATTGTGCCCAACAATTGAACATAAACACTGTCATAGAAATTTGGACCATCGTATGGAGGTGTGCCGCCGAGGTCGCCGCGGCCATTTGGCCGATATTTTGTTCCATACATAATTGAACCATACCAATGTTATCATAATAAAAATAAATGACAAGAATTTCCTAAATAATTTGTTTCATTCAAAATCAACATCGGCCCTTAAAATTTAACCACCCTTTATTAAGCAAAAAAAAAATAATAAAAAACAAGTAAGAGCGCTATATTCGGCCGTGCCGAATCTTATATACCCTTCACAACGTGTAGTCATGCAATAACAGTGGTTTGTATCACCATTCATCCCATATGAAATACGTACATACATATAAAAACATACATATATAAAAACGTCCCATTGTAAAATTATAAATTCACGTATGTATGTTAAAAAAGCAACAAAAAAAAAAATTTAAAAAAAAATTTAAAAAAAAATTTAAAAATAAAATTATTAATTTGTATAATATATATAAAACAAAAAAAAATAAAAAAAAAAATTTAAAAAAAATAATATAAATAATATATTAAATAAAAAATAAAAAAAAAATTTAAAAAATTTTTTTTGCTCAGCTGGGACTCGATGCCACGTTTTCTCTAACCAGTATACACGTTTGTATGTATGTATGTTGTTGTTGTAATGTTGTTTTTGTGGAAAAAAAATCGAGGTGGTCGTGGGTTTTTGCTCATATCTCAGTTGTTTATGTACCGATGTTTCTGATTTTCAATACCGATCTACTCCCGAATATTTCTGATATTTTAATACCTTACCCGGGTCCAACCTATGTCGGGGGGCTTCAAAAAGTTGATTTCAACATACACACGGACAGACGGTCAGACGGACAGACTGACAAAGCTTAATCGACTCCCCTATTCATAAGCTTTCAGAAAATATATGCTTTGTGGGGTCGGAAATGAAAATTGTAGAAATTTCACACGGAATGACAAAGTTAGATATACCCTTTTTCACTGTGTGAAGGGTATAATAATTGACGCATATATTTACAGAAATCCTCCAATTTAAAGAAATAAACTGTATGATTTCTCTTGAGAGCGATGGTGTAGTGTATGCATACTGTATTAATAAACAAATAAAATGCATGTATAATTATTATGCAATGAAATAGTCAGCGATACACTGACCAATTGGAGGAGTAACCGATTAAATAAGGTGTCATATTTTATGTGTCATTCTCAATAAAGCAATTACATTTTTTGAATGAGTAAATTTCAACGGCCATATGCAAAATAACTTAGTACAGTTTTATAAACCATTATAAAGCAAAAAAGCCTAATGTTATATGCAAAAAGTCAAAAAGCTCAACATTCCTTTATCATCTTTAAAAAATTTAAAGTAGGAATATACCTACTTAACATACAATTAACCTACACTAAGGTAAAATCTTTTTAGTGATGTAAATTAAATCAAAACAAATAAAAAAGCTCGTTATTCGAAAATCATTTCTGCTTCTACGGCAAACGGTCATGTTGCTTCTTTTAAATAAATTTGTTTTTTTGTTTTACTAAATATAAAAGAGATATTATATACACGATTGGAAAAACATAAACCACAACAATTAAACTAAATTTGTTCATGTGCAAAGAAAAATAATCTGTTTAAAGACGACTACCCGAATGAAACTAAACTCGTTTTTTTTTCTTGTATCGTTAACAACAAAATGGTAAAAGAAGTTGTTGCTAGTGTATAAGTTTTAGGATACGCTTTTTTAATAAAGGCATTTTAGCCTTAATACGTCAAGTAACTAATACAGGGTGTCTAGTTATTTCAAAAAGTAATAAACGGTGTGGAGGGAGGGTGGCGCCATTGGAATTATCGATTGTGCGGATTTGCTAGTCACGATGTCGCAGTGGTTGAGTTAGCATCGCGCGTTCGCTGTGGAGACACTTTTAAAGAGTAATGATTCTTACCTAATTGCTCGACAATTTTGTTCGAAGTTCGGTATTCGGCGAATACGTGATATACCAAATGTAAATTTAATTCATTCGTGGGTGCAGAGATTCCGCGCTTTTGCTATGAATGTCCCACGACCAGGGCCCAGTCGATCTTAAGGACTCCAGAAAACATTGAACTGGTTGAAAGCAGTTTACGTGAAATTCCGCGACTTTAAATATCGGAAAAGAGGACTTCCAAGAGCGATTATTCATGATATTCATGAAAAGATTCTGGAGTTCCATCCTTTTAAAATTCAAATCGTTTAAGAAATTAAAGAAAGTAACTTTGATTTCTTAAAAAAATTTGTGAAACGATGTTGGAGCGTTTTCGCACTGCAAATGAAATTTTTTTGCAGCGACCAGGCCACGTCAACAAGGAAAACTGCCGTTACTGGTCTCCAAGGACATGCAACCCTCGATTGAAACATCAAAAACCATTGCATTGCCTCAGAGTAACTGCCTGGTGTGCCTTATCCACGCACGAGATAATTGGACCATTTTTTTTTTGAAAATTCTCGAGGCCACGCGACGAACGGTGAAAGTTATCGACGCATATTTACGGAATTTTTTTTTCCAAACCTACGAGCTCATCCATCGTACTCTTCACACACGTGGTTTCAATAGGATGGGGCGACTGCACACACAGTCAGAGCTTAGATGAATTTGATTCGGGAAATTTTCCACCAAAAACTGATCAGTCGCTTTAGGGTCATTTTAATGGCCACCGGGGTAGCCCGATCTAACTCCCATAGATTTTTTTACGAGTCTACCTTAAAGAGAGGGTTTATAATGACAATCCCCAATTTCTTGTGGCATTAAAGGAAAATATTCGTCGAGAAATCAGCTCGAATGAATCAAGTTAACTGCAGCGTGTGGTTAAGAACACAATGCTCATTTCTAAACAGTGTGTTCAACTCGACGGAAGACATCTGGATGACATACTCTTAAAAAAATAAACTCCGCATTTCCATTCTATCGTTCAATACTCTTAATAAAACTTTGTGTCAATTATTACGTTTTTTGTTTGAAAATATTAATCTGCCACCAGACACAGTAACTATTTCAAATCTACATTAGAAATTTCTTTTTCACACGGCCCACAGTGGTCTATGACGTTGCTGTTGCGCGAAAAAGGTCGAAGGAGTTGAGCTTTCTTAACTAAATTTATTATCGAAATGTAGAATTAAGCTTTTAATTTGAATTCTTATTTTTATTGTAATCGGACTATTAAAAGCACTAGGTTCTATCCAAAAAAGACTGTAAATAAGTGAAAAGTATGTTTCATAGCATCTTAAAGAAAATTTCGTGGTAGTTTCTGATTTAAAAAAAAAAACAGAATAAATTCGAAAATCTCCACAATTCTATAATCTACCCTTATATGGGAAGCATGCATTTGCATTATCAGAAACACTAGTCAAACAAATTGTATCATATTTAACCATATTAATTTAATTTGTAAATGTTGTCGAAATTACATTTTAACTAATATATATTGCTATTCACTATCTGAACTCGAATCCACTTCAGGACTTGTACTTGTGTCAAAAATTAATGTGAAATGTACATTGTAAATCCACAGCTTCGGAATCAAGTTGTATCTTGTTTTTGTCACGCTTCTTTTTAAGAGAAATTTGTGATATTATTGGGTCAGAAGATAGAAGAAGGTAGTTCAATAAATCTTCACTGGTATGATACGCTCAATCTTTTCTAGTTCTGTGCTCTCGGACAAACTTATAATCCTTATTTTTGGCTTCTTGAGCCTCTTTACCGAGCTGGCCTATAGGCAATATAGCATGACTGATTATATCAGCTCCATGAATTAAAATTTTATGTACGCTTGTCGGCATATGGTACCATGAATATAGCTTAATGTATTTTCCGCTGTAGTGTATTTTTTTTTTTTTTTTTAATTTTTCGGCATCTATTTCATAGCCACTCGATATTGTTTGGAGAATTATATGAAATCTATGCATGATTTCTATGTCGACTCCGGTTATGTCATATGATTTTTCAGCATTATGAAAAAAAACCTCTCAGTGTTACCCATGTCCAGGCTTAGGTTGGTCAACTAGAATACCTAGTTCTTTTTTGCAGCGATCGATAACAAGTTTCTTTCTTTCTTTTATTTTACTTTTATTATCTTTTCTTGCCTATTATTATTATATTATTATTCTCCGAAACGTATGAAATCAACTCATTACAAGTCATCTCTCTTGTCAGATGCTCACATGATTGCCATTTCTTGACTAACTCTAAATGAGTCAATACTGAAAAAGAAATAAAAAAAAAAATGACGCCGAACGTAAACGCATATTATTTAATATCTTATGTTTGGTACATAAATAAAACTACTAAAAAAATAACCTTCGATCCCTGCAAAATTTCTAAACCCTGCTTTTATCGACAATGACTGGCAATATTTTTATTATTGCGCGTTATGTTATTTCTACACATATAACTTAGCAAAAACTTACCACCATTGCTAACAGACATGATAGAGATATACCGCAGATTATAATCAACCAACATAAGTAAAAAAAAAACGGATAACAATTGATACAGAGAACAATTTTTCAAGTTTCTTCTTGTTATGGCAATTCTTCACTTTTAAATACACGTTTACAATTTTAAACAAACCCTGATTCAGAATATATGTATATACTTTATGGGGTCTAAAATGGATATTTCGATGTGGTACAAACGGAATGACAAAATGAATATACCCCCACCATTTTTATGATGGCGGGTATAAAAATAACTGTAAACAAAAGGGCTGCAAACTCCTCAAAATAATGCAAATGACTCAAATTGGTAGTTTTCTCAAGAATTGGATATTTTTCTTTGAAATGAGATAGTTTTTGATAATTTAGATTCACTTTCATTTTTGGACTTTTTTCGCGCTCGGAAGCCCATTTAGACCACAGTGCGGCCGTAAGTATTGTTACAGATTTAATTTTAAATAGCTTAATTTACATTATGATTTATTTTAGTTGTAGTAGTTTAAGTTACTGTAGTTTTATTTGTATTAGTTTATTTCGCTGTTTGTTCGAACATGATATTAAGTTGTTATTATGTGTAGCATACTTTTAGGCACTTCTATTATTCCTGCCTATTTTTTCATATTTTAGATTCAGAAGATTTTAAGAAATTTCGAAAATTACCTCGGACTAGATGAACATTGTTTTTTTTTTTAATCGCTTAAGAGGATATTGTGTATGATCTACTTAAAGGAGCATAATAAATTGCTTTGCGATATAAGCACAATATTTCTTATAAAGTTGGATTGAAGCAAAATCGTTGGTTACGTTAATCCGGCAGCCGCCGAAGCCAGACATACTTGTTGACAAAAAAGTCTGACGTCTCAGTTTTAAAATACCGGACAGTAACAGAGGAGATAATCAGCGGTCTACTCTCCATCTTCGCAAGTTCTACAGAAGTCATTACAGGGAATAGTTAACCTTTTCGCACGTGTTATTAGAGGCCAGTTTCCAGTAGTGGCCGTTATGAGGCTTCTTAGCTGAATTCTTGTCCATGCATATTCATATTGCTTTAAATTACAGTTTTGAAGAGATTTCCGATCTGTTTGCCGGAAAAAGGTTTAAACTTGTAATAGACTGTAGTGCATTGACTAAGACGCTGAAAAAAAGGAGTTAAACTGCAAGATTGCAGAATTAAGGTTAAGGTTTGAATCTAGAGGGGGCACACACTTAAATTTTTATCAGTCGACACACACCCTTATAAAGTTGTCCTTTTTTTTTTTTTTTTGTTTCAATGAAACAGAAAAATTTCTTGGTTTTACACTGGACATATTAATGTATGTATATGTATTCTCACGGCCATTATTTTGTTTTTATAAAAACGCATTCCGTGTTGAAAACTCTTTTGCATTAAAAAATAAACGGTCCGCCAAATAACTTTTTTTTTAAACAGGGCGCAAAACATCGAGTGTAGCTTCGGCTGTGTGGCACGTAGCGCCGTCCTGTTCAAACCAAATGTTGCTAATATCCTCCTCTTCAATTTTTGTGAACAAAAATTCGTTCAACATGGCCCGATAATGATCGCCATTGACTACGGCCACTCCTTGCTTATTTTCGAAGAAACATGGCCAATTATGCCTCTGGACCAAAATCCGAACCAAAGAGTGGCTCGTTTTGGGTGTATCGGCTTTTCAGTGTATGCGTGCGGGTTTTCTGTGCCCCAAATGTGACAATTTTATTTGTTTACATACCCGCCAAGATCAAAATAAGTTTCATCTGAAAAGATGATTTTTTTGGCAAAATCGGCATCTTCTGTAAGTCGATCGCAGGCCCACTTAGCGAAGCGTATACACAACCATATTCGTTCAGCGGAAGGATAAAACTAATTAGCTGTCAAATCAGACATGAGCTAAGTGTTACCATTCACGAAATAAGCACTAGTTGAAAAAAAACGTTAGATGGCGGACCCTTTATTTATTGACATAGCACAGCTGTAAAAAGGGTACTTTGTTACACTGGGGGTAAGATTTGATACACTCTTGCCAGTTATTTGTGCAACATGTTCAGAAAAGAAAACGATAACTGTTTCCTGTATTTTTAGAATATAACATAAAACCGCTAGAATTTTATTGTTAGAATGGACGCATTATTGTAACATTAAACTAATCTTCAGACTAAATGGTGTTGTGTATACGAAAATCAAATAATGATTTTTATCTTTTTTGTATAACGGATAATATGGGGTATCATGTATTTTATGTATACATATACAGGGCCAACTTGGAGTGACTGATTTGAAATGCTTATAATTTTTTTTATTTTTTTTTTTCAGATAAGATAGAATTTTATAAAATTTTATAATGTCATCATACTCAGTGGAAGAATGTGTAAAAGTTGTTGAATTTTATTATGTTTCCGGACGATCAATTGTTACAACGCAAAGAAAATACCGTCAGCATTTTAATGCTGCAGAGGCTCCCAGTGTAAACATGATAAGAAGCTTAATGACCCGTTTTGAGAATTTGGGTTCAGTGGGTAATGAACTACCCAAACTATAGAAGCTGTACGAGAAAGTGTTCACACGGATCCAACTGTGTCTAATCGTCGACGAGCTACTCAGTTGAACATCTCCAGAACATCGCTACGACGTATTCTAAAAGTTGATCTTAAGATGTTTCCATATGAAATTCAATTGGCCCAAGAATTATTGCTACAACGGCTACAATATGCCAATAGATTATGAGCGATGAAACACATTTTCATTTAAATGGATATGTTTATAAGCAGAACTGCCAAATTTGGGGTACAGAGAATCCGAGAGCATTGCATCAGCGACAATTACACCCTGTCAGATAAACTGTTTAGTGTGGAATCATGACTGATAAAGTGATTGGTCCATATTTCTTCGAAAATTAACTTAATGAGCCAGAAACCGTCTCTGGGGTGGTATACCGGACCATGTTGGAAAATTTTTTACGTCCGATGGTTCTCAATAATCGTAACATATGGTTCCAGCAAGATGGAGCTACAGCTCATACCGCAAGAGCCACAATGGCAATTCTGCGAGAACTTTTCGAAGACCGAATAATTTCAAAAAATGCAGATTTCTCGTGGCTACCTCGTTCTCTAGATTTGACGACCGCAGATTTTTTTGTGGGGTTTCTTGAAGGAACGAATTTTCGTCAACAAACCACAAAATATTCAGGAGCTAAAGCAGAATATTCGCGCAGAAAATGCTCGATTGCAGTTAGAAACGTTGCGCAACGTAATGCAAAATGTATTGAGTTGAGCCATTACTTCATAAATCTGTGGTTTTCATAGGCAACCACGATGTCTTAAAATCAAATTTTATTAGGAGAGCTACAAAGTGCTGAGCGTTTTTTTAATAAATATAGAAGTTACGTTGTTATGCCATTAAAAAAATCGGAATGGGTCCAACTGATTTCAGACATTTTTAAAACCAAGTAAAGATCGTATAAAACCAAGCAATATGGCATAATTAACTCAAAAACATATAAAATGAACTTACGCGGTTGCCCATGAAAACCACAGAAATATCAAAACTACATTGGCCACTTTTTGTAAAAGTTGCAACACCTTCAAATAGGGTTTTTATCCACCCTTTATAATGTTTTATTATGCATATGTATGTATATACTTATGAAAGTGGCATATGCATTCCATAATTCCCATTATACTTATTCCGAACCCATCCCTGATTTTAAAATTTTACGTCGTTAACTGTATTCTACTAGTCAAGCCCTTTCATTTAATACCCATATTGATGGGGTTATACAAATCTGATCCGCCATTTTGTTTTAGACGCCTTGGATTTCACATTTTTTAAGAATTAACAATATTCTACTAGTCAAGCCCATTCATTTAATACCGATATTAAGGGGGTTCCATAACCTACATTTTAAAATATCAGATTTGACCCATATATAAGTTTATTGTCAGCCATTTTAGTGCCGGACTACACGAATTTAAATTTTTTATAATACTTATATTGTGCTAGACAAGTCGTTTCAGATGATACCAATATTGACTCTCTCGGTTGTCTAGAAGCCGAAAAAAATTGATTTTCGTTTGTAAATTTTTGGAATATATATTTTTCAAAAAAAAAAATGGTTGTCTATAACTTTACCGATTAGAGTCCGCCTTACCCAAAATTTTTCACAAATATCTCTAGAGGCATATTGTATCTACAAACAGTAGCAAAGGTACCTATGAATTATTCTATGGCTGAAAAAATTTAATTTAATTTTTGGTAAAAATATGGGAAAAAACAAAAGCAGTCGCGTTTATTCGCTCATATCTCAGAAAGTTATGGGGCGATTGTGCTGAATTTCAATAGCGATTCATTCCCGGATATTTCCAAAAGATTGATACAGATATGAAGAACATGTAGTTGCTTCTAAAAGTTGATTTCAACCAACACACGGACAGACGGTCAGGGCTTAACCGACTCCTCTATTCACAAGCTTTCAGAAAATATATACTTTATGGGGTCGGAAATGAAAATTGCAGAAATTACAAACGGAATGACAGAGCTATATATACCCTTGTGCACCACTGGTGAACTATATTCCAATTGTCACGTCACGTTTTTCAATTAAAAACACTTTCTTTTTACCGACATCACTACGCCATCAATTTAGTATTCTCTCGCAGTCTTCCGATACCGTTGCCTGTTTTAAATTCATCTGCGTAAGACAAATCTTATATCTGAAACAAACAGCAATTTAAGGAATAACAACGGCGTCAAAAACTTCAATAAAGGTGAATAATAGGAGCGTGAAAAACAAAAACAAAAGAAAGCTTAAATGTAGATGTTGAGTGTTTGTAGTAGGACAATTCTGTGGCTTGAAATAAAATGCTGGCCAATGTCACTATGAATGCACCAATAAAAAGTTAAAGTTTAATTCCAATTTTTTCAAAAGTAAATATTTTGACATTGGCCCTTTTAGCTCCAAGCCACAGAATTATTAATATACTTTATTTTAATGTTTTATTTATTCGTTTATTTTATTTATAAAAATGTATATAGTTTGTGACAATTTCTTTTTTATAAATATTACTAAAATGTTTTATATATTTAAGGGAAAAAAATTCAAGAGATTTCGTGTTTCGTTTCGGTATACTTATTTCATATTTTTTATTATTTATTTTATTTACAAATATTTTTACTTGCTATTAATTTAACATTATTTAGGTATAATTTACTGTATTAAATAGTGCTTATTTAATTACTCTTAAATTTACTTTAATGTAGCTCTTACAACTATTTAATATCAAGCCATATATCTTTGAAGTAAAGCAAAAAGAACTCAAGTTTCAGGCTAAACAAAATAAGACTTTTTCTGAATAATTGCTCAAAAAGCAAATGATTACAATTAAAAGCACTTCTGTTAAACTAAAGTTATTAATGCCAAAAAAATAGAGAGAGAAAATTGTGAAAAATCCAATTAAAAGTTTAAAATGCAATTTTTCGACTCTTTTTTGCCTCACCGTCAAAGATGTATTCATCAGGTGATCACAGTTGGAAACGATTTTTTTTTTTAAACAGTTTGACAGCCAAAGTTAACAAAGGAAAAAAAATCAGCTGATGCATTTAGAAAACCTGATGAATAAATATGTCTTGTTAAAAATAATGTAAAATAGATTCTAGAACTTAAAAAAAAATTAAATTTTTTATAAAATAAATTCTTTACAAAAATAATAACAGTAATATTAAAATTAATAGAAAAATAATAAAATTACACAAAACTAAATCAAAAAAATCTATCTTGTTTACGCAAAATATACATTTTTAATACTTTAAATAATACGGAATTATAAAAATTGTAGCTAAAAAAATGCCAATAAATTTAATATATATGTTTGTTTTGTTTAGTTAAATGTTTACATAAGAATTAACAATCAAAAAAGGTTGTAAATTTTAAAAGTTTTCAAATTTTAAAATAATTGAAAAGTTGTATGTACATGGTTTCGACAATAATTTATTTTTGGTTTTAAATTTCAGATAACCTCGTGAGGTGCTTTTACGTGATTGTTCTACTCACTTATGCTACGTTAACATTTGGAAAATATTTACCAAAATCTGCTTCAAATAACCGTAAACACTATTTTGTTGTTTTTATGCTTAATATCATCAAATCACATAACAAGTGAGATTGATTATGTTCAGTCCCGCAAAGGGTTAATTCAAAAAGTTATTGACTTCATATAATTTAGTTTAGTTCTTTTATTTAAATTTTATTTATTTACGCTGCATAAAATATAGGTCAGTAATGAACATGTCATTAGCCGCTAAATGACTGAATCATGAAACAAAATTGTAATATGAAACGTATGCAATTTATAATATTAAGCAACTTATTTATACTTCTTGTGCATTTTGTTATTAGTGTAATTTAATTGTAAGTTAGTATATAAAGAGAAGAAAAATAAAGTCAAAGTCACTAGCATTTCTCTGTTAGCCTACAACATTTTGTGTATTTTTTACCTCCGGGTTTGTTCAAGTTTCAAGTACTTGAATAAACATTAAGTTAGTAAAAAAAAATAGTGTAATTCCATACACTTACATTTGGTGACCCCAAGAAAAAAAAACTATTAAGTTCAAGATTTCCCCAATGTTGGATATATTGGCCTATCCCTACTGCAGCATTCCAAATTACTAATATGGCAACTCTGTCATCTTTGACAGTTTGCTTTTGTAACTTGTTTCTTTTGTTATTACTTGTCATTCAATAATTTCCGGTTTTTATAACCTTTTTTACTTTTATTGAAGTTTATCAATAAAGATTTTGTAGTTGAATTAAATCAACATCACAGCGTTTTTTCTATGGGTTATGGGCCCAGAATCCAGTAAATTTACGCATAATTCTATTTTCGTTTAAAGTTTTAAAGAATTATGGCGACAGATGTAAAAACATCAGTGGCAAAGCTTAATGCTGAAAATTACTTCACGTGGAAGTTTAAGTTGGAAATGCTATTGACAAAGGATTAACAACACCGAAGCCAGCAACAGGTGATGATGCATGGATAAAGAAGGACAACATCGCGAGAGCAACAATATCTTTGGCGGTAGAGGATGACCAGTTGCATCTAATAAGGCAATGCAAAACGGCGGCAGAGATGTGGCAGAATTTACAGAACTACCATAAAAGAAAATCTTTAAGTAATACAGTTGGTATAATGCGAAAAATCTGCAGTATGCGTTTGGAAGATAATGGTGATATAAAGGTTCATATTGGTATGATGCGTGATTTATTTCTTAAGTTGCAAAATTTAGGTGAAAATACTTTTAGCGAAAAATGGAACATTGCAATGCTGTTAAGTAGTTTGCCTGCCAGTTACAATAGTTTGATTACTGCACTAGAATCACGGTCTGAAGAGGATTTAACGATTACGTTGAATCAAAATTAATTGAAGAATATTCCAGACGCAAAGGTGGTGATTCCAATGATTCACAAAAGGCTATGCTGGTATCCAACAGAAAACAAAGTTCAAATATAGTGTGCTATTTCTGTCATAAAAAGGGTCACTTAAAGAAAAATTGTATTAAATACAAAGAGTGGAAAAGAAAACAGTCACAACAAAAGGCAAATACGGCTACAGGTAATGATTTTTGTTTGGTGACAACTAAAGGTTCTGGCAAGTGGATAATAGATTCCGGTGCGTCCTGTCATATATGCAATGGTAAAAGGTTATTCGTGAACATAGATAGTGATCTGCGAAAAGAAATAGTTTTGGCAAATGGTGAGAAAGTCATATCAAGCGGTGAAGGTACAATAAAAATAAAACTGAAAAGAAATAACAACGACTAAAACAACATAAAATTTGAAAATGTGCTGTACGCCCCTACAGTAAACATGAATATATTATCAGTTAAACAATTGACAAGAAAGGATTGTAATGTCGATTTTCAAGATGAAAAGTGTATTGTACGAAAAGATGGTAAGGTAGTTATTTATGCAACTTCTGATTTGGGGCTGTATTTATGTCACATCGAACACCATTTAAACCTTACTAATGTATGCTCAAGAAACTGTATTCATTATTGGCATAAAGTTTTAGGTCACCGGGACGCGAAAGCCATTGAGACTATGAAGCTAAAGAATCTGGTAGATGGTTTAGAAATTAGCAAGTGCAAAGTAAACGATTCCTGTCAAATTTATCCTGTTGGTAAATCAACTCGTACACTATTTCCTAAAAAGGAAGGGGTAAGTTCAGAAAACAGATTTGATTTGATCCATACTGATTTATGCGGCCCGATGGAAATCGCTACCCCAAGCGGTAATTTATACATATTAACATTTAAAGACGATTATAGTAGATATTGCCATATAAATTTGCTAAAGCACAAATCTGAAGTTCCCGAAAAATAAAAAATTTTTGTTTCCTTGATCAAAACAAACTTTGGTGTTAAACCAAAAACATTCAGATCTGATCGTGATAAGGAATACATTAATAAAGAGATAATTAATTTTTTAGAAAATGAAGGGATACAGATTCAGTATACAGCCGGCTATAGTCCGGAGCAGAACGGGGTCGCGGATCGCAAGAACCGGTCGCTTATTGAAATGGTAAGGTGCATGCTAGCGGAAGCAAAACTACCGGGCGAATTATGGGGTAAGGCGGTATCTACATCCAACTATTTGCAAAATAGAACTCTTACTCGAACAACAGGGGTCACTCCATATGAAAGAATGTTCAATAAAGTTCCCGATTTTAGCCATTTAAGAATCTTTGGTGAAACAGGTTTTGTTCATATTCCCAAAATAAAGAAAAAGAAGTTGAGTGAAAAATCTGTTTAAATGATTTTCGATGGATATGATCCACAATCAAAGGCTTATCGAATGGTTGATGAAAATCGTAGAATCCATATTTCACGAGATGTAAAATTTACAGGCAAAATTGAGGGATTCAATAAAAAAGATAAAACCTGTTCTAACGAATTTTAAATTTTCTTTAATGGAGCTGTTGAAGTGGAAGAAAATAATTATGGGGAGGAGTCTGATGATTCGTTTGAGTCGTTTAATGGTTTTGATAGGGATGATTATTGCGCAGATAATTTAAAAGGTATAAGGAAATCTGAACGTAAAACTAAGGGAAAACTCCCAGCAAGGTATGTAAGTACTATTCAGGGTTATGTCCCTACAACGTATGCCGAAGCAATGCAAAGT
Source organism: Phyto melanocephala (assembly GCA_941918925.1). Taxonomy (NCBI): domain Eukaryota; kingdom Metazoa; phylum Arthropoda; class Insecta; order Diptera; family Rhinophoridae; genus Phyto; species Phyto melanocephala. The sequence continues at coordinate 34,927,835 of OW799237.1, read as the reverse complement.
GGTGAAAAAGGTAATTGGTTCAAGGCTATGGAAAGGGAGTTTGAAGCTTTAAAAACTAATGCAACTTGGGTATTGGTAAAAAGGCCCAAAGACCTTTAAATTTAAAAATTCACCATATTGATTGTGAAACATCCTTCCTAAACGGAAATTTAAGCGAAGAAATTTTAATGGAACAGCCCATAGGTTTTAAAGAAAGGGTTTATGAAGACATGGTATGCGTTTTTCGGAAATCAGTATATGGACTAAAGCAATCGGCAAGGCCATGGAACCAAACACTTCATGAGGTTTTACTAAAGTCTGATTTTCATTAAAGTAACGTGGACCCATGTTTGAATGTACGTTCAGAAGGGGTCAAGCTAACTTTTGTTTTGATTTACGTGGACGATATATTGATTGCATCAAAAGACGAAACCACAATTAAAGCTATAAAAAATGTTTTCGAAAAAACATTCAAGATCCATGACTTGGGGCCAATAAGGCACTATCTCGGTTTACATGTGGAACGTTCAGAACGTGGTTATTATTATATTTGACAATCGAAGTATATTGAAAAGATGTTAGCAGAAGCTGGACTTGACAATTCAAAACCATCCTCAAGTCCATTAGAAGTCTCATACGGAAAATATGGCATGCAGCAAACAGAACTTAGCAACAACAAAAACTATCAGAAACTTATTGGAAGTCTGATGTATATATCGTTGAACTCAAGACCAGACATCACAGCAGCCGTTAATATATTAAGTCAAAAAATCTGTAAGCCAAACGAAGAGGATTGGACGGAACTGCAAAGGGTGGCTAGGTACCTCAAAGGAACCCCCAATATGAAATTGTGTATATCACCAGATAATAACAAAAGTTTGTTCGGTTATTCAGACGCTAATTGGGGCGAAAATCAATTGGATCAAAAATCTAATAGCGGATATCTTTTTATGGTCTATGGTGCTCTTATTTCGTGGGCTTGTCGTAAGCAGACATGTGTGACATTGTCTTCGACAGAGGCAGAATTTGTTGCACTCGCTGAGGCAGCAAAAGTAGGGTTATGGTTAGGGTTTGGGATTTCCCGGTCTTTTTACTTTCCCGGGAAACGGGAATTAAAAAATCGTCTTCCCGGGAATTCCCGGGATTCCCGAAAATAATATTTATTTTAAAATAAATAATGTTTGTTAACTTTAACATCACGATTTGGTTAATAATTCATTGTTTTAGTAGTAGTTTATTTTCCATTAGAGTCCTTATTGTGTCAGCATTACATCTTCCGGAAATATAAACTTAACCCAAATTATAAAAATAATTATTTGCATGTAAACAGATACTTTTTTTGGGCAACACTGCTCCACTCGTCTAATACAAGAGCAAACCACAAATTGTCACAAATTTGACTCGATATTGTTTTCACCATCGTATTTTTAACGGCGTTGTAATATTTTATTACAATGTTTTTAACATCAGTTTAATTTTGGTAATGTCATATTTTTACTGAAAAAATTTTGACGAATAAAGGGACTTTGTGTAATTGTTCGAATAGATATTCCATCGACTGCTGCCAATTTTGAAACAATTTCTGGTAATGTTTGGGTGTCTAAAAAACTTTTAATGGTGGAATTATTTTTTCACTTAGTGCAGGTGTTGAAGAATCGTTTTCAAATTTTATTTTATAAACCAAAAGAAGGTGCCGTATGAGACCACTAGTACTACCGCCCTTGGACATTAACCTTTTCGGAAAAAATATTACATTGTGCTGCGTTGTCTACTTTTTGAAAATAGTTTCAGACTTCAGACATTTTGCTTGTAAACAAAGTGAATTTTATAAAAAAGTATTTTACTAAATTATTCGGGATATGCTCCCAACTAATTTTTCAATATTTTATTTGGTTGTTGGGCTTAAGCTGGTCTATATGCATTTCACTGGTGCTTATACCGGATCATCAGTAGACCTTTTACCCAAATTCTTGAAAAAGTTTTAAAAAGTTATAAGTTTTATTTTTAAATTCCTATTAACAAAATAAGAATTCAAAAATAAAACGAAAAACTGTAAAAAACTTCTTTAAAAAACCCAACCAACATTTTTTTTTTATTAAAGTATTTTATTTTTCTTATCCATTACACAATTGGCTAACCGTTGGTTAACACTAAATGTGCATAAATGGCAACCGAAAAATAAAATTTTTATTTATAAATAATTTACTAAATTATTCGGGATATGCTCCCAACAACCAAATAAAATATTGAAAAATTAGTTAAAATTAGTTAAAAAAACGCTAACAAATTAAAAACCTTACTTTTTATTCATATATTCTCTAAATTTACCAAAACAATTAAATAATAAAAATTAAACAATTAAAAATAAAATTAAATATATTTCCTAATATACTACATATTTTTTATTTCCCGTTTTCCCGGGAATAAGAGCAAAATTTTTCCGGAAATAGTAAGTGGTTCATTCCCGGGAATTCCCGGTTCCCAAACCTTAGTTATGGTTGAAGCAGTTACTCGCAGATTTTGGAGAACTTATAAGCAATCCCATCATCATAAAAGAAGACAACCAAAGTTGTATAAAGATCGTTAAAGGTTTCAAATTGAACAACAGAACCAAACATATTGATATAAAATATTTCATCGTTAAGTATTACGTGAAGAGAGGCACAATAAGATGTGAATAATGTCCAACCAACGACATGGAAGCAGATTTACTTACAAAACCACTCCCACCACACAGAATAAAGGACTTAAGATCCAGAATTAAACTGGTGGACAATTTGGAATGAGAAGGGGTGTTGGATATATCCTATATATTGTGGCTTTTTAAACCTTTTTTACTTTTATTGAAGTTTATCAATAAAGATTTTGTAGTTGAATTAAATCAACATCACTGCGTTTTTTCTATACTCAACAATGGTAAGGATCTTGAATAACTTATTGGTGCATAGAACGCGCAACATCAGACGCATCCTGTCATCAAAATAACAGGACACCAAAATATTTGGTGACCCCTAGAGCCTAAATATATATTTTAAATTCCCCCCAGTGGCAAGGAATTTTAATAATTCAAAGCGTATTCTACAAAAAAAAAATCAATCCATAGTCAATAGCGTCAATTGAACTACTGAAAAAAAGACGCACCATGACGAATATAAAAAATCTTATAAACCTTCAAGAAGAGAAGGCCAGCGAAATTACGAAGCTCATAAGTAATATTAAAAAGGCTCCTTTCGACAGAAGGAATGAAGAATTCTATGCAACCAAATACAAGGAGCTATCAACATTATGGCGAGAATTTGAAAAAACCGAGAACATTATTCGAAGGGATTCCACGGTAAGCAAGGACGACCCCTAAATAGTGGGCAATTTATACAAATCCATCGGTGAATATTTGAAGAAAATATAAGAAAACTGAAGGTGAGTACTAAGCCAACACCAGCCAGTAGAGAAAAGGTATTAGATACTGATTTAACCAACCGTGGCGGCTAAGGAGGTGAAGTAATCCAAGGACTGGCAAGAAGAACAATTGCCCAGATGACGGCACTAACTCGACTCCTGCAAGGTTTGTCGTCACCCGGGGAAGACCTTCCCCAACAATTCCAAAAAATTAATGTGGAATCAAATTCAAGACTTGTGCGATGAGTAGAATTCCACGGCAATAAAGGCTGGCGGTGGGTAAACGTTGAATACGCAGTAGAACGTACGTCGTACGGATATTCTCCAACATGGTCCGTTGAACGGTATGATCGTCACACTCGGGATAAAATGTCCATAAATGACAATGCAAACCCTCACTGGCATAGAAGACAACGTGCAAAGTCTAATTCTAATTGGATCAGCCATAGGACGTCCAGGGCATGTTTACCTTCAGGATACTATTTTTGGTATTTTTTGATCCAATTACGAAATTGCCTTTCTGCTGAAACAATGGGAAAATATTTTTGCATGATCAGCGTCTGGATACCTAAACATGTTGGTGCAACGTGATCATCGAATCCAACGAGCCAACGAGGTTGGCTGAGAACCAGCAGTCTTGGCTGAGGTGTGATTAGCGTTGGGTCGTTTGAGAATAGTAGTATAATAAATAATTGTTCTGTTACTTGATTGTAAATAAAAAGGATTTATTAGTGTAATAAATAATTAAATTGTTCTATTAATTAATTGGAAATAAAAAGAATCTAAAGGTAATTTTGAATAAAGTGTTTTTTATTGAAACCCAGGCGCAAGTTGGTGCGACTTAAAACATTTTTTTTGGATCAAACCGTTTATAACTCTTTAACTTTAATAATGTCATTGAAAAAAAATAAATATTAATTATTATTTAAATAAATTTAAAAAAATGGATTGTAATATTTCGAGTTCTTTAAAGAATTTCTTTTTTCACTATAACTATTGTTTATCTCAATGCTATTATAAAGTTCCAAAGCCTTTCTATAAAATGGACTTTTGGGAACTGCGGCAGGTTATCCGTATTACAAGTTTTAAGTTCAATATACATATGTGTCTGGCTGTTTTATTACAAGGCTTGTAAAAACGAAATATTCTTCAGCTTCATTCACATTTGCATTTTCATATTTTGATAACAAAATTATTGTTAAATGTTTACACCAAGTCCAAAAGTCTTGTATGTCACAAATGTTTACCGCTTTTGTAATTATTTTTTTGTAAAAATCAGATTGATTTCAATTATCAGCGCATTCTTCAATATCTTTTACGCATGTCTTAAAAAAATGTGCGCAACAAATTTGTATAACAAATTCTGGTTTTAGTTTTTCATTTTTCTGTAAAATTAAATCACAAATAGTGAGATAACTACAAACGGACTCTATGCCATTCACTGTTTTTATTAAGGCGTTTATCAATGCCCAACTCCAGTCTACGCATATACGTATTGATAACGGCCACTTAACTTTATTTAATATGTGAAAAACTTTAATGTCCATTAAAAATTTTTTAATATCTTCTTCATAATGTCTAGCCTATAAAGCTTCTGCTATTGGAATTCCGAAACCTTTTTTTTTGGTCTGCAACGTGGATAACAATACTGTAAAGAAACACCCTCTTTGAATCATTATAAGTCGAAAATAATGTCTTCGTCTCTATTTGTTTTTTTTTTTAATATTTCGCTTTTAATTTTGCGAGCAGTATCTTTCGATGGTAGTGCCTGCATATTTCCCACATTACAAAAATCTCCAGACTGTGAAATAAGCATGTCATTGCAAAAATTTGATGGAAGAAGATGTCTCATTTTGTTTTTTGTAATAATTCTATTCACAGAACGAATTCGTTGTGTCTTAAAATGAGAGGGGTGGGAAATATTTTGCAAATTGGAAAAAAATGGATTTTTGAAAAAGTTAATACAAAATTTGTATTTTCTGCATCCGTCCTTCTCATAAATACATTTCGCATAGCATAGTGTCATTATTTTTTGTGAATGCAAAACTATTAATGTTTACTGGACAAACACTGTTATGTGTACATATATTAAAATTAAAGTGTAACACCAATATAGTGCAGTGAACCCTTACAATTATAAATAGACACTACAAAAACAAATTGTTAAAACACAAAATAGTGCAGAAAAAAAATATACACTAGGTAGAAAAAGTCTGCGTACGTGTGCGTACAAATAGTTTTGTGTCAAAAATTGTTCTTAAATACTAAACCATCATATTTAATTTAGGTATTATTTAATAGACAGACGTCTTACTAATTTATAAATGGCAACTCCTCTTTACCATGATCGATACAATTTATGTTATCGATGTGAAGTTAAAAATGTTCCACCTTTATCTAAGAAAAAGTCTGCGTACATAAAAAAAGTAACGGGATTCTGTGATTTGTGTTAAAGTTTGAATTTCATTGTGCACATTTTTTGTTGAAAATAAATGACGCTTCTTGTTTTTATTTAATTTGAAAAAAGTTTTGATTCCCAAATTACAATGGAACGCAAAGGAAGAGAGATAAAACCCGCAGAGCGTGAAATTATCGTTAATTTATGGAAAAAGGGAAATAGTTTAAGAAAAATCGGTCAAACTGTGGAAAGATCTCACTCTTCTGTCCAAAGGGTGATAGACACTTACAAAGAAACCAAAACCTTTGTTTCTAAGCTGCGATCTGGTTGTCCCTCTAAACTTACTGAAAGAGAGAAAAGGTATGTGATCCAATCCGTTAAAAAAAACCCGAAGGTAACCGCCTCAAAGTTAGCAAAAGATGTTGAAATCATCTATAAAAAATTACCTGCAATGGTACAGTGCGAAAATGATTAAAAAAAACATGGTTACCTTGGCCGAGTAGCACGAAGAAAGCCTTACATTTCACTTGTTAATAGACAAAAACGTAAAGCATTTGCCAAGGAATACATTAACAAGCCGCCAGATTTCTGGGAAAGGGTAATTTTTTCAGATGACAGTAAATATTGCGTTTTTGGCATAAAAGGCAGGCAAATAGTGTGGAGAAAAAATGGTACAGCCCTTAATAGAGAGCACTTGTCGGGTACAGTTAAACATGGTGGTAGCGGTATAATGGGTTGGGGGTGTATGTCTGCAAGTGGAGTTGGTCTACTACAGTTTATTGAAGCAATGATGGATAAGAGGGCTTATTTAGATATTTTAAAAAATAATTTACGGCAAAGTGCATTAAAATTGGGACTTGAGTGTCAATTTATCTTTCAGCAAGATAATGACCCCAAGCACACCGCTGACATTGTGAAACTGTGGCTTCTATATAACGTTCCTAAACAATTGCGAACACCTCCTCAATCGCCAGATCTCAATCCTATTAAGCATCTGTGGGATTTATTAGAGAAAAAAATTCGTCAACACCAATTAACTTCAAAACATATGCTCAAAGAGGTTATGCAAACTGAATGGGACAAAATTAATCGTGAAGAAACCAGCCATTCTATGCCAAAAAGATTGGCAGAGGTGCTGAGACGAAAAGGCTATCCAACCAGTTATTAAAAACTATAAAATAAAAAAATTATAAATAAAACAGATATCCGTTTTCAAAACCGATCGACTTTTTCGTGTGTTTTTTAATGACCTTTTTTCTTTTTGTTGCGTAGTTTATAACTGAGATCAATAAAAATCATTTTTGATTAAAAGAAATAAGTTTTATGAGTTTTTTTCCATTATGTCTAACAGATTTAGCTTATGTACGCAGACTTTTTATACCTTGTGTATTTATATATATATATATATATATATGTATGTGGGATCTCATTCAAAACGAACCACTCGCTCTCATACTCAAGGAGAATGAGACCTTGAGTGACTTACGTTGCTAAACTTTGAATTAATCGCTAGAAGTTAGTCTTGTTGCGGTTGCCAAACGAAGTAGTCGGAAATAACCACGTAAATAAATAAATAAAGACATTTTTCCTTGTAAACTAAGGCTTGGTTTTATTTAAAAGGCAATATAAATCCTACATGTATATATTATTAAACGCCACTATATAAATAATATAATTGTGCAGCAAATGATGAGAAAAAGTGAACAGCACTAAATAGTGTAGTGAACATTGATGTCAAGTGGAAGCCACAATCTTATCTTAAATTTCTTAAAAATTACAAGTTCTAAAAGGCAACAAAGATTCGACAAAAACCAATCAATGGAGGAACAAGCTCAAGAGCAGATCAACCTGGCTGACGAACTGAGCAACATAATCAATTGGACAGGATATACAAAAATGTGGCATATTTACCAGTATTTACGGATATCGGAGAAATTACAATCAACTCATTCCTGAGTAGTGTGGAATACCTCCTATCCACAATAATGGATGAGGAATTAAAGAATGAAGCTACTAAAGCTATTTTTTATAGAACTATACAAGGACGCGCCAAGAACGTGATAATTAACATTCCGGAACCAGACAATTGGCAGCTAATAAAGGAAACACTGAAACTACGGTATCGTCCTGATATTAAACCACACCAACTTTATAGAAAAATATCAAATCTTAAGGTAAATAATGTTAATGAGTTATTAAACGAAATTCAAGAAATTAAATATAAGTCGGAAGAACTAATAATATATTATACAGAGGACCACTACATTGACCTTAGTAATATGGACAGTTTATTAGTGAACACAATAAAAGAAATGACTAGACACTAGACAAAATTTATAACGAAGGACATTTAAATAATATTTTGAAAATAATGACAAGCAGAAGATTTGAAGACAGTTGCATTAGGACAGAGTATAGAAAATTTAAAATAAAGGAGGATAGGTCAACAAACGTATGGAACAATAGATATCAGGATAGAAAACAAAGTTTTTAATATTTAGTGCGGAGTGCTATTAATATTTTCCAACGTGACGAAATAAGTGAATGGTGACGCAGTAAATGTGTAGTGACGCAGTAGATATGTGATGACGCATTAGACATGTAATGACGCAGTAGTTATGTGATTAAAAAAACAGAATAAATACAACTGAGTGTTGTAAAGAAGCTTTGCAATTGTGCGCAATAAAATTAAATTAATTAGAAAATTAATATGACTGACTGTCTTTAAAAATAATTCTGAGTGAATTGCACATTAAGAAATATATAGTGACTGAGTGTCCTGAGAAAAATTCTGAGTGAATTAAGAAAAAGACTGAGTGTCAATTAAAACTTTTAAAAATTCTATGTGATTTTAAAAACAAAAGACAGTTTTAAACACAAAATTCAAAATTTGGTGAGAACGAAATTGTAGCGATACTAGCACAATATACTACAGGGTAATTTACACATAAACAATTTAGTACTGCAGGGTAACTATACTTATACTTTCTTGTGTAAACCGTAATATGAATCCTGCTGTGTTTGTATAAATAAATGCATGGGAATTCCACCCAATAGTAAATGCACTTAGGAATGATCACATTACTTGAATATGTCTGGCTAACGTCTGGCTTAGCGACACTTCCCAATATCAAGTGCCTATACGTAATGATCGTTGCCGCTTTGGGCAACAATATAAGCACACACACTAAGCGGTACCAACATGTGTATGTAGTGCAGTATCGGCACGCTTTATGTTACTCTAATATTTTGTATTTTCCCACGACATACTAGTGTGGAACTGAACGTTAATTTTAGGTACAAATACATATTAATTTAATTATAATAAATAAATAAAATAAGTACTAACCAACACTAATGACTACTACACTAGCCGTAAGAATGTCAAATGTTATATATAAGCGAGTAGTTTTAAGAACACAAATTCATCAATAATTCTTTGTCTTATAAGTTAGAGCTTCCAAGAGGAGCTCCTTAGAACTAAATAAAAAATATACAAAACAATTACAACTATCTTTTATTCTACATGGCGATCCTGCCAGGAGTTCTGGTAGTGCTCCAACAAAAACAGCACCCAGAATCCTGTTGCCTGTGCGCTTAACACGGTGCGCACAGGCAACACTTAATTTAAATTAAGGAGTGCTAGAGAATAAAACAGCACCCTTAAAATCTTGCATATATCTTGGAAGTGCTAACACTAAAGAACACCCAAGGATAGAAAGCAATGAAAACAAAGGAGTATTATACACCCTTTGGTGATACTAATATTTATTGTCCTGACGGAACAGCCAAGGGATTCCGTCAGCAGCGTGGTCAACAGAGATGACCATAATAATTGCTGGTCCTCAACCAATAACATTAGAGGAATATAGAAGGAGGACAAAAGGGGGTGAGAGACAGAACAAAGAACCCAACTAAATACCTGCTACAAGAAAGCCAAAGAGAAGAGAAGGATATCTCTGCCGCTTAAAGAGGGAAAAGGCGCTACTATTGCGGTAAGTAAATAGGGATCCACCACCAAGATGGGAAGATGCCACAAGGATGTGGTCAAGAATAAACACCGTAAAACAAATAATAAGTTAAATAATTAAGAAATAATTTTTTTTTAATAAAAGAGAAGTGCATTCAAGTGCACTCTTAGGTCAGTAGGCGTTAACCGCCATTGACAAAAATTTTTTATGTATAAGATATACTAATACCCCTATTATGGTTCTCCACTCAACTCAGTTTGGTTGTGTGAGAGTCAACCCAACTTATGCACAACCAAACTCATTTTAGGTATTGTGATACTCAACTGTTATTAGTTGAGTTTCACAACGTTTCAACGTTTTTGTCGACCAAATTTTTTAAAAGTTGAAAACGGTAATACCACGAAAAAATAGATACACAACTGAATAGTCAACTGTAAGTTGAGTTGAGAATGGCAATGACAATTTGCCAAAGACAACCAAACTGTTACAAAAGTGGAGAACCGCAATAAAATATTGAAAATCTCAAATCTTAAAATAAAATATAAATTCAATTTTAAATTTTGTAAAATTTTAATTTTTTTAATGTAAATTTCAAAAGCTCTCTTAAAATGAATAATAAAAAGACTAAAAATAAATCTAAGAATACAATTAAATAGGAAAATTTGGTATAGACAAATATTAATATAATGTGTAAATCAATGACTAAACTGGAAAGGCCAACGGCTAACGTTATAAATGAGGAAGAAGTAGTACAAGAGAACTTAGATTTTAGATCAATAACAATTTGTTTAGTAATAATAACAATTATAATGATACTAAATTTTATCCTACGAATATATTCGATGCACAATAGAAGATTGAAAAGAAAATACACCGGTAAGGCAAATGATTTGGAGAAAATATAAATGAATAAATGTAATTAAGAATTAACCGATAATGCTAATAAGACACCTATAATTTTTAAATTACCTTGCAAATTCAAATTCTAAGTTACAAATATTTACATTGACACTTTTTCAAAATTCAAATCAATCTTAAGACAAGTAAACAAAATAATTTAGAGTCAAAATAACTTATCCCTATATGAACAAATAATACAAAGAAATAAACCAGTAACATATCGTCCCCTCAATAAAACAATAGTGTATACGCATGTACACCATTTTTATTGCATAATAAGAATCTACATAATTGATTCTAAATGTGGTAAAAATTTGGTGAAATTCTACTTCCACAAAGTGGGTCAAAAGATCAATTGAAATATTAGCGTATAATTGCGTGTTTAAAATTTTTCATTAATAATTGTGTAAGTGCAGGTATGGTGTTTTAATTAGTTGTTACTCTGAATATAGTTTAAAAGAAAAATAGTGTATAAAAAGCATACACTTTTTTATTATTTACTATTTTTAATATTTCATAACAAAATACAATCGAAAAATGACGTATATTGATATACACAATTTTTTAACAATACAATATTTGTAGTCAATCCGTATGACACTTAAACACTATTTTATATATCATACAAAATTTCTCTGCGTGTTAAACGGTTGACGTATACAATAGCTTAAATCCTGTTTACACTGTTAATGTCAACTCTTTGATAGATTGTAGCATTTCACGAGAGAAGACATAGACAGGGAATTGTGCTTTTGCTAGTGGTTATTGTAAAAACATTGTGAAAATAATGGATCTATCAAGTTATGGTAAGTATAATAAGTGTGACGCTGAGGGCAAAATAAATTTATCTATAGATTTATCAGATGAAACTATTTCGGGGACGAATGAGGAAGTAAGGGCTATTTTCCCTGAAGAATTGTTCAATGATTATGCGCCTGCTACGACCGACGAAGAAGATTTCTCCGCTGGATCTTCGGACGATTATGTTCCGGAAACAGACGAAGAGGCAGAAGCACATTCTGAGCCGAAAGTAAAGGCATTAGACTTAGTCACTACGGCACGGGACGAGAACCCTGAAATAGACCAAGACATCGAGGGTCTGATTTCGAACGTCACCAATAACGATGAGGTAGAGCTGAAGATACCTACTCGGAAGAGGAAGGTAAAATCCGGACGGAACGACTTGGATTATTTATGATTACTGACATAAATTTACATTAACGGTTATATTAAATATTACAGACGGAGACGCATGCATGGATGCAAAATATTCGGAAGAAGAAACGGCAGTCAGGAAAAGCTTACGTGACCAAAAAGGGGAAATTGATTAAGGATCGACTGGCAAAATCGGTGAATTGCAAGTGTCGGCACAAATGCATTGAACATATTAACAATGAAGAACGTATTGAGATCAACGCCGAGTTTTGGGAACTTTCAGACTACGGAAAACAACAGTTGTACTTAAGACAGTGCATTAAATTAGAGAAATGCAAGAGGGCTCTTGTTGGCGGCTCCCGAAGAAACAAGACTCTAACATACACTCTAAGATCTAAACAGGTATGCAAGCAGTTCTTTCTGAAAACACTGAATATATCTGATGGAGCTATTTCGATTTTCATAAAGAAAAGTGAATGTCAGGAAGTTATAGATAAACGGGGACACCATGGCCGTCATAAAAAAATTGATGTAGAAACTAAAAGAATAATTAAGGAGCATATTGAATCCTTTCCGGCTGTGGAGAGCCACTATAATCGCTCAAAATCAAAACGGTTATACCTTGCTTCTAATTTAAATATTTCAAAAATGTTTCAACTCTTTAATGAAAAGCATGAAGGCAATTTCATTAAAGAAAGTATGTACAGGCGTATTTTCTGCAACGAATATAATTATTCTTTTCATAAGCCGAAGAAGGATACATGCTACACATGCGAACGATATCATAACTCTGATGACAATGAGATTTTGCAGGAAGCGTACAATGAACATATTAAAAATAAGAAGAGGAAAAGGAGGCCGATAAAGAAGAGGCAAAAATGAATAGCAAATTAAAAGTATTTACTTTTGACTTACAATCTGTTTTGACAAGCCCATGCAGCAATGTAAGCTCATTGTATTATTCAAGGAAGTTTGCTAGTTTCAATAATACATTTTTCGATCTTGCGTCGAAGGAAGGCTACTGTTTCTTGTGGGATGAAACGCAGGGACAAAGAGGTTCGGACGAGATTGGGACCAAAATTATAAAAATGTTGAGCGCAATTGATGAACATGTAACGGATGTAATATTGTATTCTGATTGTTGTGGTGGGCAGAATAGGAATCGTTATATTGCAGCGCTGCTTTTTTACATAATTCGTAAGTTGAATTTAAATACGGTCACGTTAAAGTATTTAGAGAGCGGCCACACACAAATGGAGGTGGATTGTATGCACTCGACAATTGAACGGGCCAAACGAAATATATCCATATACTCTCCCGAGGAATGGTCAACGATTTTGAAATCAACCATACATTGTGGAAAGAATGTTCTGGTACGAAATTTATGATCTCAAGGAATGGTTCAGCAGATTGGGGCACACATTCAAAAAGAATAACGAAAACAACTCAGTTAGTTGGTTGAAGATTAAGCAAATCAAAGTGGAGAAAGCTAATCCTAATTTGCTGCTCTATAAAGAGAATTGGGACTCTGAGTGGCAAAATATTAACATAATAGAACGAAAGAGGAAGAAATCAAACACTGATAACCGTGATACCAGAAATTTGTGCTCTAAATTTAAGCAACAACTTACCATATCTTCCTTAAAGTACAATGATCTTAAGGGGCTGTGTACCAAAAATGTCATTCCCAAAGAATTTCATTCTTTTTATCTTAATCTTCAACACGAGGGAAATAAAAATTGCTTAGATGAGCCTGATGTGGAGGAGGATATTCCCGTAGATTAATATTGATGAATATAGCCTTTTATTCATGTATTTTTTAATTAATTAAAACTATGTAAAAATTTTATTGCAAAACAATTAACAACTTGTCATTGAAATACCAAATAAATTACTGAATTATAAATAAAATGGATTGTTAAGCACGATTACTTTGTTTTACTGCATAAAAATTTTCCGACAATCTAAAAGTATTTTGTGATAAATGGTGTAAAAGATTCAAATAAAATAGTGTATACCATACAAAATAAAATAGTGTATAATGATTTTCATACAAGTTATAAAATAAATAAAAAAGCCTAAGTGACATCATGTACTTTAAATCCCATTTATTTGCAATTGAAGCACTTGTAAATTAATTAAATAACACCTACTTGTAGCCTGATTATTCCACCACATATTTAAATGACCACAACTAAAAAGCATCGATTATTTTCTGGAATATTACTGTTTTCCCAGGTGTCTAATAACACAAAAATTTTAAACTCCATTTTCTCGAAATGGCAAAAAAATTATACACTATTGTTTTATTAAGGGGACGATATAACAACAATTGTCATAGAATAGTAGAAGCAACTACTAGGAGATCTACTCAACGAAGTTCTCAACACACAGTGGCTGAGGATGAATTAAATGATGCATTTGTATCACCATAACAAGGAGTTAAAAACTTTTTTGTTGCTTTTGATTTTGCTAAAATCAATTCTATAACTATTTAAACGAATAATAATCAATATTTTTCTAATATAAACACATTTAAATGTAATTTTATAAATAATAATAATTCGTTTTATATAATATCTACAAATGTCAGCAGTATTTCTTTGATTGATAAATTTAATAGCTATAAAACATTGGTACATATGATGCCCACGTCTACCCCATATTATTGCAGTTCAAGAAACTTGGTTTGTACACGATTTAATAGAATTGAATAACATTTATGGTTATAATGCAGTACATTGCTGTCGTCGTGATGGTTACGGTGGTACATCAGTATTTGTTTGTCATCAAAGTTTGAAATTTAATGTTGAAATGTGTAATAGAAAAGATTTTGTTGAAATTATTGTACTATCGTTAAATGAACCGAAAGTAAATGGCCAATCAATTATAAGAAAAAACCACTAAATCAGAGAAGAAAAACCCCAACTAACTTGGAACTACAAAAAAGGCTTAAATCCATAAGTAAGGTTGTGAAAAAAAGCTTGAAAAGAAGCAATGAACAATTTTTATGTAGACAATCTAAACAGAACTCAACACAATCCTAGAAAAATGCTGGATATTTATTAATGAAACTCTTGGTAGGCCCTGGCATCTCTGCCTAAAAACGTAAACATCGTGTTATTCTTTGTTCCAAATTATTAAATTAATTTTATTTATAAAAAAGTCGATAGTTATGCTATTTTGTGTTTGTAAATATTTCTGACAATGCTGTCGCAAAAAGGAAAGAAGCATTGGGGTGATTGTCCAAAATTTAAAGTGCATAAACTATCAGAAGTACAAAGCAGTAATGCAAATAGATTTCATCTACTGCAAATGAAGAAGAGGAAGAGCATGATATTCACAAGTAGAAAATACCACCAATTGTAGTGGACTCTGTGCATAGTTTTTCATCAGTTTTTGGACTAATTGGAGACAGGTATATGTTTAAAAGAATGTCTATTGGAACAAAAATAATATCAAGCTCAAGGATACTGTATAACGAGGCCTTAAATGTACTAAGAACTAAGAAGTACCAATTTTACACGCATGAAATAAAAGATGCAAAAACGTTTAAATTAGTGTTTTTTGGTCTTATTCAAATGGATACTAAGATAATTTGTGATGAATTTAACAATTCACACAATATAAACCCGGTTATTGTAAAGGAAATCACCACGAAAAGATCAACCGCAGATGATACGCTATATCTAATTGAATTCGATTGTCAACAAGTGTCGAAGAGGGATATACTGAAAATAAGATATTTTAGTAATATTGCCGTTTACTGGAGAAGACCACTCAATTGCAGCAAAGGCCCTACTCAATGCACCACATGCTTTATATATGGTCACGGTGCTAGGAACTGTAACAGAGTAGTAGTGTGTGCAGCCTGTGCGGGTAATCACGAATTTGCAGATTGTCAATTAAACAAAGCCGCTAAAAGTGAGAACATTATCTACAAAAGTTAAAATTGTGCTAGGAAGAATTTAAAAAATGTAAGGCACAGACCTGACGACCCGGTGCGAGTAATTACAAATAGGCACATTGTGATTTTTACATCTGCGTACAATCCGGCTCATACTATAAATTTTAAAACTAATATGGATGCTTTAACTAGACGTTCAAATGACTTCTTTTTATTTGGTGATTTAAACGCTCAACATACGCACTGGAGTTGTTTTTCAAACAATATTGCTGGTAATGAGCTTTATAGCTATAGCCTTTAATCAAACTACTACATTTATTACCCAAATGCATTTACTCGCTTTGGAAAAAACATTAATCCAGTACAGCCGTCTACAGTAGACATCCTTTTAACTAACTCTGGTCTTCCTTTTTCAACCTTGGAAACACATCCAAATATGTTGCAGTCGGACCATGTACCACTATCTTGCGTCATTTATGGAGAGGTAGAGAATAGCATTTTGATGCTACCCTTGTATAATCGAGCCGATTGGTCATTAATAAAAAACTTCGTGGAAAATGAAATAATATTACATTGATTGATTACAAAGATTGATCAAAATATTACAAATACAGGTAATCTAGATTTAGCATTAAGTAAACTATTGTCAAAGGTGCTACTAATAAAATACCAGTTGGTCACAGAAACCCCTTCAAACGTGAAATTTCAGAAATTTTTAAATTCCCACTATACTCGGGAAAAATCATATAGACAGTATTTACCAAGCGATTGCACTGTCAAAGATTTATGGAGGGAGTATAATCGGTTTGCTGCTCCTCTTAATTTACAAGTCAAGTATTCCTATTTTCTTAATATTTTCAATTATGACTTTAACATTAGTTTCAAATCTCCAGCGACAGATGCTTGTTCTCAATGTATTCGTTTGAAATCACAAATAAAAGAAATGCCTTCAGGACCAACGAAGGTAGAAGTCATGGCTCAATATACTGTGCATAAGCAAAAAACGAGTTCGTTTTACACAATGCTAAAAAAAAAGAAGAGGGTACATCAGTACTTAAGCTCTCATTTGACTGCCAAAAAAAACCTATTGTTGCCGCCTGTCCCGGACCAATCCGCATATTATAGTAGACAACTCTATGTGTTTAATTTTACAATCTGCGAGGTAAATTCTACCAGTGAGCAAAATTCTGGATCAGTGTTTTCATATACATGGTGTGAAAACGAAAGATATAAAGGATCCAATGAAATCTCCTCTATTTTATACTACCACTTAAAGAATAAAAACTTGACAGACATTCAGGAAGTACAATTGTTTTGTGATGATTGCCCAGGCCAAAATAAAAATATCACTGTTTTAGGAATGCTGAACAAGTTTTTGTCTGAATCACGAAGTTGCAAAAAAATTACAATAACTTATCCTGTAGTAGGGCACTCATTCATTCCACCCGATAGGGTGTTCGGGAGGATTGAAAAAAAAAAATTTTGAAAAAAGATACGATAATAAAGCCTAGCGAATACTGGGATTTATTTAATGAATTCTGTACAGTTCAAAAAGTTGGGAGTGAAGTGTCTGTATATGACTGGAAAACTGCTGTAGATTCTGTGCTAAAAGCACCAGGGCAACTTCATTTCCAATTTAAAGCCTCAAAGCGAATTATAATAGAAAAAACAGGGATAAAAATAATGATGACTCCTCAAGGAGAAATAAATTACAGAATTAATTCTTGCCAGCCTAAACCATTCTTGAAACAAGGAAAAAAAATTAAAGATATTAATCCAAAAGAACTTTCAATCAGTGTGGAAATTAAGCCTAAAAAGAAAAAAAGATGTTGAAAAGCTGTTATCAAACCACTTTGGGGTAAATTGGAAAAATAATAAAGACTTGCAGTTTTATGTTTCCGCCTGGGACAATACCAATGTTGATCATGGCGTAGAAGAAAACAATGAGGAGTACGCTAAAGATAAATTTTTTTCTTTATCAGTTTAAAAATTCATTGTTGTTTCTTTAACTTTTTAAAATTAGCTTTTAAATTCTTTACCATTTTGTCTATAATTTTAATAAACTGATATAATTTTAACAATATAGTGAAGTTGAATGGTTAATTGTCTTGGTGGGCTATGGTTTGTAGCAAAACTCGTTCGTTCCAAAATTAAATCTATTTTTTCTATATTTCAGTTAGTTTAAATTTTTCAACTGTTGAGTTATTAATCAAGAATGGCATTACACTTCAAAATCAAAAAAGTTCACTTAATTTGGTCCATTTAATCCGGCGCTATATGTTTTTTGCATTTTCCCAAAATTTGAAAAAGGTGTAACGAACGAGTTTTGCATCTCACCTACTCATTGCAAAACTGAAATAACACGATTTTTGGTTAATATTTTTA
This sequence comes from Phyto melanocephala, assembly GCA_941918925.1. NCBI lineage: Eukaryota > Metazoa > Arthropoda > Insecta > Diptera > Rhinophoridae > Phyto > Phyto melanocephala. The sequence continues at coordinate 34,909,744 of OW799237.1, read as the reverse complement.
ATAATATGATTGTTACTGTGTTATACCCAGAAGTCTCAAAAACACATAAAGTTGCACCTATTCCCAAGGAAAAGAATGCCTCTAATATTTGTTTATACAGGCCGATAACAGGTTTGTCAGTAATTGATAGTATTTTTGAAAAAATCATTCATCATCAAGTGTCAAGTGCAAAACCAAAAATTATTTAAAGAGTACCAGTTTGGATTTAGAAAAGGATGTGGAACTGAAGAAGCAGCTATCAGTGTTGTCAACTTTATATGTAGAGGCTTAGATGAAGGATATAAAGGAGTTGTTGATATTTTTTATGACCTTTCCAAAGCATTTGATCTTATTTATCACAAAATTCTTTTACAGAAATTAAGATATTGTGGTATTTGTAGTCGACAATTGTCCTTATTTCAAAACTATTTGGAAAATCGGAGACAATTTGTTCAAATAAATAAATTGGAAGCAATACAATTTGGAGTGCCACAGGGAAGTCCTCTCGGTCCTTTGTTATTTAGAACATATCTATATGATCTTGAAAACTTAAATCTATCGGGTAAAATATTTACATATGTATGCGGATGACATATGTTTATTTTATCCATATATTTATGAGACGGTGATGAAACTGTATATAGAAAGTGATGCAGCACTTATTTCTGAGTTCATGCTTGTGAATAAATTAATATTAAATTCCAGCAAAACAAAAGTTTTACGATTTAAACCATTTATTCGTGACAATATGAATTTTAATGTGATTGTTGACGGAAAAGTTATAATAGAGCAGGCATCAATCAATTATTGAGGAGTGATTTTAAGTAGTAACCTTAATTGGAATCACCATATTCAACCTATAAAAAACAAAAATTTACCAACTATTGGTATTCTGTATAAATTTAAAAATAAATTTCAGAAATCTCCTAAATTGCTTTTATATCATGCTTTAATGCAAAGTCATTTCAATTATCTTAATATATTATACGCTTGTAAAAAGTCTACTAAGCTTAAATCATTACAACGAATGCAGAACAAAGCTCTAAAAATAGTAGCAGATCTTCCTGTAACTGTAAATTGTACTAGTTGGCTGAATTTGATCGAAGGTGTATACAACACTGGCTACTAGTTAGTTTAATTTATTGAAGGTGCATACAACACTGACAAACAGAATACAACCCGATATGATAAGTAGGAAGCAGAGTAGCCAGACGATTGGAAGAGTATAAATCGGGATAATTTGCTTAGAACACTACCATTTATTTCAACCATGGATAGAATGAATCAGCTGTCAGCACGGGGAACCGCCATAATGGCAGAAAAAGTTTCGTATCCGGCCTTGCGATCACAAACCACGAAGCCAACAGGTAGTCAGCGGAAGACACAAGAGTTTAAGGGAAAAATATCAACGCCATCTAAAAGAAAAAATACAACAAAGGATTGGGAAAAATACGAGCAGAACCCAAGGCATCAGCTGGCTGGAAATGTGAAGTGACAAGTTATAGGCAAGGAAAATACAATGGTTAGACAACAGCAAGTTGAAACGCCAGTGAAATCATTAACAAAAGCGACCATTGGCGCGTGGTTTAAGGTACCAATTTAAGATCAATAGTTAGCATAAATAGTCCAAGTAAACGAGAGTCACCCGAATTTCATCCGTTCATAATGTTGCAGGATGCTGAAATTGGTTATTTTGCGCTTTTGTTTTAGATAATTTACGTAGGTAGTTTCTTAATGGTTCTTCGCTACGAGTACGAATAGGAAAAGAACCTTGTACGTGTATAAGTACATTTGTAATTTCGCTTTTTAAAATATTTTTACGTAGGTAGTTTCTTAATGGTTCTTCGCTACGAGTACGAATAGGAAAAGAACCTTATACGTGCCGCCTATAAGCTCAAACCGGTTAACAGCTAATAACTTAAATTCAATCTGAATATTAGTTAAATACTTACCGTTGATTAAAATTAATCCGAATGTCAATTAAATACTTACCTTTAATTAATTTTAATCTGAAGGTCAATTAGATACTTACCTTTGCTTAAATTTAGTCCGAATATCAATTAAATACTTACCGTTGATTAAAATTAATCCGACTGACAATTAAATACTTACCTTTTTAAATAAAACTGATTTCAATCAAAGACGTACGCGTATTGTAAATTTAAGCTAATTGTCATTAAACCTCTACCTTTTGAAACTAAAAATGAATTCAATCAAATAGTTACCTTTTTTTTACAAATTTAAACTGAATGCCAATTAATATACTTCCCTGTACTTTTACTTAAAACCGATTTAATTTTATGAACCTTTTGTAAAGACAGATAAATCAAACCAATAGGTCTATTAATTAAATGAATTTTAACTTAAGCAATAGATCTATAGAAATAAAATTAAATGATAAGAGTTGTTGTAAAATATAGAGGATTAAGTCAAGTAGATTTAAGCACAGAAACATTAGTCACCTCGTTCGAACGCAGGGCTAAACCTTTACATTTACGAATCTATTAAATGTAACTCTAAGTTTGAAAATATAATAAACCTGAATTGTCATATATCTTTAAGTACAAATAGTGGATCACAGGTAAGATACGGACTGGTGATGCATATAAGGGGTAGCCCGATAACGAACTACCATGGTTTAGGGAATATGGTGGTTCATACGATTTCATGTAGTTCTGTTTTACACTGGCACAAACGTACTATCGTTTATACCGGTTTTCTTTTGTTTCGGTAACGTACCCCGTTGTTTTTGTTTTGTTACCGTTGCTTCGCGAGAATAAAGTTATCTATAAACAAGTAAAAGCGCTATATTCGGCCGTGCCGAATCTTATATACCCTTCACAACGTGTAGTCATGCAATAACAGTAAATTCACGTATGTATGTTAAAAAAAACAAAAAAAAAATAAAAAATAAAAAAAAAATTTAAAAAAAAAAATTTAAAAAAAAAATTAAAAAAAAAAAATTATTATATACATATATAATATATATAAAACAAAAAAAAAATAAAAAAAAATTAAAAAAAAAAAAAATAATAAAAATATATATAATATATTAAATAAAAAATAAAAAAAAAAATAAAAAAAAAATTAAAAAAAAAATTTTAAAAAAATTTAAAAAAAAATTTTTTTGCCTCAGCTGGGATTCGATGCCACGTTTTCTCTAACCAGTATACACGTTTGTATGTATGTATGTTGTTGTTGTAATGTTGTTTTTATGAAAAGAAAATCGAGGTGGTCGTGGGTTTTTGCTCATATCTCAGTTGTTTATGTACCGATGTTTCTGATTTTCAATACCGTTCTACTCCCGAATATTTCTGATATTTTAATACCTTACCCGGGTCCAACCTATGTCGGGGGGCTTCAAAAAGTTGATTTCAACATACACACGGACAGACGGTCAGACGGACAGACGGACAGACGGACAGACGGTCAGGGCTTAATCGACTCCTCTATTCATAAGCTTTCAGAAAATATATACTTTATGGGGTCGGAAATGAAAATTGTAGAAATTTCACACGGAATGACAAACCTATATATACCCTTTTTCACTGTGTGAAGGGTATAAAAATGCAAGTGAGATCTCAAATGACGCCAAAAAAATTTACGTACATCACTAGCTCATAGAACATTTGAGTTATTGTTTTTGGAAAGTAACGGTTTTTATAATTTTTTTTTTCTTAAGTAATGAGTGTAACAATGTATTTTAAAGAATTTATTGATAATAGTTTTCTTCATTGTGAGCAGACGAAAGCACAATGGACAAACGTTCTACAGGAAAATCTTAAACAAAGTGCGTTGCAATTGGGGTTAGAAGAAAGTGCATTCCTCTTTCAACATGATAATGACCCCAAACACACTTCGTATTTGGTAAAGGAATGGCTTTTATACAATTCCAAGTAACTACATACACCCCCACAATCACCGGATCTTAATCCTATCGAACATATTTGGGATTTGCTAGAAAAAAGGATTCGAATACATACAATAACTTCGAAGGAATCGCTTAAAAACGCGATATCAACTGAATGGAGAAAAATAACAGAAATTGATACTAAACGGCTAGTGCGAAACATGCCTCGACGTCTACAAGCGGTAATTGATGCAGGTGGAGGACCTACAAAAAATTATTTCAATTTAAAATTTGTTTTTTGCTTTTTTTTAATTATTTAATATTAAGTGTACGTAAACTTTTTTTATGTGAATTAACGATATTGTGGTATTTTATGTTCTTGTATTATAAACCTTACCTCATGTTTAAAAGAAAAGTCTGATTTTATGTTCCTTATTATGCGTAAATATAAATATAGATATATAAGCTTAAATATATCTGAATTTAAAACAAAATGTATTTCGCGCGTTTTCTACTTTAAGTGTTGGGTGTACTTAAACTTTATTGGTTCACTGTATAAAAATCAAAGATTTTTAATAAAGAATTCAATTCTTGCTTAACACCAATCGAGAGCATTTCAGCTGCTCTTTGCAAGAATAAAATAAATAGTAGTTTTATTATTTACATGGCGATCCTGCCAAAATATTAAAATATTATTAAGATCTGCTGCATTAAAAGAAAAAGCGCACGGGCAATAAAACCAAAAAGGAAGTGCTCGAAAATTATTAAAGCACCCTTTTTTAATATAAAATTATCCTGACGGGACAAGCCGCAAGTCCGTTAGCTGCGAAGAGGAAACCGTCCGGCCAAAGGACGAAGAATGGAACAGGGACCAAAACCCCTAACCATTGAGGAATATTTGCAAAGAAATACAAAGAAGAAGCAAACAGAGGTAAAAATTCCAAAGACCCCAAAAACTAAGAGAAGAGGAGGATACACCCAAAAATTAAAAAGAAGCAGAGCCATACTGTTGAGGGAAATCAACAGTGACCCTCCACCAAGTTGGGAACAATCAACAAAACTTTGGCAGCAAGTGGACAAAATCGAGAAGTTGCTGAAGACATACTTGGCCAACCGGCAAAGTAAAAACAGACAAACAACACTAACATAAATATACATATAAAATCATAAATATTTGCATAAAAAGAGTGCAATATTTTTTTTCTAATAATAATATAATATGTTTTATAAATATTGTTAGTTAATACTTATTCTATAAAATATATTAAACAAAATATCTTGTAATCTTATATGGTCCTTCCTTCTATATAGAAATGAATAGACAAAAATTTAAGAGAAAGCCCAAAAATCCAATAAACTGGAATCAAGTAGAATATAAACCAACATTAGAGCAACCCACTTGAGTTGCCGCAAACTTTGAAAGTAAATTATACTTTTTGAAGATTTGAAAAATATTACAGAGTAAATAAGCCGGGGTTCAAATATCTGTTAGACGTGTTAACGTCACATATTCAGCCCAAACGTAAGTCGTTTGCAATTTCTCTAATCGTGAAATTAAGTGCGACTTTACGCTTCTTTGCTGCAGGTGGGTACCAAACGGGTATAGGTAGAGATTGTGATGTGTCTGTGGCTCAGTGTAGTCTAAGCACTAATAGTGTTTTAAAAAATAGATGGAGATGCATTCTGGGTGCTAGAAGCAGTATGTTTGTACCGCTTCTGGATCACTTTTTCCATAAAAAATTTGGCTCATGCAGAGCTGGGAAATGTATGCAATCATTATTCAGTTTATCTATGTGTGTATGTGTGTGTGTGTGTGTGATTGAAGTGTGTTTTTTGTGTATGTGTTATAGTTGTTTTTATGCAGAGCTGGGAATGTTAGATCGCCAAAATTTGGTTCATGTCAGAAGGGGTGTTGACAAAAAAATTGTGTAAAAATGATCTTGTAGTATTAAAATGAGATATATTTATATTTATTTGAACTTCCCTAATGTTCTGATTTTGGGGGGGTGTTTACAAAAATTGTGTAAAAATGATCTTGTAGTATTAAAATGTGTATACATATTTATATTTATTTGAACGTCCCTATTGTTTTTGTGTGATTGAAGTGTGTTTTTTTGTGGTTGTGTGTGTGTTATGATTGTTTTGTGTTTAATGTTGTGTATGTTATTATTATTATACTTTTAGTGATAAGGAGAAACGTGTAGAAATACATTGTTTTTTATTTAAAATAATTGTGATAACCATAAGGTTCAAAATAGTTTTAAAGGAAATGTAAAATCAATGTTTTTTAAATTGTTGTCATAAAAATAATTATGATAATCATAAGAAATGTTTTTTAATAAAATACATAGCAATTGTTTTCATATAAAATAATTGTGATAACCATAAAGTTCAAAATAGTTTAAAGGAAAATGTATAATCAATGTTTCTAAATACAATGTATAGAAATTTTTTCATGGTTAAACTAAATATGTGAATTTTAAATAATATTTACTTTGATTATAGAAGAAAAAATTTTTTCTATCATAATTCTTTAAATAACTATTAGGTTTTTGTTTTGATTTAGGATTGAAATAGTTTTAGAATTTTAGTATAAAACGAAGCAATATTTGCATATAATTTTTAATTGTAAAGAAAACAAACAATATGTCACAAGACTTAAGTTTTTTATTAAGCGGTGATGATGATGAGGAAACTCAACTGTTTCCTCCACCACCACCACCGATCATAAGAGCTGTTGATGATTATCAGCCTCAATCATCTACTGGTACTACATCAGGGATGGAGGGAAGAAACCATCCATTCCAATTGATTTCTGAATGTAATGCTATTATTAGAGATATACAGGAAGAGATAGCGCAAATTAAAAGCGAATGTAATATTTTTAAGAGACGCTATTGCAAGGCAGTGGAAGTGCAAAGGGAAGCGAAGAAGGAGGAAATTATGGTTGTTTCAGCAATGGCAAAGTTCCTCGATTCGAAGCGGAGGAAGATTTCCAAACACGTCTCCCCGTTAGAGAACCTTTTTACCAGTTTGTGTAAATGTGACATTTGTTACAATCATGTAAAAGGGTCAGAGGTTCTCTGTTGAGTTGAGAAACTGCAGTCATTTCTTTTGCGACAGTTGTCTGCAGAACAATTGTTTTCATATAAAATATATATGATAAAAACTATTTCAAGGGAATTGTTTAATCAATGTTTTTTAAATTGTTTTCATAAAAACAATTATGTTAATCATAAGTAATGTTTTTTTTTTATAAAATACATAGAAATTGATTATCAGCCTCAATCATCTACTGGTACTACATCAGGGATGGAGGGAAGAAACCATCCATTCCAATTGATTTCTGAATGTAATGCTATTATTAGAGATATACAGGAAGAGATAGCGCAAATTAAAAGCGAATGTAATATTTTTAAGAGACGCTATTGCAAGGCAGTGGAAGTGCAAAGGGAAGCGAAGAAGAAGGAAATTATGGTTGTTTCAGCAATGGCAAAGTTCCTCGATTCGAAGCGGAGGAAGATTTCCAAACACGTCTCCCCGTTAGAGAACCTTTTTACCAGTTTGTGTAAATGTGACATTTGTTACAATCATGTAAAAGGATCAGAGGTTCTCTGTTGAGTTGAGAAACTGCAGTCATTTCTTTTGCGACAGTTGTCTGCAAAACAATTGTTTTCATATAAAATATATATGATAACCTTAAAGTTTAAAACTATTTCATTGTTTAATCAATGTTTTTTAAATTGTTTTCATAAAAACAATTATGTTAATCATAAGTAATGTTTTTTTTTTATAAAATACATAGAAATTGATTATCAGCCTCAATCATCTACTGGTACTACATCAGGGATGGAGGGAAGAAACCATCCATTCCAATTGATTTCTGAATGTAATGCTATTATTAGAGATATACAGGAAGAGATAGCGCAAATTAAAAGCGAATGTAATATTTTTAAGAGACGCTATTGCAAGGCAGTGGAAGTGCAAAGGGAAGCGAAGAAGGAGGAAATTATGGTTGTTTCAGCAATGGCAAAGTTCCTCGATTCGAAGCGGAGGAAGATTTCCAAACACGTCTCCCCGTTAGAGAACCTTTTTACCAGTTTGTGTAAATGTGACATTTGTTACAATCATGTAAAAGGGTCAGAGGTTCTCTGTTGAGTTGAGAAACTGCAGTCATTTCTTTTGCGACAGTTGTTTGCAGAACAATTATTTTCATATAAAATATATATGATAAAAACTATTTCAAGGGAATTGTGTAATCAATGTTTTTTAAATTGTTTTCATAAAAACAATTATGTTAATCATAAGTAATGTTTTTTTTTTAATAAAATACATAGAAATTGATTATCAGCCTCAATCATCTACTGGTACTACATCAGGGATGGAGGGAAGAAACCATCCATTCCAATTGATTTCTGAATGTAATGCTATTATTAGAGATATACAGGAAGAGATAGCGCAAATTAAAAGCGAATGTAATATTTTTAAGAGACGCTATTGCAAGGCAGTGGAAGTGCAAAGGGAAGCGAAGAAGGAGGAAATTATGGTTGTTTCAGCAATGGCAAAGTTCCTCGATTCGAAGCGGAGGAAGATTTCCAAACACGTCTCCCCGTTAGAGAACCTTTTTACCAGTTTGTGTAAATGTGACATTTGTTACAATCATGTAAAAGGGTCAGAGGTTCTCTGTTGAGTTGAGAAACTGCAGTCATTTCTTTTGCGACAGTTGTCTGCAAAACAATTGTTTTCATATAAAATATATATGATAACCTTAAAGTTTAAAACTATTTCATTGTTTAATCAATGTTTTTTAAATTGTTTTCATAAAAACAATTATGTTAATCATAAGTAATGTTTTTTTTTATAAAATACATAGAAATTGATTATCAGCCTCAATCATCTACTGGTACTACATCAGGGATGGAGGGAAGAAACCATCCATTCCAATTGATTTCTGAATGTAATGCTATTATTAGAGATATACAGGAAGAGATAGCGCAAATTAAAAGCGAATGTAATATTTTTAAGAGACGCTATTGCAAGGCAGTGGAAGTGCAAAGGGAAGCGAAGAAGGAGGAAATTATGGTTGTTTCAGCAATGGCAAAGTTCCTCGATTCGAAGCGGAGGAAGATTTCCAAACACGTCTCCCCGTTAGAGAACCTTTTTACCAGTTTGTGTAAATGTGACATTTGTTACAATCATGTAAAAGGGTCAGAGGTTCTCTGTTGAGTTGAGAAACTGCAGTCATTTCTTTTGCGACAGTTGTCTGCAAAACAATTGTTTTCATATAAAATATATATGATAACCTTAAAGTTTAAAACTATTTCATTGTTTAATCAATGTTTTATAAATTGTTTTCATAAAAACAATTATGTTAATCATAAGTAATGTTTTTTTTTATAAAATACATAGAAATTGATTATCAGCCTCAATCATCTACTGGTACTACATCAGGGATGGAGGGAAGAAACCATCCATTCCAATTGATTTCTGAATGTAATGCTATTATTAGAGATATACAGGAAGAGATAGCGCAAATTAAAAGCGAATGTAATATTTTTAAGAGACGCTATTGCAAGGCAGTGGAAGTGCAAAGGGAAGCGAAGAAGGAGGAAATTATGGTTGTTTCAGCAATGGCAAAGTTCCTCGATTCGAAGCGGAGGAAGATTTCCAAACACGTCTCCCCGTTAGAGAACCTTTTTACCAGTTTGTGTAAATGTGACATTTGTTACAATCATGTAAAAGGGTCAGAGGTTCTCTGTTGAGTTGAGAAACTGCAGTCATTTCTTTTGCGACAGTTGTCTGCAAAACAATTGTTTTCATATAAAATATATATGATAACCTTAAAGTTTAAAACTATTTCATTGTTTAATCAATGTTTTTTAAATTGTTTTCATAAAAACAATTATGTTAATCATAAGTAATGTTTTTTTTTATAAAATACATAGAAATTGATTATCAGCCTCAATCATCTACTGGTACTACATCAGGGATGGAGGGAAGAAACCATCCATTCCAATTGATTTCTGAATGTAATGCTATTATTAGAGATATACAGGAAGAGATAGCGCAAATTAAAAGCGAATGTAATATTTTTAAGAGACGCTATTGCAAGGCAGTGGAAGTGCAAAGGGAAGCGAAGAAGGAGGAAATTATGGTTGTTTCAGCAATGGCAAAGTTCCTCGATTCGAAGCGGAGGAAGATTTCCAAACACGTCTCCCCGTTAGAGAACCTTTTTACCAGTTTGTGTAAATGTGACATTTGTTACAATCATGTAAAAGGGTCAGAGGTTCTCTGTTGAGTTGAGAAACTGCAGTCATTTCTTTTGCGACAGTTGTCTGCAAAACAATTGTTTTCATATAAAATATATATGATAACCTTAAAGTTTAAAACTATTTCATTGTTTAATCAATGTTTTTTAAATTGTTTTCATAAAAACAATTATGTTAATCATAAGTAATGTTTTTTTTTTATAAAATACATAGAAATTGATTATCAGCCTCAATCATCTACTGGTACTACATCAGGGATGGAGGGAAGAAACCATCCATTCCAATTGATTTCTGAATGTAATGCTATTATTAGAGATATACAGGAAGAGATAGCGCAAATTAAAAGCGAATGTAATATTTTTAAGAGACGCTATTGCAAGGCAGTGGAAGTGCAAAGGGAAGCGAAGAAGGAGGAAATTATGGTTGTTTCAGCAATGGCAAAGTTCCTCGATTCGAAGCGGAAGAAGATTTCCAAACACGTCTCCCCGTTAGAGAACCTTTTTACCAGTTTGTGTAAATGTGACATTTGTTACAATCATGTAAAAGGGTCAGAGGTTCTCTGTTGAGTTGAGAAACTGCAGTCATTTCTTTTGCGACAGTTGTCTGCAAAACAATTGTTTTCATATAAAATATATATGATAACCTTAAAGTTTAAAACTATTTCATTGTTTAATCAATGTTTTTTAAATTGTTTTCATAAAAACAATTATGTTAATCATAAGTAATGTTTTTTTTTTTATAAAATACATAGAAATTGATTATCAGCCTCAATCATCTACTGGTACTACATCAGGGATGGAGGGAAGAAACCATCCATTCCAATTGATTTCTGAATGTAATGCTATTATTAGAGATATACAGGAAGAGATAGCGCAAATTAAAAGCGAATGTAATATTTTTAAGAGACGCTATTGCAAGGCAGTGGAAGTGCAAAGGGAAGCGAAGAAGGAGGAAATTATGGTTGTTTCAGCAATGGCAAAGTTCCTCGATTCGAAGCGGAGGAAGATTTCCAAACACGTCTCCCCGTTAGAGAACCTTTTTACCAGTTTGTGTAAATGTGACATTTGTTACAATCATGTAAAAGGGTCAGAGGTTCTCTGTTGAGTTGAGAAACTGCAGTCATTTCTTTTGCGACAGTTGTCTGCAAAACAATTGTTTTCATATAAAATATATATGATAACCTTAAAGTTTAAAACTATTTCATTGTTTAATCAATGTTTTTTAAATTGTTTTCATAAAAACAATTATGTTAATCATAAGTAATGTTTTTTTTAATAAAATACATAGAAATTGATTATCAGCCTCAATCATCTACTGGTACTACATCAGGGATGGAGGGAAGAAACCATCCATTCCAATTGATTTCTGAATGTAATGCTATTATTAGAGATATACAGGAAGAGATAGCGCAAATTAAAAGCGAATGTAATATTTTTAAGAGACGCTATTGCAAGGCAGTGGAAGTGCAAAGGGAAGCGAAGAAGGAGGAAATTATGGTTGTTTCAGCAATGGCAAAGTTCCTCGATTCGAAGCGGAGGAAGATTTCCAAACACGTCTCCCCGTTAGAGAACCTTTTTACCAGTTTGTGTAAATGTGACATTTGTTACAATCATGTAAAAGGGTCAGAGGTTCTCTGTTGAGTTGAGAAACTGCAGTCATTTCTTTTGCGACAGTTGTCTGCAAAACAATTGTTTTCATATAAAATATATATGATAACCTTAAAGTTTAAAACTATTTCATTGTTTAATCAATGTTTTTTAAATTGTTTTCATAAAAACAATTATGTTAATCATAAGTAATGTTTTTTTTAATAAAATACATAGAAATTGATTATCAGCCTCAATCATCTACTGGTACTACATCAGGGATGGAGGGAAGAAACCATCCATTCCAATTGATTTCTGAATGTAATGCTATTATTAGAGATATACAGGAAGAGATAGCGCAAATTAAAAGCGAATGTAATATTTTTAAGAGACGCTATTGCAAGGCAGTGGAAGTGCAAAGGGAAGCGAAGAAGGAGGAAATTATGGTTGTTTCAGCAATGGCAAAGTTCCTCGATTCGAAGCGGAGGAAGATTTCCAAACACGTCTCCCCGTTAGAGAACCTTTTTACCAGTTTGTGTAAATGTGACATTTGTTACAATCATGTAAAAGGGTCAGAGGTTCTCTGTTGAGTTGAGAAACTGCAGTCATTTCTTTTGCGACAGTTGTCTGCAAAACAATTGTTTTCATATAAAATATATATGATAACCTTAAAGTTTAAAACTATTTCATTGTTTAATCAATGTTTTTTAAATTGTTTTCATAAAAACAATTATGTTAATCATAAGTAATGTTTTTTTTAATAAAATACATAGAAATTGATTATCAGCCTCAATCATCTACTGGTACTACATCAGGGATGGAGGGAAGAAACCATCCATTCCAATTGATTTCTGAATGTAATGCTATTATTAGAGATATACAGGAAGAGATAGCGCAAATTAAAAGCGAATGTAATATTTTTAAGAGACGCTATTGCAAGGCAGTGGAAGTGCAAAGGGAAGCGAAGAAGGAGGAAATTATGGTTGTTTCAGCAATGGCAAAGTTCCTCGATTCGAAGCGGAGGAAGATTTCCAAACACGTCTCCCCGTTAGAGAACCTTTTTACCAGTTTGTGTAAATGTGACATTTGTTACAATCATGTAAAAGGGTCAGAGGTTCTCTGTTGAGTTGAGAAACTGCAGTCATTTCTTTTGCGACAGTTGTCTGCAAAACAATTGTTTTCATATAAAATATATATGATAACCTTAAAGTTTAAAACTATTTCATTGTTTAATCAATGTTTTTTAAATTGTTTTCATAAAAACAATTATGTTAATCATAAGTAATGTTTTTTTTTTATAAAATACATAGAAATTGATTATCAGCCTCAATCATCTACTGGTACTACATCAGGGATGGAGGGAAGAAACCATCCATTCCAATTGATTTCTGAATGTAATGCTATTATTAGAGATATACAGGAAGAGATAGCGCAAATTAAAAGCGAATGTAATATTTTTAAGAGACGCTATTGCAAGGCAGTGGAAGTGCAAAGGGAAGCGAAGAAGGAGGAAATTATGGTTGTTTCAGCAATGGCAAAGTTCCTCGATTCGAAGCGGAGGAAGATTTCCAAACACGTCTCCCCGTTAGAGAACCTTTTTACCAGTTTGTGTAAATGTGACATTTGTTACAATCATGTAAAAGGGTCAGAGGTTCTCTGTTGAGTTGGGAAACTGCAGTCATTTCTTTTGCGACAGTTGTCTGCAAAACAATTGTTTTCATATAAAATATATATGATAACCTTAAAGTTTAAAACTATTTCATTGTTTAATCAATGTTTTTTAAATTGTTTTCATAAAAACAATTATGTTAATCATAAGTAATGTTTTTTTTTTTATAAAATACATAGAAATTGATTATCAGCCTCAATCATCTACTGGTACTACATCAGGGATGGAGGGAAGAAACCATCCATTCCAATTGATTTCTGAATGTAATGCTATTATTAGAGATATACAGGAAGAGATAGCGCAAATTAAAAGCGAATGTAATATTTTTAAGAGACGCTATTGCAAGGCAGTGGAAGTGCAAAGGGAAGCGAAGAAGGAGGAAATTATGGTTGTTTCAGCAATGGCAAAGTTCCTCGATTCGAAGCGGAGGAAGATTTCCAAACACGTCTCCCCGTTAGAGAACCTTTTTACCAGTTTGTGTAAATGTGACATTTGTTACAATCATGTAAAAGGGTCAGAGGTTCTCTGTTGAGTTGAGAAACTGCAGTCATTTCTTTTGCGACAGTTGTCTGCAAAACAATTGTTTTCATATAAAATATATATGATAACCTTAAAGTTTAAAACTATTTCATTGTTTAATCAATGTTTTTTAAATTGTTTTCATAAAAACAATTATGTTAATCATAAGTAATGTTTTTTTTTATAAGATACATAGAAATTGATTATCAGCCTCAATCATCTACTGGTACTACATCAGGGATGGAGGGAAGAAACCATCCATTCCAATTGATTTCTGAATGTAATGCTATTATTAGAGATATACAGGAAGAGATAGCGCAAATTAAAAGCGAATGTAATATTTTTAAGAGACGCTATTGCAAGGCAGTGGAAGTGCAAAGGGAAGCGAAGAAGGAGGAAATTATGGTTGTTTCAGCAATGGCAAAGTTCCTCGATTCGAAGCGGAGGAAGATTTCCAAACACGTCTCCCCGTTAGAGAACCTTTTTACCAGTTTGTGTAAATGTGACATTTGTTACAATCATGTAAAAGGGTCAGAGGTTCTCTGTTGAGTTGAGAAACTGCAGTCATTTCTTTTGCGACAGTTGTCTGCAAAACAATTGTTTTCATATAAAATATATATGATAACCTTAAAGTTTAAAACTATTTCAAGGGAATTGTTTAATCAATGTTTTTTAAATTGTTTTCATAAAAACAATTATGTTAATCATAAGTAATGTTTTTTTTAATAAAATACATAGAAATTGATTATCAGCCTCAATCATCTAATGGTACTACATCAGGGATGGAGGGAAGAAACCATCCATTCCAATTGATTTCTGAATGTAATGCTATTATTAGAGATATACAGGAAGAGATAGCGCAAATTAAAAGCGAATGTAATATTTTTAAGAGACGCTATTGCAAGGCAGTGGAAGTGCAAAGGGAAGCGAAGAAGGAGGAAATTATGGTTGTTTCAGCAATGGCAAAGTTCCTCGATTCGAAGCGGAGGAAGATTTCCAAACACGTCTCCCCGTTAGAGAACCTTTTTACCAGTTTGTGTAAATGTGACATTTGTTACAATCATGTAAAAGGGTCAGAGGTTCTCTGTTGAGTTGAGAAACTGCAGTCATTTCTTTTGCGACAGTTGTCTGCAAAACAATTGTTTTCATATAAAATATATATGATAACCTTAAAGTTTAAAACTATTTCATTGTTTAATCAATGTTTTTTAAATTGTTTTCATAAAAACAATTATGTTAATCATAAGTAATGTTTTTTTTTATAAGATACATAGAAATTGATTATCAGCCTCAATCATCTACTGGTACTACATCAGGGATGGAGGGAAGAAACCATCCATTCCAATTGATTTCTGAATGTAATGCTATTATTAGAGATATACAGGAAGAGATAGCGCAAATTAAAAGCGAATGTAATATTTTTAAGAGACGCTATTGCAAGGCAGTGGAAGTGCAAAGGGAAGCGAAGAAGGAGGAAATTATGGTTGTTTCAGCAATGGCAAAGTTCCTCGATTCGAAGCGGAGGAAGATTTCCAAACACGTCTCCCCGTTAGAGAACCTTTTTACCAGTTTGTGTAAATGTGACATTTGTTACAATCATGTAAAAGGGTCAGAGGTTCTCTGTTGAGTTGAGAAACTGCAGTCATTTCTTTTGCGACAGTTGTCTGCAAAACAATTGTTTTCATATAAAATATATATGATAACCTTAAAGTTTAAAACTATTTCAAGGGAATTGTTTAATCAATGTTTTTTAAATTGTTTTCATAAAAACAATTATGTTAATCATAAGTAATGTTTTTTTTAATAAAATACATAGAAATTGATTATCAGCCTCAATCATCTAATGGTACTACATCAGGGATGGAGGGAAGAAACCATCCATTCCAATTGATTTCTGAATGTAATGCTATTATTAGAGATATACAGGAAGAGATAGCGCAAATTAAAAGCGAATGTAATATTTTTAAGAGACGCTATTGCAAGGCAGTGGAAGTGCAAAGGGAAGCGAAGAAGGAGGAAATTATGGTTGTTTCAGCAATGGCAAAGTTCCTCGATTCGAAGCGGAGGAAGATTTCCAAACACGTCTCCCCGTTAGAGAACCTTTTTACCAGTTTGTGTAAATGTGACATTTGTTACAATCATGTAAAAGGGTCAGAGGTTCTCTGTTGAGTTGAGAAACTGCAGTCATTTCTTTTGCGACAGTTGTCTGCAAAACAATTGTTTTCATATAAAATATATATGATAACCTTAAAATTTAAAACTATTTCATTGTTTAATCAATGTTTTTTAAATTGTTTTCATAAAAACAATTATGTTAATCATAAGTAATGTTTTTTTTTATAAAATTCATAGAAATTGATTATCAGCCTCAATCATCTACTGGTACTACATCAGGGATGGAGGGAAGAAACCATCCATTCCAATTGATTTCTGAATGTAATGCTATTATTAGAGATATACAGGAAGAGATAGCGCAAATTAAAAGCGAATGTAATATTTTTAAGAGACGCTATTGCAAGGCAGTGGAAGTGCAAAGGGAAGCGAAGAAGGAGGAAATTATGGTTGTTTCAGCAATGGCAAAGTTCCTCGATTCGAAGCGGAGGAAGATTTCCAAACACGTCTCCCCGTTAGAGAACCTTTTTACCAGTTTGTGTAAATGTGACATTTGTTACAATCATGTAAAAGGGTCAGAGGTTCTCTGTTGAGTTGAGAAACTGCAGTCATTTCTTTTGCGACAGTTGTCTGCAGAGCAATTGTTTTCATATTGTTTGCGTCTGTCAGGTGTCAACACCTTCGTAGTTAATGTTGCTCGTGTGGATGGTACATTTATGGTTGCTCTATATGGCAATACCACTTTGTAGTGCGGTGAGTCGGCGCTATGAAAGCGCCGTTGAAAAGTCAACCGACTCAGTTTTTCACTTCTTCGTAAACCTTCGCTAACAACAGACGCCAACAACCCCTCTACAAATTAAAAATTTAAAGAAAAGTGTAAATTAAAGTACGTTAAGAAGAAAAATAAAGAAAATAAAGAAACTGAATTTATAATATAAATAAAAAGGGAAAGATAAAGAGTGTTTTATTAAAGATATAGTGAAAAGTGAGGACAGACAAAAGGGTAACAATAAAAGAAGGAAGAAAACCACCACCATCAAATAAGACGACCTACTCCAACCAAGGAAACAGCTATCCAAGCAAACATTTTGGTCCTTCTCCCGGTAAAGAAGATTAAGGTGCGTATTTTTTAAATTACAAAAAGTGTCTCAGTGCGGCATAAAATTTGTGGCTCGGTGAAAGTAAGGTTACATTGTTCAAAGTAAAAAGCAACGGTTTAAAATTTTTTCACGAGCCGCTATTCCTGCATTTTTGTTGTTTTACAAAATCTGCACATATTTTGTCGCCATTTACATTTTTTGTTGTTCATAAAAATTTATTTGGAAATCCATTGGAATTTTAAGTATTTTGGCGCTATTTTCATTTTACTTTGTTGTTCTTGGCGTTCATTTTTTACTACAAGTGTTTCCCAAACTTTTCTGTCGTAGTGCCCTCTAATTTTTCTTAAATAAAATAAAAAATGTCAACATTTGATAAATATATCCGTGCGGCAGAAGAAGTTATTAGTTTTGAGGCTAATCTATAGAGGCCTTTGATTTCGAGAAAGAGGAACTTGGTAAAATTTGGGAGAAATATAAGAAAATTTTTAATGAATGTTCTGATGACACGGTAGAGAGGAAAAAGGAAATGGTAGTGGTTCAAACGAAATATCCACAGGTTCGTAGAACATATATACGATGTATTAACATAATTTCTAAAGCCGAACAAAAATTAAAAGGAAATATTCAAGAAAATGTTAATACAGTAGTTCCCAACCTTTGTAGTTCTTTATCTGTCCCTCCGTGTGATACTGGTGTTTTTCATGGGGATTACGTGTCGTGGCCTACATTTAGAGATATGTTCACGGCGATTTACATTAATAACAGCAGACTTAGCCCTGTAAAAAAATTATTTTATTTATTTCAAAAAACTAATGGTGAAGCCCGAGAAATCAATAGAAATGTGGCCTTGACGGGAGAAAATTTCGACATTGCGTGGAACAATTTGAGGTCCCAATATGAAAATAAAAGAGTTCTAATCAATACTCAGCTCAAGTCTCTTTTCAATTTAGCCCCTTGTTTACAAGAAACAGCTTCTGAAATAAAAAGACTGCAAAGAGAAATAAATAATTGTATGTCTATTTTAAAGTTATACAAAGTTGACATTGGTTCATGGGATCCTATTTTTGTGTTTCAATGCTCGTCACGTCTCTCAGAATGCACATTAAATCTTTGGGAACAATCGGTGAAAAATAAAACAGAGGTCCCCAAATGGGAGGAATTAAATAGTTTTCTCACTGATAGATATCATGCTCTTGAAAGTGTCTCAGACATTATTGCAACGAATAGTGCATCTATAAGCGGTTCCCAATCTTTTTCTAATAATAACAATGAGACAACGAAAGTTAAGCAATTTAAGGCCCATCATACTAAAGTTGATGCACAGAAATGTGTATTATGTAAGGAAAATCACAAGATAAGTTTTTGCAGTAAATTTTTAAGTATGAACTACAAAAATCGTGTTTCAACTTTAAAAAGATTCCGATTTTGTTTCAATTGTCTCTCTATTGGCCATATGTATGGTGACTGTAATAGTGCAAATAGTTGTTCCAAGTGCAAGAGAAAACATCATACATTGATGCATAGAGATTTTGTAAGGGCAAATAATACAAGTCAAACACAATTCAATAATTTTTCTCATGGCGAAAGGCAAAGTAATTCAGTTCAAGCAATACAGTCCACTAATACTCCAGGTCCATCAGGAGTTGTTCAATCTCATCACACATCTGTTTCAAAGAAGGTTATGTTGGCTACAGCGTGGGTTAATATTGTTAGTTCTGGTTTTTATTACAAGGTACGAGCTCTAATTGATCCATGTTCTGATGAGAGTTTTATTTCTGAAAGAATACAAAGACTTCTGAGGTTGCCCACTAGTCCAGTATCAGCTGAAGTTACGGGTCTAGGAGGAGATATAATAAGCAGATCTTCTAAGTTGGCAACGTTTGTTATTGTATCACTTTTCAATCAGGATGTGTCTCTTAATGTTCAAGCTCTAGTCGTGCCTCGTGTAACTGGTAGTGTCCCAACACATTCGTTTAACCCATTAACTAGCAATAAACTGCCAGATTTGAATTATGCTGATCCGAAGTTTTACGAAAGCAGTGAAGTAGACTTGTTATTAGGAGGTGATTTATACCCCTTTATACTTCGTGGTGGAGTCCAACATGGTATTTTTGAATCCCTAGTGGCTCAAGAAACGATTTTTGGTTGGATTGTGACTGGCCCAACACCCAGTAATGTTTCCACGCGATGTGTCAGAATGTCTCATATGACAAGAGTTTCAATAGATGACCAATTGACAAAGTTTTGGTAGTTAGAAGAAGTTTCTCGTAAAAAGGTTCTATCTGATGAAGATAAGAAATGTGAGGAGATCTATCGTTCTACTACCACAAGAGATTCTAAAGGGAGGTATATTGTTAGTTTGCCCTTTAAGAATAATATTGCTTCACTTGGTCCAAATAGGCATATTGCTCTTAGTCAATATTTAAGAAATGAGAAATCATTATTGCGTAAACCAGAATTTAAGGCTCAATATGATGAGGTCCTTAAAGAATATTTAACTTTGGGACATATGGAGAGACTCAGAGGTCCTGAAAGTGGTCCAAGTTATTATTTACCTCATCACGGAGTATTTAAGCCCGAAAGTACAACAACAAAATTGAGAATAGTTTTCAATGCCTCTAGTGCGTCTTCTAGTGGTAAGAGTCTCAACGACATGTTGTACGTAGGCCCCATTTTGCAAGCTGATTTGGTATCTTTGATTTTGAAATGGCGATTTTATCAGTTTGTATTTAATGCGGATATTGCGAAAATGTATCGCCAAATTTTAGTAAATCCTGAACACAGACCTTTTCAAAAAGTTGTGTTTCGTAGTTCAGTAGATAGTGAAATTGAAGATTTTCAACTGAAAACGGTCACTTTCGGCGTTAATTGTGCTCCTTATTTGGCCCTAAGAACGATACTTCAATTAGCTGATGACGAAGAACTACGTTTTCCACTCGGCGCTCGAATATTGCGAAAGTGTATGTATGTTGATGATGCTCTTGTAGGGGCTCATTGTATTTCTGATGCTTTGGTGGCACGAGACCAATTAATTGGTATATTAGAGACTGCAGGGTTTGAGTTACGAAAATGGACGTCAAACTCAAAACAAATTTTAAAAAATTTGCCCCAAGAGCATTTATTAAATTCAAATTTTTTGTCGCTCGATGATAAGAGCACAACTAAAACGCTTGGCGTACGCTGGAATGCAGCAGAAGATGTTTTTTATTTTACGACTGAGAACATAAAACTTAAACAGTCGTACACAAAGCGGGAAGTTCTCTCAATTATTGCTCGGCTTTTTGATCCAGCAGGTTGGTTAGGCCCAGTAGTTGTTAAAGCCAAAATTTTAATGCAGCAAATGTGGCTTGATAAAATAGATTGGGATGACCCAATAAAACCACTGGCTCTTACTAAATGGCAATCTTTTGTGATGAAATATAATGATATTGACTCAATTAAACTTCCCCGATGGATTAAGTATACCCCAGACTGTCATGTTGAGTTTCATGGTTTTTGCGACGCATCAGAGTTAGCTTATGCAGCCACAATATATGTTAGAATTAGTTTTGGTGATAAAGTTTACACGAGTTTGCTCACTTGTAAAACGAAAGTGGCTCCAGTGAAGAAACCATACTTGCCACGCTTGGAATTATGTGGAGCAGTACTTTTGGCAAATTTGTTGAATAGTGTGGTTCCCAATTTAAATTCGTATATTTTATATTTGTGGTCCGATTCTACAATTGTGTTAGCTTGGCTTCGAAAACCACCTTGTAATTGGAAAACGTTTGTGGCAAACAGAATTGCTACTATTTTAGAAAAAGTTGGTAACAAAAATTGGTTTCATGTACCTACGAATTACAACCCTGCCGATCTAGCAACCCGGGGGCTGACTCCTTCTGAACTACGAGAAAACAAACTTTGGTGGCAAGGACCTGATTGGCTCAGGTTAGATAAATCTTTGTGGCCCCAAACTCCGTTAGAATTTCAAACTTCAGAAGATTCAAAAAGAGTCCAAGTTAATGTTGCTCGATTGTCTGAAATAGAAGATGTACTTGACCGGTTTTCGAGTTTACCCAGAGCTCTTCATGCGATTTCGTACTTGTTTCGATTTTATCAGCTCACCCGTAAAAACCTTTATAAGGATGTTAAGTATGATACAACGAGAATTACGGCGACAGAATTAGCCTTTGTGCGTAACCGACTGTTTTTCTTATCGCAACAACAACACTTTAAAAAAGAATTCAACTGTTTGTCGTCGAAGAAGAAACTTGATTCTCGTAGCTCTTTATTAACCCTTTCTCCATTTCTGGATAAAAATAAAATCATTCGAGCTAACGGTCGCCTTGGTTCAACCACTTGTCTGTCCTACAATGAAAGACACCCTATAATACTAGCGTATGGCAGTCGATTATCACGTCTTTATGTAGAATTTGTCCATAAATTAGTTCATCATGGTGGTACTCGTTTAGTCTTGAATGTTGTCCGTCAGGAGTGCTGGATAATAAAGGTTAAAAATTTGCAGTTGCCCACAATTGTAAAATCTGTGTTTTGCATCGTAAAAAACTTCAAACGCAGATAATGGCAGCGTTACCGCAAGAAAGAACTACGTTGAGTCGCCCCTTTTCCAATACAGGTGCCGATTTTGCCGGCCCATTTGAAATCAAGAGTTTCACTGGTCGATATTGCCGTATTACTAAAGGCTACGTGTGCCTCTTTGTATGTTTCTCTACCAAGGCGATACATCTTAAAGCTGTTAGCGATTTGTCTACCCCTGCGTTTCTTGCCGCTTTGGATCGGTTTATTCCTCGTCGTGGTTGCCCAAACAAAATTTTCTCAGATAATGGTAGAAACTTCGTTGGCGCTGCGGGACAACTTGAAAGGAACTTTGAGAAGCACGTAAAAGAGCTCCGAGATACTGCGATTGAAAAATATGGTCATAATCGGTTAGAGTGGCACTTTATTCCTGCCGCAGCTCCTCATATGGGAGGTTTGTGGGAGGCAGGTGTGAAAAGTTTTAAAACGTTATTTAAAAAATCTGTTGGCCAGCTGAAACATACGTTTGAGGAGTTTTCTACCATTCTGGCAAAAATAGAGGCATGCCTCAACTCTCGTCCTCTTAGCCCCATGTCTGAAGATGGTTCTGAGGTGTCCGCTCTAACCCCCGGGCACTTTCTGATAGGTTCTGCGTTGCTCACTCCTGCCGAACCTGAAGAATTTGATTCACCATTAAGCATAATTAATCGTTGGCGTAAAGTTAAGGCATTGCAGCAAGATATTTGTCGTCGTTGGAAAAAAGAATATTTAATAGAATTACATAAGCGTAACAAATGGAAGTGTCTTGAAGCAGACTTAAAAGAAAACGATCTCGTGGTTCTAAGAAGTGAGCCTTGTTGTCTCTCTGAGTGGCGTTTAGGTCGTGTGGTAAAAGTTCACCCTGGTTCAGATAGAAAAGTTCGAGTAGTAGACCTTAAAACCCAGAATGGCCTTATAACGCGACCGATACACAAATTAATACTTTTACCAAATCTGCAAAATGAATGACACTCATGCTTTTTTACATCACGTTTTTTATACTCCTCACACCTTTACCTCTTTCAGCTCAAAATGTGTGATGGATTCTTTAATCCTAATTTTTGTTGCCCATTATGTCACCGTTTCCACGCAATTCGGCAATGTTCGCGTTTTATTGTAATGGATGTGGAACAAAAGCTCCGTATCGTGGCTCAGCATTCGTTGTGTTACAATTGCTTGACCCAGTCACACAGCAGGGCAGACTGTAAAAGCATCGATCGTTGTCGCCGCTGCATGCAGGATCATAATTCCTGGCTTCATCCAATTCCTACTGGCCGTGTGTGGGTAAAGATGACTGCCCATGTACGCGTTATCACTCGTCCCGGTAGAGACGCTTCATGGACCCGTGCCGTGCTCGACCCCACAACAGCAAGGTCCTCAATTATGCTCAGTGAGGCTGAGGAGATGCGCTGCGTCATTAACCGAGGACGAACCGTTATAACTGTTCTCCACGGCCATGAAAATGGGTTCCGTCAGGTCGAGGTGGAATGTGTCGTGGAAAACAAGACGTATGGTAAGAGTCCAGACATGGACCTTGACCCTAAGGGCAAATACGAACGAAGCGATTTGTCAGCGAATCGCCGCTGGTACCGGAGCATGGAATATTTTCTTATCCTAGGAGCTGATGTGACCAGCAAGATTTTGAAGGGCCCGGCGAAGGGGTACCCAGGTCACATTTACGTACAAGAGACTTGTTTTGGTTTGGCGTATTTTGGTGAAGTGGATAAAAAACTATAAATTCTATCTTCTTTGTTGTAGCTCTAAAAGAATAATCATTAGTATCTAATGAATTTAATTTGTTGCCCTTTTTGAATTTACATAAGAATTTTTCCCTTGTTTATTTCGTTTTCTCTTTATTTAACCTTTCAATATTCCTTATCATGTTTAACTGAAGTATGTTATTTAATTTTAATGATTAATTGAAACACGTTATTTAATTTTAAAAATAAAAATATTAATGAAAATGAATTGTAAAAAAAAAAAAATTAACTACTTATCATTACTTACATCATTCAATTAAGTATATTAAATTATTACCTAAGTTTATAAAAAATTAAATGTTATTCATCTTATGTTGCAACATAGTTGCAAGGTGGGCTGTATGTTTGCGTCTGTCAGGTGTCAACACCTTCGTAGTTAATGTTGCTCGTGTGGATGGTACATTTATGGTTGCTCTATATGGCAATACCACTTTGTAGTGCGGTGAGTCGGCGCTATGAAAGCGCCGTTGAAAAGTCAACCGACTCAGTTTTTCACTTCTTCGTAAACCTTCGCTAACAACAGACGCCAACAACCCCTCTACAAATTAAAAATTTAAAGAAAAGTGTAAATTAAAGTACGTTAAGAAGAAAAATAAAGAAAATAAAGAAACTGAATTTATAATATAAATAAAAAGGGAAAGATAAAGAGTGTTTTATTAAAGAGATAGTGAAAAGTGAGGACAAACAAAAGGGTAACAATAAAAGAAGGAAGAAAACCACCACCATCAAATAAGACGACCTACTCCAACCAAGGAAACAGCTATCCAAGCAAACACATATAAAATATATATGATAACCTTAAAGTTTAAAACTATTTCAAGGGAATTGTTTAATCAATGTTTTTTAAATTGTTTTCATAAAAACAATTATGTTAATCATAAGTAATGTTTTTTTTTAATAAAATACATAGAAATTGATTATCAGCCTCAATCATCAACTGGTACTACATCAGGGATGGAGGGAAGAAACCATCCATTCCAATTGATTTCTGAATGTAATGCTATTATTAGAGATATACAGGAAGAGATAGCGCAAATTAAAAGCGAATGTAATATTTTTAAGAGACGCTATTGCAAGGCAGTGGAAGTGCAAAGGGAAGCGAAGAAGGAGGAAATTATGGTTGTTTCAGCAATGGCAAAGTTCCTTGATTCGAAGCGGAGGAAGATTTCCAAACACGTCTCCCCGTTAGAGAACCTTTTTACCAGTTTGTGTAAATGTGACATTTGTTACAATCATGTAAAAGGGTCAGAGGTTCTCTGTTGAGTTGAGAAACTGCAGTCATTTCTTTTGCGACAGTTGTCTGCAGAACAATTGTTTTCATATAAAATATATATGATAACCTTAAAGTTTAAAACTATTTCAAGGGAATTGTTTAATCAATGTTTTTTAAATTGTTTTCATAAAAACAATTATGTTAATCATAAGTAATGTTTTTTTTTTTTAATAAAATACATAGAAATTGATTATCAGCCTCAATCATCTACTGGTACTACATCAGGGATGGAGGGAAGAAACCATCCATTCCAATTGATTTCTGAATGTAATGCTATTATTAGAGATATACAGGAAGAGATAGCGCAAATTAAAAGCGAATGTAATATTTTTAATAGACGCTATTGCAAGGCAGTGGAAGTGCAAAGGGAAGCGAAGAAGGAGGAAATTATGGTTGTTTCAGCAATGGCAAAGTTCCTCGATTCGAAGCGGAGGAAGATTTCCAAACACGTCTCCCCGTTAGAGAACCTTTTTACCAGTTTGTGTAAATGTGACATTTGTTACAATCATGTAAAAGGGTCAGAGGTTCTCTGTTGAGTTGAGAAACTGCAGTCATTTCTTTTACGACAGTTGTCTGCAGAACAATTGTTTTCGTATAAAATATATATGATAACCTTAAAGTTTAAAACTATTTCAAGGGAATTGTTTAATCAATGTTTTTTAAATTGTTTTCATAAAAACAATTATGTTAATCATAAGTAATGTTTTTTTTTAATAAAATACATAGAAATTGATTATCAGCCTCAATCATCTACTGGTACTACATCAGGGATGGAGGGAAGAAACCATCCATTCCAATTGATTTCTGAATGTAATGCTATTATTAGAGATATACAGGAAGAGATAGCGCAAATTAAAAGCGAATGTAATATTTTTAAGAGACGCTATTGCAAGGCAGTGGAAGTGCAAAGGGAAGCGAAGAAGGAGGAAATTATGGTTGTTTCAGCAATGGCAAAGTTCCTCGATTCGAAGCGGAGGAAGATTTCCAAACACGTCTCCCCGTTAGAGAACCTTTTTACCAGTTTGTGTAAATGTGACATTTGTTACAATCATGTAAAAGGGTCAGAGGTTCTCTGTTGAGTTGAGAAACTGCAGTCATTTCTTTTGCGACAGTTGTCTGCAGAACAATTGTTTTCGTATAAAATATATATGATAACCTTAAAGTTTAAAACTATTTCAAGGGAATTGTTTAATCAATGTTTTTTAAATTGTTTTCATAAAAACAATTATGTTAATCATAAGTAATGTTTTTTTTTAATAAAATACATAGAAATTGATTATCAGCCTCAATCATCTACTGGTACTACATCAGGGATGGAGGGAAGAAACCATCCATTCCAATTGATTTCTGAATGTAATGCTATTATTAGAGATATACAGGAAGAGATAGCGCAAATTAAAAGCGAATGTAATATTTTTAAGAGACGCTATTGCAAGGCAGTGGAAGTGCAAAGGGAAGCGAAGAAGGAGGAAATTATGGTTGTTTCAGCAATGGCAAAGTTCCTCGATTCGAAGCGGAGGAAGATTTCCAAACACGTCTCCCCGTTAGAGAACCTTTTTACCAGTTTGTGTAAATGTGACATTTGTTACAATCGTGTAAAAGGGTCAGAGGTTCTCTGTTGAGTTGAGAAACTGCAGTCATTTCTTTTGCGACAGTTGTCTGCAGAGTTGGAACAACGTTAGTTGTCCATCCTGCAGACAACAGATAAAGATGCTAAATCAGGTCTGTAAGCAGGGGGAGACGTATATAAAGAAAAATATTCGAATCGAGGAATTCATCGCAGGTCAGAGAGAAATTGTAGATCTAACTTTTCATAGTGTAATGGGAAGTGATGACGATGAGTAGAATCAAAATTGTAAAAATATATTTTAAGAAATAAAACTAAATTGATTTCATTTATTTGTGTTTTTTATTTAAAAATTTTTTATTTATTATTGTGTGTGTGTGTGGAGAATACTTAAAATTACTTTTTACCAGTTTGTGTAAATGTGACATTTGTTACAATCATGTAAAAGGGTCAGAGGTTCAGTCATTTCTTTTGCGACAGTTGTCTGCAGAACAATTGTTTTCATATAAAATATATATGATAACCTTAAAGTTTAAAACTATTTCAAGGGAATTGTTTAATCAATATTTTTTAAATTGTTTTCATAAAAACAATTATGTTAATCATAAGTAATGTTTTTTTTTAATAAAATACATAGAAATTGATTATCAGCCTCAATCATCTACTGGTACTACATCAGGGATGGAGGGAAGAAACCATCCATTCCAATTGATTTCTGAATGTAATGCTATTATTAGAGATATACAGGAAGAGATAGCGCAAATTAAAAGCGAATGTAATATTTTTAAGAGACGCTATTGCAAGGCAGTGGAAGTGCAAAGGGAAGCGAAGAAGGAGGAAATTATGGTTGTTTAAGCAATGGCAAAGTTCCTCGATTCGAAGCGGAGGAAGATTTCCAAACACGTCTCCCCGTTAGAGAACCTTTTTACCAGTTTGTGTAAATGTGACATTTGTTACAATCATGTAAAAGGGTCAGAGGTTCTCTGTTGAGTTGAGAAACTGCAGGCATTTCTTTTGCGACAGTTGTCTGCAGAGTTGGAACAACGTTAGTTGTCCATCCTGCAGACAACAGATAAAGATGCTAAATCAGGTCTGTAAGCAGGGGGAGACGTATATAATGAAAAATATTCGAATCGAGGAATTCATCGCAGGTCAGAGAGAAATTGTAGATCTAACTTTTCATAGTGTAATGGGAAGTGATGACGATGAGTAGAATCAAAATTGTAAAAATATATTTTAAGAAATAAAACTAAATTGATTTCATTTATTTGTGTTTTTTATTTAAAAATTTTTTATTTATTATTGTGTGTGTGTGTGGAGAATACTTAAAATTACTTTTTACCAGTTTGTGTAAATGTGACATTTGTTACAATCATGTAAAAGGGTCAGAGGTTCTCTGTTGAGTTGAGAAACTGCAGTCATTTCTTTTGCGACAGTTGTCTGCAGAACAATTGTTTTCATATAAAATATATATGATAACCTTAAAGTTTAAAACTATTTCAAGGGAATTGTTTAATCAATGTTTTTTAAATTGTTTTCATAAAAACAATTATGTTAATCATAAGTAATGTTTTTTTTTAATAAAATACATAGAAATTGATTATCAGCCTCAATCATCTACTGGTACTACATCAGGGATGGAGGGAAGAAACCATCCATTCCAATTGATTTCTGAATGTAATGCTATTATTAGAGATGTACAGGAAGAGATAGCGCAAATTAAAAGCGAATGTAATATTTTTAAGAGACGCTATTGCAAGGCAGTGGAAGTGCAAAGGGAAGCGAAGAAGGAGGAAATTATGGTTGTTTCAGCAATGGCAAAGTTCCTCGATTCGAAGCGGAGGAAGATTTCCAAACACGTCTCCCCGTTAGAGAACCTTTTTACCAGTTTGTGTAAATGTGACATTTGTTACAATCATGTAAAAGGGTCAGAGGTTCTCTGTTGAGTTGAGAAACTGCAGTCATTTCTTTTGCGACAGTTGTCTGCAGAACAATTGTTTTCATATAAAATATATATGATAACCTTAAAGTTTAAAACTATTTCAAGGGAATTGTTTAATCAATGTTTTTTAAATTGTTTTCATAAAAACAATTATGTTAATCATAAGTAATGTTTTTTTTTTTTAATAAAATACATAGAAATTGATTATCAGCCTCAATCATCTACTGGTACTACATCAGGGATGAAGGGAAGAAACCATCCATTCCAATTGATTTCTGAATGTAATGCTATTATTAGAGATATACAGGAAGAGATAGCGCAAATTAAAAGCGAATGTAATATTTTTAATAGACGCTATTGCAAGGCAGTGGAAGTGCAAAGGGAAGCGAAGAAGGAGGAAATTATGGTTGTTTCAGCAATGGCAAAGTTCCTCGATTCGAAGCGGAGGAAGATTTCCAAACACGTCTCCCCGTTAGAGAACCTTTTTACCAGTTTGTGTAAATGTGACATTTGTTACAATCATGTAAAAGGGTCAGAGGTTCTCTGTTGAGTTGAGAAACTGCAGTCATTTCTTTTACGACAGTTGTCTGCAGAACAATTGTTTTCGTATAAAATATATATGATAACCTTAAAGTTTAAAACTATTTCAAGGGAATTGTTTAATCAATGTTTTTTAAATTGTTTTCATAAAAACAATTATGTTAATCATAAGTAATGTTTTTTTTTAATAAAATACATAGAAATTGATTATCAGCCTCAATCATCTACTGGTACTACATCAGGGATGGAGGGAAGAAACCATCCATTCCAATTGATTTCTGAATGTAATGCTATTATTAGAGATATACAGGAAGAGATAGCGCAAATTAAAAGCGAATGTAATATTTTTAAGAGACGCTATTGCAAGGCAGTGGAAGTGCAAAGGGAAGCGAAGAAGGAGGAAATTATGGTTGTTTCAGCAATGGCAAAGTTCCTCGATTCGAAGCGGAGGAAGATTTCCAAACACGTCTCCCCGTTAGAGAACCTTTTTACCAGTTTGTGTAAATGTGACATTTGTTACAATCATGTAAAAGGGTCAGAGGTTCTCTGTTGAGTTGAGAAACTGCAGTCATTTCTTTTGCGACAGTTGTCTGCAGAACAATTGTTTTCGTATAAAATATATATGATAACCTTAAAGTTTAAAACTATTTCAAGGGAATTGTTTAATCAATGTTTTTTAAATTGTTTTCATAAAAACAATTATGTTAATCATAAGTAATGTTTTTTTTAATAAAATACATAGAAATTGATTATCAGCCTCAATCATCTACTGGTACTACATCAGGGATGGAGGGAAGAAACCATCCATTCCAATTGATTTCTGAATGTAATGCTATTATTAGAGATGTACAGGAAGCGATAGCGCAAATTAAAAGCGAATGTAATATTTTTAAGAGACGCTATTGCAAGGCAGTGGAAGTGCAAAGGGAAGCGAAGAAGGAGGAAATTATGGTTGTTTCAGCAATGGCAAAGTTCCTCGATTCGAAGCGGAGGAAGATTTCCAAACACGTCTCCCCTTTAGAGAACCTTTTTACCAGTTTGTGTAAATGTGACATTTGTTACAATCATGTAAAAGGGTCAGAGGTTCTCTGTTGAGTTGAGAAACTGCAGTCATTTCTTTTGCGACAGTTGTCTGCAGAACAATTGTTTTCATATAAAATATATATGATAACCTTAAAGTTTAAAACTATTTCAAGGGAATTGTTTAATCAATGTTTTTTAAATTGTTTTCATAAAAACAATTATGTTAATCATAAGTAATGTTTTTTTTAATAAAATACATAGAAATTGATTATCAGCCTCAATCATCTACTGGTACTACATCAGGGATGGAGGGAAGAAACCATCCATTCCAATTGATTTCTGAATGTAATGCTATTATTAGAGATATACAGGAAGAGATAGCGCAAATTAAAAGCGAATGTAATATTTTTAAGAGACGCTATTGCAAGGCAGTGGAAGTGCAAAGGGAAGCGAAGAAGGAGGAAATTATGGTTGTTTCAGCAATGGCAAAGTTCCTCGATTCGAAGCGGAGGAAGATTTCCAAACACGTCTCCCCGTTAGAGAACCTTTTTACCAGTTTGTGTAAATGTGACATTTGTTACAATCATGTAAAAGGGTCAGAGGTTCTCTGTTGAGTTGAGAAACTGCAGTCATTTCTTTTGCGACAGTTGTCTGCAGAATTGGAACAACGTTAGTTGTCCATCCTGCAGACAACAGATAAAGATGCTAAATCAGGTCTGTAAGCAGGGGGAGACGTATATAATGAAAAATATTCGAATCGAGGAATTCATCGCAGGTCAGAGAGAAATTGTAGATCTAACTTTTCATAGTGTAATGGGAAGTGATGACGATGAGTAGAATCAAAATTGTAAAAATATATTTTAAGAAATAAAACTAAATTGATTTCATTTATTTGTGTTTTTTATTTAAAAATTTTTTATTTATTATTGTGTGTGTGTGTGGAGAATACTTAAAATTACTTTTTACCAGTTTGTGTAAATGTGACATTTGTTACAATCATGTAAAAGGGTCAGAGGTTCTCTGTTGAGTTGAGAAACTGCAGTCATTTCTTTTGCGACAGTTGTCTGCAGAACAATTGTTTTCATATAAAATATATATGATAACCTTAAAGTTTAAAACTATTTCAAGGGAATTGTTTAATCAATGTTTTTTAAATTGTTTTCATAAAAACAATTATGTTAATCATAAGTAATGTTTTTTTTAATAAAATACATAGAAATTGATTATCAGCCTCAATCATCTACTGGTACTACATCAGGGATGGAGGGAAGAAACCATCCATTCCAATTGATTTCTGAATGTAATGCTATTATTAGAGATGTACAGGAAGAGATAGCGCAAATTAAAAGCGAATGTAATATTTTTAAGAGACGCTATTGCAAGGCAGTGGAAGTGCAAAGGGAAGCGAAGAAGGAGGAAATTATGGTTGTTTCAGCAATGGCCAAGTTCCTCGATTCGAAGCGGAGGAAGATTTCCAAACACGTCTCCCCGTTAGAGAACCTTTTTACCAGTTTGTGTAAATGTGACATTTGTTACAATCATGTAAAAGGGTCAGAGGTTCTCTGTTGAGTTGAGAAACTGCAGTCATTTCTTTTGCGACAGTTGTCTGCAAAACAATTGTTTTCATATAAAATATATATGATAACCTTAAAGTTTAAAACTATTTCAAGGGAATTGTTTACTCAATGTTTTTTAAATTGTTTTCATAAAAACAATTATGTTAATCATAAGTAATGTTTTTTTTAATAAAATACATAGAAATTGATTATCAGCCTCAATCATCTACTGGTACTACATCAGGGATGGAGGGAAGAAACCATCCATTCCAATTGATTTCTGAATGTAATGCTATTATTAGAGATGTACAGGAAGAGATAGCGCAAATTAAAAGCGAATGTAATATTTTTAAGAGACGCTATTGCAAGGCAGTGGAAGTGCAAAGGGAAGCGAAGAAGGAGGAAATTATGGTTGTTTCAGCAATGGCAAAGTTCCTCGATTCGAAGCGGAGGAAGATTTCCAAACACGTCTCCCCGTTAGAGAACCTTTTTACCAGTTTGTGTAAATGTGACATTTGTTACAATCATGTAAAAGGGTCAGAGGTTCTCTGTTGAGTTGAGAAACTGCAGTCATTTCTTTTGCGACAGTTGTCTGCAGAACAATTGTTTTCATATAAAATATATATGATAACCTTAAAGTTTAAAACTATTTCAAGGGAATTGTTTAATCAATGTTTTTTAAATTGTTTTCATAAAAACAATTATGTTAATCATAAGTAATGTTTTTTTTAATAAAATACATAGAAATTGATTATCAGCCTCAATCATCTACTGGTACTACATCAGGGATGGAGGGAAGAAACCATCCATTCCAATTGATTTCTGAATGTAATGCTATTATTAGAGATGTACAGGAAGAGATAGCGCAAATTAAAAGCGAATGTAATATTTTTAAGAGACGCTATTGCAAGGCAGTGGAAGTGCAAAGGGAAGCGAAGAAGGAGGAAATTATGGTTGTTTCAGCAATGGCCAAGTTCCTCGATTCGAAGCGGAGGAAGATTTCCAAACACGTCTCCCCGTTAGAGAACCTTTTTACCAGTTTGTGTAAATGTGACATTTGTTACAATCATGTAAAAGGGTCAGAGGTTCTCTGTTGAGTTGAGAAACTGCAGTCATTTCTTTTGCGACAGTTGTCTGCAAAACAATTGTTTTCATATAAAATATATATGATAACCTTAAAGTTTAAAACTATTTCAAGGGAATTGTTTACTCAATGTTTTTTAAATTGTTTTCATAAAAACAATTATGTTAATCATAAGTAATGTTTTTTTTAATAAAATACATAGAAATTGATTATCAGCCTCAATCATCTACTGGTACTACATCAGGGATGGAGGGAAGAAACCATCCATTCCAATTGATTTCTGAATGTAATGCTATTATTAGAGATGTACAGGAAGAGATAGCGCAAATTAAAAGCGAATGTAATATTTTTAAGAGACGCTATTGCAAGGCAGTGGAAGTGCAAAGGGAAGCGAAGAAGGAGGAAATTATGGTTGTTTCAGCAATGGCAAAGTTCCTCGATTCGAAGCGGAGGAAGATTTCCAAACACGTCTCCCCGTTAGAGAACCTTTTTACCAGTTTGTGTAAATGTGACATTTGTTACAATCATGTAAAAGGGTCAGAGGTTCTCTGTTGAGTTGAGAAACTGCAGTCATTTCTTTTGCGACAGTTGTCTGCAGAACAATTGTTTTCATATAAAATATATATGATAACCTTAAAGTTTAAAACTATTTCAAGGGAATTGTTTAATCAATGTTTTTTAAATTGTTTTCATAAAAACAATTATGTTAATCATAAGTAATGTTTTTTTTAATAAAATACATAGAAATTGATTATCAGCCTCAATCATCTACTGGTACTACATCAGGGATGGAGGGAAGAAACCATCCATTCCAATTGATTTCTGAATGTAATGCTATTATTAGAGATATACAGGAAGAGATAGCGCAAATTAAAAGCGAATGTAATATTTTTAAGAGACGCTATTGCAAGGCAGTGGAAGTGCAAAGGGAAGCGAAGAAGGAGGAAATTATGGTTGTTTCAGCAATGGCAAAGTTCCTCGATTCGAAGCGGAGGAAAATTTCCAAACACGTCTCCCCGTTAGAGAACCTTTTTACCAGTTTGTGTAAATGTGATATTTGTTACAATCATGTAAAAGGGTCAGAGGTTCTCTGTTGAGTTGAGAAACTGCAGTCATTTCTTTTGCGATAGTAGTCTGCAAAACAATTGTTTTCATATAAAATATATATGATAACCTTAAAGTTTAAAACTATTTCATTGTTTAATCAATGTTTTTTAAATTGTTTTCATAAAAACAATTATGTTAATCATAAGTAATGTTTTTTTTTATAAAATACATAGAAATTGATTATCAGCCTCAATCATCTACTGGTACTACATCAGGGATGGAGGGAAGAAACCATATATTCCAATTGATTTCTGAATGTAATGCTATTATTAGAGATATACAGGAAGAGATAGCGCAAATTAAAAGCGAATGTAATATTTTTAAGAGACGCTATTGCAAGGCAGTGGAAGTGCAAAGGGAAGCGAAGAAGGAGGAAATTATGGTTGTTTCAGCAATGGCAAAGTTCCTCGATTCGAAGCGGAGGAAGATTTCCAAACACGTCTCCCCGTTAGAGAACCTTTTTACCAGTTTGTGTAAATGTGACATTTGTTACAATCATGTAAAAGGGTTATTATTAGAGATATACAGGAAGAGATAGCGCAAATTAAAAGCGAATGTAATATTTTTAAGAGACGCTATTGCAAGGCAGTGGAAGTGCAAAGGGAAGCGAAGAAGGAGGAAATTATGGTTGTTTCAGCAATGGCAAAGTTCCTCGATTCGAAGCGGAGGAAAATTTCCAAACACGTCTCCCCGTTAGAGAACCTTTTTACCAGTTTGTGTAAATGTGATATTTGTTACAATCATGTAAAAGGGTCAGAGGTTCTCTGTTGAGTTGAGAAACTGCAGTCATTTCTTTTGCGATAGTTGTCTGCAAAACAATTGTTTTCATATAAAATATATATGATAACCTTAAAGTTTAAAACTATTTCATTGTTTAATCAATGTTTTTTAAATTGTTTTCATAAAAACAATTATGTTAATCACAAGTAATGTTTTTTTTTATAAAATACATAGAAATTGATTATCAGCCTCAATCATCTACTGCTACTACATCAGGGATGGAGGGAAGAAACCATCCATTCCAATTGATTTCTGAATGTAATGCTATTATTAGAGATATACAGGAAGAGATAGCGCAAATTAAAAGCGAATGTAATATTTTTAAGAGACGCTATTGCAAGGCAGTGGAAGTGCAAAGGGAAGCGAAGAAGGAGGAAATTATGGTTGTTTCAGCAATGGCAACGTTCCTCGATTCGAAGCGGAGGAAGATTTCCAAAAACGTCTCCCCGTTAGAGAACCTTTTTACAAGTTTGTGTAAATGTGACATTTGTTACAATCATGTAAAAGGGTCAGAGGTTCTCTGTTGAGTTGAGAAACTGCAGTCATTTCTTTTGCGACAGTTGTCTGCAGAACAATTGTTTTCATATAAAATATATATAATAACCTTAAAGTTTAAAACTATTTCAAGGGAATTGTTTAATCAATGTTTTTTAAATTGTTTTCATAAAAACAATTATGTTAATCATAAGTAATGTTTTTTTTTTAAATAAAATACATAGAAATTGATTATCAACCTCAATCACTGGTACTACATCAGAGATGGAGGGAAGAAACCATCCATTCCAATTGATTTCTGAATGTAATGCTATTATTAGAGATATACAGGAAGAGATAGCGCAAATTAAAAGCGAATGTAATATTTTTAAGAGACGCTATTGCAAGGCAGTGGAAGTGCAAAGGGAAGCGAAGAAGGAGGAAATTATGGTTGTTTCAGCAATGGCAAAGTTCCTCGATTCGAAGCGGAGGAAGATTTCCAAACACGTCTCCCCGTTAGAGAACCTTTTTACCAGTTTGTGTAAATGTGACATTTGTTACAATCATGTAAAAGGGTCAGAGGTTCTCTGTTGAGTTGAGAAACTGCAGTCATTTCTTTTGCGACAGTTGTCTGCAGAGTTGGAACAACGTTAGTTGTCCATCCTGCAGACAACAGATAAAGATGCTAAATCAGGTCTGTAAGCAGGGGGAGACGTATATAATGAAAAATATTCGAATCGAGGAATTCATCGCAGGTCAGAGAGAAATTGTAGATCTAACTTTTCATAGTGTAATGGGAAGTGGTGACGATGAGTAGAATCAAAATTGTAAAAATATATTTTAAGAAATAAAACTAAATTGATTTCATTTATTTGTGTTTTTTATTTAAAAATTTTTTATTTATTATTGTGTGTGTGTGTGGAGAATACTTAAAATTACTTTTTACCAGTTTGTGTAAATGTGACATTTGTTACAATCATGTAAAAGGGTCAGAGGTTCTCTGTTGAGTTGAGAAACTGCAGTCATTTCTTTTGCGACAGTTGTCTGCAGAACAATTGTTTTCATATAAAATATATATGATAACCTTAAAGTTTAAAACTATTTCAAGGGAATTGTTTAATCAATGTTTTTTAAATTGTTTTCATAAAAACAATTATGTTAATCATAAGTAATGTTTTTTTTTAATAAAATACATAGAAATTGATTATCAGCCTCAATCATCTACTGGTACTACATCAGGGATGGAGGGAAGAAACCATCCATTCCAATTGATTTCTGAATGTAATGCTATTATTAGAGATATACAGGAAGAGATAGCGCAAATTAAAAGCGAATGTAATATTTTTAAGAGACGCTATTGCAAGGCAGTGGAAGTGCAAAGGGAAGCGAAGAAGGAGGAAATTATGGTTGTTTCAGCAATGGCAAAGTTCCTCGATTCGAAGCGGAGGAAGATTTCCAAACACGTCTCCCCGTTAGAGAACCTTTTTACCAGTTTGTGTAAATGTGACATTTGTTACAATCATGTAAAAGGGTCAGAGGTTCTCTGTTGAGTTGAGAAACTGCAGTCATTTCTTTTGCGACAGTTGTCTGCAGAGTTGGAACAACGTTAGTTGTCCATCCTGCAGACAACAGATAAAGATGCTAAATCAGGTCTGTAAGCAGGGGGAGACGTATATAATGAAAAATATTCGAATCGAGGAATTCATCGCAGGTCAGAGAGAAATTGTAGATCTAACTTTTCATAGTGTAATGGGAAGTGGTGACGATGAGTAGAATCAAAATTGTAAAAATATATTTTAAGAAATAAAACTAAATTGATTTCATTTATTTGTGTTTTTTATTTAAAAATTTTTTATTTATTATTGTGTGTGTGTGGAGAATACTTAAAATTACTTTTTACCAGTTTGTGTAAATGTGACATTTGTTACAATCATGTAAAAGGGTCAGAGGTTCTCTGTTGAGTTGAGAAACTGCAGTCATTTCTTTTGCGACAGTTGTCTGCAGAACAATTGTTTTCATATAAAATATATATGATAACCTTAAAGTTTAAAACTATTTCAAGGGAATTGTTTAATCAATGTTTTTTAAATTGTTTTCATAAAAACAATTATGTTAATCATAAGTAATGTTTTTTTTTAATAAAATACATAGAAATTGATTATCAGCCTCAGTCATCTACTGGTACTACATCAGGGATGGAGGGAAGAAACCATCCATTCCAATTGATTTCTGAATGTAATGCTATTATTAGAGATGTACAGGAAGCGATAGCGCAAATTAAAAGCGAATGTAATATTTTTAAGAGACGCTATTGCAAGGCAGTGGAAGTGCAAAGGGAAGCGAAGAAGGAGGAAATTATGGTTGTTTCAGCAATGGCAAAGTTCCTCGATTCGAAGCGGAGGAAGATTTCCAAACACGTCTCCCCTTTAGAGAACCTTTTTACCAGTTTGTGTAAATGTGACATTTGTTACAATCATGTAAAAGGGTCAGAGGTTCTCTGTTGAGTTGAGAAACTGCAGTCATTTCTTTTGCGACAGTTGTCTGCAGAACAATTGTTTTCATATAAAATATATATGATAACCTTAAAGTTTAAAACTATTTCAAGGGAATTGTTTAATCAATGTTTTTTAAATTGTTTTCATAAAAACAATTATGTTAATCATAAGTAATGTTTTTTTTAATAAAATACATAGAAATTGATTATCAGCCTCAATCATCTACTGGTACTACATCAGGGATGGAGGGAAGAAACCATCCATTCCAATTGATTTCTGAATGTAATGCTATTATTAGAGATATACAGGAAGAGATAGCGCAAATTAAAAGCGAATGTAATATTTTTAAGAGACGCTATTGCAAGGCAGTGGAAGTGCAAAGGGAAGCGAAGAAGGAGGAAATTATGGTTGTTTCAGCAATGGCAAAGTTCCTCGATTCGAAGCGGAGGAAGATTTCCAAACACGTCTCCCCGTTAGAAAACCTTTTTACCAGTTTGTGTAAATGTGACATTTGTTACAATCATGTAAAAGGGTCAGAGGTTCTCTGTTGAGTTGAGAAACTGCAGTCATTTCTTTTGCGACAGTTGTCTGCAAAACAATTGTTTTCATATAAAATATATATGATAACCTTAAAGTTTAAAACTATTTCATTGTTTAATCAATGTTTTTTAAATTGTTTTCATAAAAACAATTATGTTAACCATAAGTAATGTTTTTTTTTTTATAAAATACATAGAAATTGATTATCAGCCTCAATCATCTACTGGTACTACATCAGGGATGGAGGGAAGAAACCATCCATTCCAATTGATTTCTGAATGTAATGCTATTATTAGAGATATACAGGAAGAGATAGCGCAAATTAAAAGCGAATGTAATATTTTTAAGAGACGCTATTGCAAGGCAGTGGAAGTGCAAAGGGAAGCGAAGAAGGAGGAAATTATGGTTGTTTCAGCAATGGCAAAGTTCCTCGATTCGAAGCGGAGGAAGATTTCCAAACACGTCTCCCCGTTAGAAAACCTTTTTACCAGTTTGTGTAAATGTGACATTTGTTACAATCATGTAAAAGGGTCAGAGGTTCTCTGTTGAGTTGAGAAACTGCAGTCATTTCTTTTGCGACAGTTGTCTGCAGAACAATTGTTTTCATATAAAATATATATGATAACCTTAAAGTTTAAAACTATTTCAAGGGAATTGTTTAATCAATGTTTTTTAAATTGTTTTCATAAAAACAATTATGTTAATCATAAGTAATGTTTTTTTTTAATAAAATACATAGAAATTGATTATCAGCCTCAATCATCTACTGGTACTACATCAGGGATGGAGGGAAGAAACCATCCATTCCAATTGATTTCTGAATGTAATGCTATTATTAGAGATATACAGGAAGAGATAGCGCAAATTAAAAGCGAATGTAATATTTTTAAGAGACGCTATTGCAAGGCAGTGGAAGTGCAAAGGGAAGCGAAGAAGGAGGAAATTATGGTTGTTTCAGCAATGGCAAAGTTCCTCGATTCGAAGCGGAGGAAGATTTCCAAACACGTCTCCCCGTTAGAGAACCTTTTTACCAGTTTGTGTAAATGTGACATTTGTTAAAATCATGTAAAAGGGTCAGAGGTTCTCTGTTGAGTTGAGAAACTGCAGTCATTTCTTTTGCGACAGTTGTCTGCAGAGCAGTTGTTTTCATATAAAATATATATGATAACCTTAAAGTTTAAAACTATTTCAAGGGAATTGTTTAATCAATGTTTTTTAAATTGTTTTCATAAAAACAATTATGTTAATCATAAGTAATGTTTTTTTTTTTTAATAAAATACATAGAAATTGATTATCAGCCTCAATCATCTACTGGTACTACATCAGGGATGGATGGAAGAAACCATCCATTCCAATTGATTTCTGAATGTAATGCTATTATTAGAGATATACAGGAAGAGATAGCGCAAATTAAAAGCGAATGTAATATTTTTAAGAGACGCTATTGCAAGGCAGTGGAAGTGCAAAGGGAAGCGAAGAAGGAGAAAATTATGGTTGTTTCAGCAATGGCAAAGTTCCTCGATTCGAAGCGGAGGAAGATTTCCAAACACGTCTCCCCGTTAGAGAACCTTTTTACCAGTTTGTGTAAATGTGACATTTGTTACAATCATGTAAAAGGGTCAGAGGTTCTCTGTTGAGTTGAGAAACTGCAGTCATTTCTTTTGCGACAGTTGTCTGCAGAGTTGGAACAACGTTAGTTGTCCATCCTGCAGACAACAGATAAAGATGCTAAATCAGGTCTGTAAGCAGGGGGAGACGTATATAATGAAAAATATTCGAATCGAGGAATTCATCGCAGGTCAGAGAGAAATTGTAGATCTAACTTTTCATAGTGTAATGGGAAGTGGTGACGATGAGTAGAATCAAAATTGTAAAAATATATTTTAAGAAATAAAACTAAATTGATTTCATTTATTTGTGTTTTTTATTTAAAAATTTTTTATTTATTATTGTGTGTGTGTGTGGAGAATACTTAAAATTACTTTTTACCAGTTTGTGTAAATGTGACATTTGTTACAATCATGTAAAAGGGTCAGAGGTTCAGTCATTTCTTTTGCGACAGTTGTCTGCAGAACAATTGTTTTCATATAAAATATATATGATAACCTTAAAGTTTAAAACTATTTCAAGGGAATTGTTTAATCAATGTTTTTTAAATTGTTTTCATAAAAACAATTATGTTAATCATAAGTAATGTTTTTTTTAAATAAAATACATAGAAATTGATTATCAGCCTCAATCATCTACTGGTACTACATCAGGGATGGAGGGAAGAAACCATCCATTCCAATTGATTTCTGAATGTAATGCTATTATTAGAGATATACAGGAAGAGATAGCGCAAATTAAAAGCGAATGTAATATTTTTAAGAGACGCTATTGCAAGGCAGTGGAAGTGCAAAGGGAAGCGAAGAAGGAGGAAATTATGGTTGTTTCAGCAATGGCAAAGTTCCTCGATTCGAAGCGGAGGAAGATTTCCAAACACGTCTCCCCGTTAGAGAACCTTTTTACCAGTTTGTGTAAATGTGACATTTGTTACAATCATGTAAAAGGGTCAGAGGTTCTCTGTTGAGTTGAGAAACTGCAGTCATTTCTTTTGCGACAGTTGTCTGCAGAGTTGGAACAACGTTAGTTGTCCATCCTGCAGACAACAGATAAAGATGCTAAATCAGGTCTGTAAGCAGGGGGAGACGTATATAATGAAAAATATTCGAATCGAGGAATTCATCGCAGGTCAGAGAGAAATTGTAGATCTAACTTTTCATAGTGTAATGGGAAGTGATGACGATGAGTAGAATCAAAATTGTAAAAATATATTTTAAGAAATAAAACTAAATTGATTTCATTTATTTGTGTTTTTTATTTAAAAATTTTTTATTTATTATTGTGTGTGTGTGTGGAGAATACTTAAAATTACTTTTTACCAGTTTGTGTAAATGTGACATTTGTTACAATCATGTAAAAGGGTCAGAGGTTCTCTGTTGAGTTGAGAAACTGCAGTCATTTATTTTGCGACAGTTGTCTGCAGAACAATTGTTTTCATATAAAATATATATGATAACCTTAAAGTTTAAAACTATTTCAAGGGAATTGTTTAATCAATGTTTTTTAAATTGTTTTCATAAAAACAATTATGTTAATCATAAGTAATGTTTTTTTTTAATAAAATACATAGAAATTGATTATCAGCCTCAATCATCTACTGGTACTACATCAGGGATGGAGGGAAGAAACCATCCATTCCAATTGATTTCTGAATGTAATGCTATTATTAGAGATATACAGGAAGAGATAGCGCAAATTAAAAGCGAATGTAATATTTTTAAGAGACGCTATTGCAAGGCAGTGGAAGTGCAAAGGGAAGCGAAGAAGGAGGAAATTATGGTTGTTTCAGCAATGGCAAAGTTCCTCGATTCGAAGCGGAGGAAGATTTCCAAACACGTCTCCCCGTTAGAGAACCTTTTTACCAGTTTGTGTAAATGTGACATTTGTTACAATCATGTAAAAGGGTCAGAGGTTCTCTGTTGAGTTGAGAAACTGCAGTCATTTCTTTTGCGACAGTTGTCTGCAGAACAATTGTTTTCATATAAAATATATATGATAACCTTAAAGTTTAAAACTATTTCAATGGAATTGTTTAATTAATGTTTTTTAAATTGTTTTCATAAAAACAATTATGTTAATCATAAGTAATGTTTTTTTTAATAAAATACATAGAAATTGATTATCAGCCTCAATCATCTACTGGTACTACATCAGGGATGGAGGGAAGAAACCATCCATTCCAATTGATTTCTGAATGTAATGCTATTATTAGAGATATACAGGAAGAGATAGCGCAAATTAAAAGCGAATGTAATATTTTTAAGAGACGCTATTGCAAGGCAGTGGAAGTGCAAAGGGAAGCGAAGAAGGAGGAAATTATGATTGTTTCAGCAATGGCAAAGTTCCTCGATTCGAAGCGGAGGAAGATTTCCAAACACGTCTCCCCGTTAGAGAACCTTTTTACCAGTTTGTGTAAATGTGACATTTGTTACAATCATGTAAAAGGGTCAGAGGTTCTCTGTTGAGTTGAGAAACTGCAGTCATTTCTTTTGCGACAGTTGTCTGCAGAGTTGGAACAACGTTAGTTGTCCATCCTGCAGACAACAGATAAAGATGCTAAATCAGGTCTGTAAGCAGGGGGAGACGTATATAATGAAAAATATTCGAATCGAGGAATTCATCGCAGGTCAGAGAGAAATTGTAGATCTAACTTTTCATAGTGTAATGGGAAGTGATGACGATGAGTAGAATCAAAATTGTAAAAATATATTTTAAGAAATAAAACTAAATTGATTTCATTTATTTGTGTTTTTTATTTAAAAATTTTTTATTTATTATTGTGTGTGTGTGTGGAGAATACTTAAAATTACTTTTTACCAGTTTGTGTAAATGTGACATTTGTTACAATCATGTAAAAGGGTCAGAGGTTCTCTGTTGAGTTGAGAAACTGCGGTCATTTATTTTGCGACAGTTGTCTGCAGAACAATTGTTTTCATATAAAATATATATGATAACCTTAAAGTTTAAAACTATTTCAAGGGAATTGTTTAATCAATGTTTTTTAAATTGTTTTTATAAAAACAATTATGTTAATCATAAGTAATGTTTTTTTTTAATAAAATACATAGAAATTGATTATCAGCCTCAATCATCTACTGGTACTACATCAGGGATGGAGGGAAGAAACCATCCATTCCAATTGATTTCTGAATGTAATGCTATTATTAGAGATATACAGGAAGAGATAGCGCAAATTAAAAGCGAATGTAATATTTTTAAGAGACGCTATTGCAAGGCAGTGGAAGTGCAAAGGGAAGCGAAGAAGGAGGAAATTATGTTTGTTTCAGCAATGGCAAAGTTCCTCGATTCGAAGCGGAGGAAGATTTCCAAACACGTCTCCCCGTTAGAGAACCTTTTTACCAGTTTGTGTAAATGTGACATTTGTTACAATCATGTAAAAGGGTCAGAGGTTCTCTGTTGAGTTGAGAAACTGCAGTCATTTCTTTTGCGACAGTTGTCTGCAGAACAATTGTTTTCATATAAAATATATATGATAACCTTAAAGTTTAAAACTATTTCAAGGGAATTGTTTAATCAATGTTTTTTAAATTGTTTTCATAAAAACAATTATGTTAATCATAAGTAATGTTTTTTTTTAATAAAATACATAGAAATTGATTATCAGCCTCAATCATCTACTGGTACTACATCAGGGATGGAGGGAAGAAACCATCCATTCCAATTGATTTCTGAATGTAATGCTATTATTAGAGATATACAGGAAGAGATAGCGCAAATTAAAAGCGAATGTAATATTTTTAAGAGACGCTATTGCAAGGCAGTGGAAGTGCAAAGGGAAGCGAAGAAGGAGGAAATTATGGTTGTTTCAGCAATGGCAAAGTTCCTCGATTCGAAGCGGAGGAAGATTTCCAAACACGTCTCCCCGTTAGAGAACCTTTTTACCAGTTTGTGTAAATGTGACATTTGTTACAATCATGTAAAAGGGTCAGAGGTTCTCTGTTGAGTTGAGAAACTGCAGTCATTTCTTTTGCGACAGTTGTCTGCAGAGTTGGAACAACGTTAGTTGTCCATCCTGCAGACAACAGATAAAGATGCTAAATCACGTCTGTAAGCAGGGGGAGACGTATATAATGAAAAATATTCGAATCGAGGAATTCATC
This sequence comes from Phyto melanocephala, assembly GCA_941918925.1. Taxonomy (NCBI): domain Eukaryota; kingdom Metazoa; phylum Arthropoda; class Insecta; order Diptera; family Rhinophoridae; genus Phyto; species Phyto melanocephala. The sequence goes on along the minus strand of OW799237.1, from coordinate 34,866,238 downwards.
GCAGGTCAGAGAGAAATTGTAGATCTAACTTTTCATAGTGTAATGGGAAGTGGTGACGATGAGTAGAATCAAAATTGTAAAAATATATTTTAAGAAATAAAACTAAATTGATTTCATTTATTTGTGTTTTTTATTTAAAAATTTTTTATTTATTATTGTGTGTGTGTGTGGAGAATACTTAAAATTACTTTTTACCAGTTTGTGTAAATGTGACATTTGTTACAATCATGTAAAAGGGTCAGAGGTTCTCTGTTGAGTTGAGAAACTGCAGTCATTTCTTTTGCGACAGTTGTCTGCAGAACAATTGTTTTCATATAAAATATATATGATAACCTTAAAGTTTAAAACTATTTCAAGGGAATTGTTTAATCAATGTTTTTTAAATTGTTTTCATAAAAACAATTATGTTAATCATAAGTAATGTTTTTTTTTAATAAAATACATAGAAATTGATTATCAGCCTCAATCATCTACTGGTACTACATCAGGGATGGAGGGAAGAAACCATCCATTCCAATTGATTTCTGAATGTAATGCTATTATTAGAGATATACAGGAAGAGATAGCGCAAATTAAAAGCGAATGTAATATTTTTAAGAGACGCTATTGCAAGGCAGTGGAAGTGCAAAGGGAAGCGAAGAAGGAGGAAATTATGGTTGTTTCAGCAATGGCAAAGTTCCTCGATTCGAAGCGGAGGAAGATTTCCAAACACGTCTCCCCGTTAGAGAACCTTTTTACCAGTTTGTGTAAATGTGACATTTGTTACAATCATGTAAAAGGGTCAGAGGTTCTCTGTTGAGTTGAGAAACTGCAGTCATTTCTTTTGCGACAGTTGTCTGCAGAGTTGGAACAACGTTAGTTGTCCATCCTGCAGACAACAGATAAAGATGCTAAATCAGGTCTGTAAGCAGGGGGAGACGTATATAATGAAAAATATTCGAATCGAGGAATTCATCGCAGGTCAGAGAGAAATTGTAGATCTAACTTTTCATAGTGTAATGGGAAGTGGTGACGATGAGTAGAATCAAAATTGTAAAAATATATTTTAAGAAATAAAACTAAATTGATTTCATTTATTTGTGTTTTTTATTTAAAAATTTTTTATTTATTATTGTGTGTGTGTGGAGAATACTTAAAATTACTTTTTACCAGTTTGTGTAAATGTGACATTTGTTACAATCATGTAAAAGGGTCAGAGGTTCTCTGTTGAGTGTAGAAACTGCAGTCATTTCTTTTGCGACAGTTGTCTGCAGAACAATTGTTTTCATATAAAATATATATGATAACCTTAAAGTTTAAAACTATTTCAAGGGAATTGTTTAATCAATGTTTTTTAAATTGTTTTCATAAAAACAATTATGTTAATCATAAGTAATGTTTTTTTTTAATAAAATACATAGAAATTGATTATCAGCCTCAATCATCTACTGGTACTACATCAGGGATGGAGGGAAGAAACCATCCATTCCAATTGATTTCTGAATGTAATGCTATTATTAGAGATGTACAGGAAGAGATAGCGCAAATTAAAAGCGAATGTAATATTTTTAAGAGACGCTATTGCAAGGCAGTGGAAGTGCAAAGGGAAGCGAAGAAGGAGGAAATTATGGTTGTTTCAGCAATGGCAAAGTTTCTCGATTCGAAGCGGAGGAAGATTTCCAAACACGTCTCCCCGTTAGAGAACCTTTTTACCAGTTTGTGTAAATGTGACATTTGTTACAATCATGTAAAAGGGTCAGAGGTTCTCTGTTGAGTTGAGAAACTGCAGTCATTTCTTTTGCGACAGTTGTCTGCAGAACAATTGTTTTCATATAAAATATATATGATAACCTTAAAGTTTAAAACTATTTCAAGGGAATTGTTTAATCAATGTTTTTTAAATTGTTTTCATAAAAACAATTATGTTAATCATAAGTAATGTTTTTTTTTAATAAAATACATAGAAATTGATTATCAGCCTCAATCATCTACTGGTACTACATCAGGGATGGAGGGAAGAAACCATCCATTCCAATTGATTTCTGAATGTAATGCTATTATTAGAGATATACAGGAAGAGATAGCGCAAATTAAAAGCGAATGTAATATTTTTAAGAGACGCTATTGCAAGGCAGTGGAAGTGCAAAGGGAAGCGAAGAAGGAGGAAATTATGGTTGTTTCAGCAATGGCAAAGTTCCTCGATTCGAAGCGGAGGAAGATTTCCAAACACGTCTCCCCGTTAGAGAACCTTTTTACCAGTTTGTGTAAATGTGACATTTGTTACAATCATGTAAAAGGGTCAGAGGTTCTCTGTTGAGTTGAGAAACTGCAGTCATTTCTTTTGCGACAGTTGTCTGCAGAGTTGGAACAACGTTAGTTGTCCATCCTGCAGACAACAGATAAAGATGCTAAATCAGGTCTGTAAGCAGGGGGAGACGTATATAATGAAAAATATTCGAATCGAGGAATTCATCGCAGGTCAGAGAGAAATTGTAGATCTAACTTTTCATAGTGTAATGGGAAGTGGTGACGATGAGTAGAATCAAAATTGTAAAAATATATTTTAAGAAATAAAACTAAATTGATTTCATTTATTTGTGTTTTTTATTTAAAAATTTTTTATTTATTATTGTGTGTGTGTGTGGAGAATACTTAAAATTACTTTTTACCAGTTTGTGTAAATGTGACATTTGTTACAATCATGTAAAAGGGTCAGAGGTTCTCTGTTGAGTGTAAAAACTGCAGTCATTTCTTTTGCGACAGTTGTCTGCAGAACAATTGTTTTCATATAAAATATATATGATAACCTTAAAGTTTAAAACTATTTCAAAAGAATTGTTTAATCAATGTTTTTTAAATTGTTTTCATAAAAACAATTATGTTAATCATAAGTAATGTTTTTTTTTAATAAAATACATAGAAATTGATTATCAGCCTCAATCATCTACTGGTACTACATCAGGGATGGAGGGAAGAAACCATCCATTCCAATTGATTTCTGAATGTAATGCTATTATTAGAGATGTACAGGAAGAGATAGCGCAAATTAAAAGCGAATGTAATATTTTTAAGAGACGCTATTGCAAGGCAGTGGAAGTGCAAAGGGAAGCGAAGAAGGAGGAAATTATGGTTGTTTCAGCAATGGCAAAGTTCCTCGATTCGAAGCGGAGGAAGATTTCCAAACACGTCTCCCCGTTAGAGAACCTTTTTACCAGTTTGTGTAAATGTGACATTTGTTACAATCATGTAAAAGGGTCAGAGGTTCTCTGTTGAGTTGAGAAACTGCAGTCATTTCTTTTGCGACAGTTGTCTGCAGAACAATTGTTTTCATATAAAATATATATGATAACCTTAAAGTTTAAAACTATTTCAAGGGAATTGTTTAATCAATGTTTTTTAAATTGTTTTCATAAAAACAATTATGTTAATCATAAGTAATGTTTTTTTTTAATAAAATACATAGAAATTGATTATCAGCCTCAATCATCTACTGGTACTACATCAGGGATGGAGGGAAGAAACCATCCATTCCAATTGATTTCTGAATGTAATGCTATTATTAGAGATGTACAGGAAGAGATAGCGCAAATTAAAAGCGAATGTAATATTTTTAAGAGACGCTATTGCAAGGCAGTGGAAGTGCAAAGGGAAGCGAAGAAGGAGGAAATTATGGTTGTTTCAGCAATGGCAAAGTTCCTCGATTCGAAGCGGAGGAAGATTTCCAAACACGTCTCCCCTTTAGAGAACCTTTTTACCAGTTTGTGTAAATGTGACATTTGTTACAATCATGTAAAAGGGTCAGAGGTTCTCTGTTGAGTTGAGAAACTGCAGTCATTTCTTTTGCGACAGTTGTCTGCAGAACAATTGTTTTCATATAAAATATATATGATAACCTTAAAGTTTAAAACTATTTCAAGGGAATTGTTTAATCAATGTTTTTTAAATTGTTTTCATAAAAACAATTATGTTAATCATAAGTAATGTTTTTTTTAATAAAATACATAGAAATTGATTATCAGCCTCAATCATCTACTGGTACTACATCAGGGATGGAGGGAAGAAACCATCCATTCCAATTGATTTCTGAATGTAATGCTATTATTAGAGATATACTGGAAGAGATAGCGCAAATTAAAAGCGAATGTAATATTTTTAAGAGACGCTATTGCAAGGCAGTGGAAGTGCAAAGGGAAGCGAAGAAGGAGGAAATTATGGTTGTTTCAGCAATGGCAAAGTTCCTCGATTCGAAGCGGAGGAAGATTTCCAAACACGTCTCCCCGTTAGAGAACCTTTTTACAAGTTTGTGTAAATGTGACATTTGTTACAATCATGTAAAAGGGTCAGAGGTTCTCTGTTGAGTTGAGAAACTGCAGTCATTTCTTTTGCGACAGTTGTCTGCAGAACAATTGTTTTCATATAAAATATATATGATAACCTTAAAGTTTAAAACTATTTCAAGGGAATTGTTTAATCAATGTTTTTTAAATTGTTTTCATAAAAACAATTATGTTAATCATAAGTAATGTTTTTTTTTAATAAAATACATAGAAATTGATTATCAGCCTCAATCATCTACTGGTACTACATCAGGGATGGAGGGAAGAAACCATCCATTCCAATTGATTTCTGAATGTAATGCTATTATTAGAGATATACAGGAAGAGATAGCGCAAATTAAAAGCGAATGTAATATTTTTAAGAGACGCTATTGCAAGGCAGTGGAAGTGCAAAGGGAAGCGAAGAAGGAGGAAATTATGGTTGTTTCAGCAATGGCAAAGTTCCTCGATTCGAAGCGGAGGAAGATTTCCAAACACGTCTCCCCGTTAGAGAACCTTTTTACCAGTTTGTGTAAATGTGACATTTGTTACAATCATGTAAAAGGGTCAGAGGTTCTCTGTTGAGTTGAGAAACTGCAGTCATTTCTTTTGCGACAGTTTTCATATAAAATATATATGATAACCTTAAAGTTTAAAACTATTTCATTGTTTAATCAATGTTTTTTAAATTGTTTTCATAAAAACAATTATGTTAACCATAAGTAATGTTTTTTTTTTATAAAATACATAGAAATTGATTATCAGCCTCAATCATCTACTGGTACTACATCAGGGATGGAGGGAAGAAACCATCCATTCCAATTGATTTCTGAATGTAATGCTATTATTAGAGATATACAGGAAGAGATAGCGCAAATTAAAAGCGAATGTAATATTTTTAAGAGACGCTATTGCAAGGCAGTGGAAGTGCAAAGGGAAGCGAAGAAGGAGGAAATTATGGTTGTTTCAGCAATGGCAAAGTTCCTCGATTCGAAGCGGAGGAAGATTTCCAAACACGTCTCCCCGTTAGAAAACCTTTTTACCAGTTTGTGTAAATGTGACATTTGTTACAATCATGTAAAAGGGTCAGAGGTTCTCTGTTGAGTTGAGAAACTGCAGTCATTTCTTTTGCGACAGTTGTCTGCAGAGTTGGAACAACGTTAGTTGTCCATCCTGCAGACAACAGATAAAGATGCTAAATCAGGTCTGTAAGCAGGGGGAGACGTATATAATGAAAAATATTCGAATCGAGGAATTCATCGCAGGTCAGAGAGAAATTGTAGATCTAACTTTTCATAGTGTAATGGGAAGTGGTGACGATGAGTAGAATCAAAATTGTAAAAATATATTTTAAGAAATAAAACTAAATTGATTTCATTTATTTGTGTTTTTTATTTAAAAATTTTTTATTTATTATTGTGTGTGTGTGTGGAGAATACTTAAAATTACTTTTTACCAGTTTGTGTAAATGTGACATTTGTTACAATCATGTAAAAGGGTCAGAGGTTCTCTGTTGAGTTGAGAAACTGCAGTCATTTCTTTTGCGACAGTTGTCTGCAGAGTTGGAACAACGTTAGTTGTCCATCCTGCAGACAACAGATAAAGATGCTAAATCAGGTCTGTAAGCAGGGGGAGACGTATATAATGAAAAATATTCGAATCGAGGAATTCATCGCAGGTCAGAGAGAAATTGTAGATCTAACTTTTCATAGTGTAATGGGAAGTGGTGACGATGAGTAGAATCAAAATTGTAAAAATATATTTTAAGAAATAAAACTAAATTGATTTCATTTATTTGTGTTTTTTATTTAAAAATTTTTTATTTATTATTGTGTGTGTGTGTGGAGAATACTTAAAATTACTTTTTACCAGTTTGTGTAAATGTGACATTTGTTACAATCATGTAAAAGGGTCAGAGGTTCAGTCATTTCTTTTGCGACAGTTGTCTGCAGAACAATTGTTTTCATATAAAATATATATGATAACCTTAAAGTTTAAAACTATTTCAAGGGAATTGTTTAATCAATGTTTTTTAAATTGTTTTCATAAAAACAATTATGTTAATCATAAGTAATGTTTTTTTTTAATAAAATACATAGAAATTGATTATCAGCCTCAATCATCTACTGGTACTACATCAGGGATGGAGGGAAGAAACCATCCATTCCAATTGATTTCTGAATGTAATGCTATTATTAGAGATATACAGGAAGAGATAGCGCAAATTAAAAGCGAATGTAATATTTTTAAGAGACGCTATTGCAAGGCAGTGGAAGTGCAAAGGGAAGCGAAGAAGGAGGAAATTATGGTTGTTTCAGCAATGGCAAAGTTCCTCGATTCGAAGCGGAGGAAGATTTCCAAACACGTCTCCCCGTTAGAGAACCTTTTTACCAGTTTGTGTAAATGTGACATTTGTTACAATCATGTAAAAGGGTCAGAGGTTCTCTGTTGAGTTGAGAAACTGCAGTCATTTCTTTTGCGACAGTTGTCTGCAGAGTTGGAACAACGTTAGTTGTCCATCCTGCAGACAACAGATAAAGATGCTAAATCAGGTCTGTAAGCAGGGGGAGACGTATATAATGAAAAATATTCGAATCGAGGAATTCATCGCAGGTCAGAGAGAAATTGTAGATCTAACTTTTCATAGTGTAATGGGAAGTGATGACGATGAGTAGAATCAAAATTGTAAAAATATATTTTAAGAAATAAAACTAAATTGATTTCATTTATTTGTTTTTTTTATTTAAAAATTTTTTATTTATTATTGTGTGTGTGTGTGGAGAATACTTAAAATTACTTTTTACCAGTTTGTGTAAATGTGACATTTGTTACAATCATGTAAAAGGGTCAGAGGTTCTCTGTTGAGTTGAGAAACTGCAGTCATTTATTTTGAGACAGTTGTCTGCAGAACAATAGTTTTCATATAAAATATATATGATAACCTTAAAGTTTAAAACTATTTCAAGGGAATTGTTTAATCAATGTTTTTTAAATTGTTTTCATAAAAACAATTATGTTAATCATAAGTAATGTTTTTTTTAATAAAATACATAGAAATTGATTATCAGCCTCAATCATCTACTGGTACTACATCAGGGATGGAGGGAAGAAACCATCCATTCCAATTGATTTCTGAATGTAATGCTATTATTAGAGATATACAGGAAGAGATAGCGCAAATTAAAAGCGAATGTAATATTTTTAAGAGACGCTATTGCAAGGCAGTGGAAGTGCAAAGGGAAGCGAAGAAGGAGGAAATTATGGTTGTTTCAGCAATGGCAAAGTTCCTCGATTCGAAGCGGAGGAAGATTTCCAAACACGTCTCCCCGTTAGAGAACCTTTTTACCAGTTTGTGTAAATGTGACATTTGTTACAATCATGTAAAAGGGTCAGAGGTTCTCTGTTGAGTTGAGAAACTGCAGTCATTTCTTTTGCGACAGTAGTCTGCAGAACAATTGTTTTCATATAAAATATATATGATAACCTTAAAGTTTAAAACTATTTCAAGGGAATTGTTTAATCAATGTTTTTTAAATTGTTTTCATAAAAACAATTATGTTAATCATAAGTTATGTTTTTTTTAATAAAATACATAGAAATTGATTATCAGCCTCAATCATCTACTGGTACTACATCAGGGATGGAGGGAAGAAACCATCCATTCCAATTGATTTCTGAATGTAATGCTATTATTAGAGATATACAGGAAGAGATAGCGCAAATTAAAAGCGAATGTAATATTTTTAAGAGACGCTATTGCAAGGCAGTGGAAGTGCAAAGGGAAGCGAAGAAGGAGGAAATTATGATTGTTTCAGCAATGGCAAAGTTCCTCGATTCGAAGCGGAGGAAGATTTCCAAACACGTCTCCCCGTTAGAGAACCTTTTTACCAGTTTGTGTAAATGTGACATTTGTTACAATCATGTAAAAGGGTCAGAGGTTCTCTGTTGAGTTGAGAAACTGCAGTCATTTCTTTTGCGACAGTTGTCCTGCAGACAACAGATAAAGATGCTAAATCAGGTCTGTAAGCAGGGGTAGACGTATATAATGAAAAATATTCGAATCGAGGAATTCATCGCAGGTCAGAGAGAAATTGTAGATCTAACTTTTCATAGTGTAATGGGAAGTGATGACGATGAGTAGAATTAAAATTGTAAAAATATATTTTAAGAAATAAAACTAAATTGATTTCATTTATTTGTGTTTTTTATTTAAAAATTTTTTATTTATTATTGTGTGTGTGTGTGGAGAATACTTAAAATTACTTTTTACCAGTTTGTGTAAATGTGACATTTGTTACAATCATGTAAAAGGGTCAGAGGTTCTCTGTTGAGTTGAGAAACTGCAGTCATTTCTTTTGCGACAGTTGTCTGCAGAACAATTGTTTTCATATAAAATATATATGATAACCTTAAAGTTTAAAACTATTTCAAGGGAATTGTTTAATCAATGTTTTTTAAATTGTTTTCATAAAAACAATTATGTTAATCATAAGTAATGTTTTTTTTAATAAAATACATAGAAATTGATTATCAGCCTCAATCATCTACTGGTACTACATCAGGGATGGAGGGAAGAAACCATCCATTCCAATTGATTTCTGAATGTAATGCTATTATTAGAGATATACAGGAAGAGATAGCGCAAATTAAAAGCGAATGTAATATTTTTAAGAGACGCTATTGCAAGGCAGTGGAAGTGCAAAGGGAAGCGAAGAAGGAGGAAATTATGGTTGTTTCAGCAATGGCAAAGTTCCTCGATTCGAAGCGGAGGAAGATTTCCAAACACGTCTCCCCGTTAGAGAACCTTTTTACCAGTTTGTGTAAATGTGACATTTGTTACAATCATGTAAAAGGGTCAGAGGTTCTCTGTTGAGTTGAGAAACTGCAGTCATTTCTTTTGCGACAGTTGTCTGCAGAGTTGGAACAACGTTAGTTGTCCATCCTGCAGACAACAGATAAAGATGCTAAATCAGGTCTGTAAGCAGGGGGAGACGTATATAATGAAAAATATTCGAATCGAGGAATTCATCGCAGGTCAGAGAGAAATTGTAGATCTAACTTTTCATAGTGTAATGGGAAGTGATGACGATGAGTAGAATCAAAATTGTAAAAATATATTTTAAGAAATAAAACTAAATTGATTTCATTTATTTGTGTTTTTTATTTAAAAATTTTTTATTTATTATTGTGTGTGTGTGTGGAGAATACTTAAAATTACTTTTTACCAGTTTGTGTAAATGTGACATTTGTTACAATCATGTAAAAGGGTCAGAGGTTCTCTGTTGAGTTGAGAAACTGCAGTCATTTCTTTTGCGACAGTTGTCTGCAGAACAATTGTTTTCATATAAAATATATATGATAACCTTAAAGTTTAAAACTATTTCAAGGGAATTGTTTAATCAATGTTTTTTAAATTGTTTTCATAAAAACAATTATGTTAATCATAAGTAATGTTTTTTTTTAATAAAATACATAGAAATTGATTATCAGCCTCAATCATCTACTGGTACTACATCAGGGATGGAGGGAAGAAACCATCCATTCCAATTGATTTCTGAATGTAATGCTATTATTAGAGATATACAGGAAGAGATAGCGCAAATTAAAAGCGAATGTAATATTTTTAAGAGACGCTATTGCAAGGCAGTGGAAGTGCAAAGGGAAGCGAAGAAGGAGGAAATTATGGTTGTTTCAGCAATGGCAAAGTTCCTCGATTCGAAGCGGAGGAAGATTTCCAAACACGTCTCCCCGTTAGAGAACCTTTTTACCAGTTTGTGTAAATGTGACATTTGTTACAATCATGTAAAAGGGTCAGAGGTTCTCTGTTGAGTTGAGAAACTGCAGTCATTTATTTTGCGACAGTTGTCTGCAGAACAATTGTTTTCATATAAAATATATATGATAACCTTAAAGTTTAAAACTATTTCAAGGGAATTGTTTAATCAATGTTTTTTAAATTGTTTTTATGAAAACAATTATGTTAATCATAAGTAATGTTTTTTTTTAATAAAATACATAGAAATTGATTATCAGCCTCAATCATCTACTGGTACTACATCAGGGATGGAGGGAAGAAACCATCCATTCCAATTGATTTCTGAATGTAATGCTATTATTAGAGATATACACGAAGAGATAGCGCAAATTAAAAGCGAATGTAATATTTTTAAGAGACGCTATTGCAAGGCAGTGGAAGTGCAAAGGGAAGCGAAGAAGGAGGAAATTATGGTTGTTTCAGCAATGGCAAAGTTCCTCGATTCGAAGCGGAGGAAGATTTCCAAACACGTCTCCCCGTTAGAGAACCTTTTTACCAGTTTGTGTAAATGTGACATTTGTTACAATCATGTAAAAGGGTCAGAGGTTCTCTGTTGAGTTGAGAAACTGCAGTCATTTATTTTGCGACAGTTGTCTGCAGAACAATTGTTTTCATATAAAATATATATGATAACCTTAAAGTTTAAAACTATTTCAAGGGAATTGTTTAATCAATGTTTTTTAAATTGTTTTCATAAAAACAATTATGTTAATCATAAGTAATGTTTTTTTTTAATAAAATACATAGAAATTGATTATCAGCCTCAATCATCTACTGGTACTACATCAGGGATGGAGGGAAGAAACCATCCATTCCAATTGATTTCTGAATGTAATGCTATTATTAGAGATATACACGAAGAGATAGCGCAAATTAAAAGCGAATGTAATATTTTTAAGAGACGCTATTGCAAGGCAGTGGAAGTGCAAAGGGAAGCGAAGAAGGAGGAAATTATGGTTGTTTCAGCAATGGCAAAGTTCCTCGATTCGAAGCGGAGGAAGATTTCCAAACACGTCTCCCCGTTAGAGAACCTTTTTACCAGTTTGTGTAAATGTGACATTTGTTACAATCATGTAAAAGGGTCAGAGGTTCTCTGTTGAGTTGAGAAACTGCAGTCATTTCTTTTGCGACAGTTGTCTGCAGAGTTGGAACAACGTTAGTTGTTCATCCTGCAGACAACAGATAAAGATGCTAAATCAGGTCTGTAAGCAGGGGGAGACGTATATAATGAAAAATATTCGAATCGAGGAATTCATCGCAGGTCAGAGAGAAATTGTAGATCTAACTTTTCATAGTGTAATGGGAAGTGATGACGATGAGTAGAATCAAAATTGTAAAAATATATTTTAAGAAATAAAACTAAATTGATTTCATTTATTTGTGTTTTTTATTTAAAAATTTTTTATTTATTATTGTGTGTGTGTGTGGAGAATACTTAAAATTACGTTTGTAAACATTAAAAAGCTTTTGAGTTAACAAATACTGATCGTAAAATGTTTTACAATTACAAACGTTAAGAGATTGTGAATGAATATTTTCACAATAATATTTATGAACAATATTATTAACATATATAAATGGATTACTACTTATACAATTGTACATTCTTAATTCGTTAGTAAATTTCAGAAATAAATCTAAATGTTCTCAATGTGGCTGCCATATTTTATTAAAAATTCTTCCAACTCAGCTGATGTCACCATTTTAAAGATAAACTAAAGTGAAGTGATGTAGTCTGTATAAAGATCAAAAATCAACTAAAACAAAATTAACAACTTTAAATGTATTTATTGATTGACAAGGTTTTCTTTATTTAAATGTGATATAATGAAATTTCTAAGTAAAATCACATTATTTTCAGCACAGATTTGATTTGATAAAATGTTATTGTTATTATGATTTTAACAGATATTTATATTAACATTATTTTTATATAAAGTTTTTATATTTGGACAATTCAAATCATCCAAATTAGTTATATGCATATCTATTTCTCCTCCAAATAGTTCCTTTAGCCATCTGACTTTACCAAGTCCTTTAACATATACAACAGGATATTCTTCTTCACATTTTTTGATTGTTTTAATTAAGTATGTGTTTAACTCTTCAAGTGTAGAATCACCGGTATTCCAATTAAGTCCATGTAAGTAATTGTACAACCATTTATTTGTAATTCTATCCTTTGTATCTAGTTCTGAGTATTTTATTGGTGATTTAATGAGAAAAGTTCTTTTATTTAAATCAGCGTCTGAAATGCAGACTTCTTTTGCACTTCTTTTAGAGATGTAATATCCTTGCACATCGATAACTATAAAATTAACTTGTTGCTGTTCCATAAACATCTCTAATTAAACTGTTGTATAATATATAAAAGCGTGTTGCTTTTATACCCCTCCCCCATATCAAGTTGTATAATATATAAAGCGTGTTGTTGTTGTTGTTATTTTTATATTCTTTATCAAAAACTCATCTAAAAAATAAATGGAACACACGCAAGTTACATATACAAATTCAAATACACACACTTATATAAAAAAGACACTATTGATGAATTTATAGAAAACATAGTAAGCACAAAATAAAATTAAAATAAAAATTGTAACAGCAAACTCATTTCCGTTTAAGTGCATAAACTAAAATTATTTTTCGGTCGCAATTCCAGGAATTGCAACCGTTCAATATTAATATAAAAGAATTAAACAATAATGTCAATATTTAGCATAAGTAAACAAAAACTGTAAAATACATTTTAAGCCGAATTAACAGAAATTTATATTAACAATAAGTTTGATTATAATTAAAGAAATAAAATAAAGGCAGTTGTAAAATATCCACAGTTGAGACTTGTTGATTTCTTTTTTTAAAAACACCCCTAAGAATTCCCATTACGAAATTGGCGCAGTCGGTACTCCTTTTTTCTTTTTATAGAAAGGAGCGTGAAACGAATATACGTAACTAAAAAATATAAATAATAAAAAACTCTGCGAATCCTACGGGACCCTCCAGAATATAAAAATTTATATAGATCAAGTGCAGTGAACAATTATTCTACAAAAAAGAAAATTTAACACCACAAAAGATCAAAGTTATCCAACTTTAGTGCAGTGAACAATTATTTTACAAAAAGAAAATTTAACACCACAAAAGATCAAAGTTATCCAACTTTAGTGCAGTGAACAATTATTTTACAAAAAGAAAATTTAACACCACAAAAGATCAAAATTATCCAACTTTAGTGCAGTGAACAATTATTTTACAAAAAGAAAATTTAACACCACAAAAGATCAAAGTTATTCAACTCTAGTGCAGTGAACAATTGTTCTACAAACAGAAAATTGAACGCCACAAAAGAACAAAATAAATACTAGTGCAGTGACGACACTCTTTAAATCGGTGTACGAACCACTATAAAGAAAAAAAAATTAATTAAGAAAAAAGTAATAAAATAATATAACTATTAAAATCTTGTGAAAGTGCAGCAAGTGCAAGCAAAAAAAAAAACATCAAAATTCGACAAGCAAGGCAAAGAAGATTTGACGAAAAAAGAATGGAGCAACAGGGAGTGGCAAACGTGGATATCGTGGAGCAGCTTGCAAGAAGGGAACAGCAGCTGGAACAACTCAGACTCGCTTATGTCGAGTTACAACAAAGACAACAACAGAACCATGACGTTTTGGACAAGACATTGAAAAGTATCAATCATCTTCCAGTCTTCACAGGACAAGGAGATGTTACAATAAATTCGTTCTTCAGAAGTATAGAATATCTTCTATCAACAATCCAAGATGATGGTACGAAGAGAGAAGCAGTAAGGACAATATTTTATCGCATTATACAAGGACCTGCGAAGGATGCAATAATCAACATTCCTGAACCGGATAATTGGACATTAATAAAAGAGACCTTAAAGCTTCGTTATCGACCGGACGTGGAACCACATCAACTCTACAGAAAAGTGGCAAATCTTAAGGTAAATAGTGTAAGCGAACTTATGGTAAAAATACAAGATATTAAGTATAAGGCAGACGAATTGACAGTATATTATACAGGTGACCATTATATAGACTTAAGTAATATGGACAGTATATTAATAAATACAGTAAAGGAGATGACACAGGGAATTTTATTAGAGAAGATCTACGATGTAGTAAATCTGAATGATATTTTAAGGATAATGATAGGCAGAAGATTTGAGGATAGTTGCATTCGACCAGAGTATAGGAAATATAAGATGAAGGAAACAAGAGCATGGGACAATAGGTATCAAGACAAAGGACAACGATTTAATAATACATATGCGGAAGGTAGAAATAAGAATCAGAATATATTTAACAGATTTAATAAATCACCTCAGGAAAGGCAATGGAATAGAAATGAGATAAAATATAATAATTCCGGGCAGTATAGACAGAATAATAACTTTAATAACGGTAGGTTTAATAACTACAATCAATTTGCAGGATATTCTAATTTCCAAAGACCACAGACAGGAAACCCTGGACAAAGTTCGGGCCAATATCGCCAAAACCCCTTTAGGCAAAGTCAAGTTGAACCCATGGAGATAGGAAACATCCAAATGAATAGGCAGATAAATGAAGTAAATTATAATGAAATTAATCGGATAAATCATAATAATCGAATCGCCCAGTTAGGAAACCCTAGAGAGATAGGCAGCCAATATCGCTTGCCACAATCTAGGCAAAAACAAGACGGATGTGATCAAGAAGAAACAAACTACAATCAAGAGGCAGGACACCCTAACCACAGGATAAGCCAAAATCGCTTTAACCTGGGTAGGCAAAGCCCAGAAGGACCGGAAGTTAATAATACTATTTTTTTTACGAGGCAGCCGCAGAATGCCTTCCAAAGATAACACTAAATATTGAAAATAAAGAATACGTAGCACTAATAGATACAGGTGCTAGTCTTAGCTTAATTAATAAGGAAATAAATGACTTTAAAATATATAAATTGAAATATCCCATAACATTTAGTACATTAACGAATAAAGATACAATAAAATATGAAATACACAAAAAGTCCGGAGCAATTTAATTTACCTAACAATGCCAGGATTCGTTGGAAAAGCACTTCATTAAGAGGAAGAACTTATGATTTTATTATAGGCATTGATATATTAAACTTTTTAAATGCACAAATAAATATAGAAAAGGGACAAATAACACTAAATGGAAAGGTAACCTATTTTCTTAATAACCCATATAAATTTAATCAAATTTATACTCTTGAAGCTAGTGATTCTAAATTCGAAAGGCTTCAATTAAATCATTTAAATAATGAGGAACGTAGGGAAATTTTAAATTTATTGAATCGGTATAACAAATTATTGTTTAGAGAGGGCGATTTATTAACTAATACAACAGAAATTCAGCATGAAATAAAAACTATTACACAGCAGCAAATTTATTCAAAACTATATAGATATCCACCTCAACACGAAGCAGAGGTAAGAAAACAGATCAAAGAAATGGAAGAGCAAGGTATAATTAGAAAAAGCCACTCAAGATATGCCAGCCCACTTATAGTCGTACCTAAGAAAACGGATAATTCAGGCGAAAAAAAGTATCGAATTGTAATAGACTATAGAAAGTTAAATGAAATAACTATAGACGACAAATACCCTTTACCAAATATAGAATCAATTTTAGATAAATTAGGTAGAGCTCAATATTTCACCACATTAGACCTAGCAAAGGGTTATCATCAGATTTTAGTGAAGGAAGAAGATAGAGAAAAAACTGCCTTCGTAACCCCACATGGCTTATATGAATTTTTGAGAATGCCATTTGGTCTTAAAAACGCACCAGCCACATTCCAACGGCTGATGAATGAAATCTTAAGAGATTATATTAACAAAACCTGTGTGGTTTATTTAGATGATATTTTAATCTTTAGCACTTCTTTGACTGAGCATATTAAAGCAATAGGAGACATTTTCAAAGTTCTCGAAGGAAAAAATTTGAAGATACAAATTGATAAATGCAATTTTCTTAAAAAGGAAACTGAATTTTTAGGGCACATTTTAACAAAGGATGGCATGAAACCAAACCCGAATAAAATTGCAATTATTCAGAAATTAGAATTACCACAAAACGAAAAACAAATTAAAAGTTTTTTGGGAATAACGGGATGTTATCGCAAATTTATTAAAGATTATGCGAAAGTAGCTCAACCTATAACAAAATATTTAAAGAAAGGTGCAAAAATTAATGTAAAGGATCCAACATACATTGAAGCTTTCGAAAAGTTAAAAACATTAATAAGTACACATCCTATTTTACGTTATCCCGATTTCCATAAACAATTCACATTGACGACGGACGCATCCAATTATGCGATTGGTGCAGTATTATCACAAGAAGGTCACCCAGTGTGTTACGCTTCAAGGACATTAAATAATCACGAGAAAAACTACTCTGCGACGGATAAAGAATTCCTAGCAATAATGTGGAGTGTAAATTATTTTAGGCCTTATATTTATGGTAACAAATTTAAAATTCTTACTGATCACCAGCCAATCAAATATCTTCATTCCAAATATAGAGGAAAAGATATGTCGCCCAGGCACCAGCGATGGCTATTGAAATTAGGTGAATACCAGTTTGATATTGAATATCTAAAAGGTAAGGAAAACAAAGTAGCAGATTTTTTAAGCAGATTAGAAAATAGTGAGGACACTATTTCAAAAAAAGGAGGGAGGTAAAGACTCTGAGACTTTTTCAATTAACAATATTGAAGACGATGTAACTATGGCAACAATACACTCAGCACAGGAAGATTTAAGTCATCATTTTTTTATAAAAGAGGAAATCGTGAATAAATACAAAACTCAAATAATTTTAACGAATAATAAAACAGAAGAATATAAGGAAATACATGGAAAGAGAATTATTTTTATTGCAGAATGCGATTTTGAACAGATGGGAGATATTTTTAGAAGATATATTACTAAAGGTAAAATAGGCATTTATTCAGAGTTGTCAGAGCATAGCTACAATTTGGTACAGCTGAAATTAATAGACATGTATTCAAATGATAGTCAAATTAAATTCATAAAATCTACCATGAGGGCAATAGACATTGAGACAGAAGTTGAAGCCATAAAACAAATTTCATTATATCATATTAGGGAAAGTATGCATTCGGGAATAATAGAAACTTACAACAACATTAAAAATAAAATATATTACCCAAAACTTATGGAACTAATTCAAATTGTAATAAACCAATGTGACATCTGTCAACAAGTGAAATACGATAGACGTCCGATTAAAAATAAATTTCAATTTACGGAAACTCCTTCAGGAAGGAATCAAATAGTACACGTTGATACATACGTAATGAAGGGATTTCATTTTTTAACAACAATAGATAAGTTCTCAAAATTCGGAGCGGCATACCCATTACGTGATAGAAATCACATAACTTTAATAGAAAAATTGGAGGAGCACATTACTAAATTTGGGAAACCAGTTAAAATTATAGCGGACAATGAGTTTAGTACAGTAAGGATAAAGGAATTTCTTACAGAACAGGGAATTGAATTACACTTAACGAAACCCCACAGTCATACAGGAAACAGTGATATCGAGAGACTGCATAGCACAATTGCAGAAAAATTTAGAATTTTATATCAACTTGACAAAAATGTACCTATTACACAATTGCTTCAACGTGCAATTAGGAATTATAATGATAGGTATCATTCAACTATAAAATGTACTCCAATGAATATTCAGGAAGGACGCGTAGAATTAGGGAAAATTAAACAAAACTTAGAGGAAAGTAAAAGAACGAAAATTGATAAACTAAATTTGAAAAGGGAAGATTATATAGAAACAAGAACAGAGGGATTCATAAGGAACTATAAGGCAGTTAGGCATAAGGAACAACCGAAATATAGGAAGGAAAAATTGGAGAACGTTCATCCATGCAATATTAAAAGACCTTTAAAATTTTCAGATATTAATGATCGTAATGCTAATGATGACGGGGATACAACCGAGCAGAACCGAAATGACTCTAACGGAATTATTTGACGAAACAGGATTTGTTGACTTACAAATAAGAGACCAGGAAATTGTAAAGGACAGTGACATAGTATTACACATAATTGACGTTAAACAAATGGAGGAAATTATTAACGAAATGACGGACAACATCATATTAGCGAAGACAAGTAACAAGGATGTATTGCAAACCGAACTATTAGAAGCAAGGAGTAAATTATTAACGTTAATACCAACAAGGAAAAGACAAAAACGAGGACTTATAAATGCGATAGGTACAGTAGCTAAATGGACAATTGGGACAATGGACGATGAAGATAGACAAACGATACAAAAACATTTATCACACATTGACAAGACACTAGACGAACAGGTACATATAAACAACCACTTTAATTTAGCGATAAATCAAATAGGAAATATTGTAAGGAATGATAGGAAGGAAATTGAAAAAGGTATTAATGCTATAAATAAAATTGTGGACGAAGAATATGAACAACACATGTACCTACAACAAATGACAAAAATCCAATTAATAAAAAGTAAAATAGAACAAATTCAAGATAATGTAGTTTCAGCCAAATACGGATTAGTTCACCCGAATATTTTGACAAATAACGAAATTACAAAATACAATATTGATTTTAATAAATTGAAATATTTACAACTAGGATTAGCAACTTTTAATGAAACTTACATAATACTAAGCATTAAAATCCCAAAATTGTTTATAGATGTAAAAATAAGAAAAATTGTACCATTACCAAACAAAGATCAAAAAGAAATAGAATCAAAAATAGAAGAAGTTTTTGCTTACAAGGATAAAGTTATACAATTTGAAGAAAATAAACATTTTAGGCAATTAAAGCCAAGCACTCATTGTATATTAACAAAAGATTGTAAACTAATAACAAGAAAAGAATTAGAAATTATATCATTAGATGAAAAAACAATCTTGATTAAAAACGCAATAAATTTGTTTGTAAACAATACATGTAATAAAAATAATAATACTATTTTAAATGGAAATTATGTAATTCAGTTTAACAATTGTTCAATAAAAATTAATGATTATTATTATTCTAATTTAATTGAAAAAATTGATGGAAATATTATGAGTTTGCGATACAACGACATAAAGAATTTTACAGAAAAACTTACGTTCGAACAATTAGATGAAAAAAATGAAATAAATTTTAAAAACATTTCTAATTTGAAAACCCATAATAAAGTAATATACGGATGTAATTTTTTTCTCCTGCTTACAATAATATTAATAATTATAATTTGGAAAACAAAGTTAAAATATATTAAAATAAATTTAAACCAAAGAATTCAGGAGAATTCTAATCTAAAGGGGGGAGAAGTTACATATACAAATTCAAATACACACACTTATATAAAAAAAGACACTATTGATGAATTTATAGAAAACATAGTAAGCACAAAATAAAATTAAAATAAAAATTGTAACAGCAAACTCATTTCCGTTTAAGTGCATAAACTAAAATTATTTTTCGGTCGCAATTCCAGGAATTGCAACCGTTCAATATTAATATAAAAGAATTAAACAATAATGTCAATATTTAGCATAAGTAAACAAAAACTGTAAAATACATTTTAAGCCGAATTAACAGAAATTTATATTAACAATAAGTTTGATTATAATTAAAGAAATAAAATAAAGGCAGTTGTAAAATATCCACAGTTGAGACTTGTTGATTTCTTTTTTAAAAAACACCCCTAAGAATTCCCATTACGAAATTCGCAAGGTTTTTTTATTTTTCATTTTATTTTATTTTTTTTTATTATTATACATATGTATGTATGTATGTAAGAATTACGTTTCAAAAATGAAACTAAAATAAGTTCCATCCAAAACTTTTCGAAAAAAATATTTTCCAGTTGACATAAACATGTCGGCAAGTTGAATGCAAACTTTTTTAATTCACTTTCCGAAAATAGTTAGAGATTTGATTCCAACTTATGATGAAGTTTGGTATTTATATTGCTGTTAACACACGCTCTTACTTCTAGAAAAAATACCTCTTTCTGTACAAAAAATATGAGTTTTAGTTTTCAAATTTTTTATTATATATAATTTGTTCCAAAAATAATAGAAGTGAACCCTATTTGTTAGACTTTATAAGCCTTAAACTTGAAAAACCATTATATGTATATACATATATACAAATTATATACAAAAATATTATTTTTAAAACATCCTTCTTCGTAGCTACTTTAAATATGTACTGATTATTCAGCTTACCAAATAATAAATATTGTCGCCGTTAAAGCAATAGTCGCGTTATTTTGTCAAAAAGTTAAAAAAAATTATATATTTAAAGCATTACACTGCCTTTGAAATCAACCTTACAGTGTAATGCAAGATTTTATCTTATGATCACACAAATACAATTCAGCACAAAAATTTAATGCCACAGTATCAAAGCCCTTTTACTAGAAATTTTGGAAAAAAGCTACCTTATAGCATGTTCACATGGACAGTAAAATTCTAGGTTCGATCTCTCATTCAAGGCTTGCGACCGAATCTTGATTAAATCTAAAAGATTCGCCATACAAAATTTTTAGAGCCAATCTTCATGGTTCATTTTGAATCTTGTTGCGAATCTCGAAGAATTTACTATCATCTCCAATTTTGATAACAGAAAATCGCTAATTTATCTGTACTGGCTGTCAAAAATAGAACATAAACAAAGGAAAACAAAATAAAATATTGTGTGTAAAAAATTATAAAAAAATCATTTTGGAAGTAAAAAATATATGTTTAAGCATATATGTATATTTAAATTAAAATGGAAAAAAGAAATAGTGAAACGTCTTTCAAAGTGTAGAAGAATGATTTCAATAAACCTCAGAAAAAACAAAAAGCCGCGTTAAATATTTGAAAAAAAATATATAAAAATGTCAAAGTGAAACAAGAACTATCGTCTGAACGACAGGGTTCGCATTCGAGATTCAGAAAGCGATCCACGAGATTCATATTGCGCTGTGAGCATGGCATTATGATAATACGATTTCTACTACGTTTTTACCTCTTTCTATAAGATTTCAATTATTTAAGTTAGGGCATTCTACTGGTGACCAACAATATACAACTATTGTTAGCGTTTTTACATGAATGCAAATAAAAAACTGTTTTGTTGTTTTTATAGTTACCATCATTTTATTATCACCCCACTTCTAATTCATATTTCCCGCGAATAAAATTCCGCTACTCTCAACAGTCGGGCAAGGGAATAACAAGGGAGAGAGAATTTTACATTTTCGAAGTCAGCTGTTTGCTTTTGGTTTTTTTGTTTTGACAAAACATTTGCAAATAGTTTTTAGAAATATTAAGCGTAAAAAGTTAATATTCGTAAATATTAAAAAAAATGTTAAAAGTGAACAAAAATGTTTAGTGTAGCGTTGATAATGGTAGCTGAAGCAGAAAACTCTGAAGCATGCCAAACTGACAAAAATAAGCAAAGGGTAGAAAGGAGAATGTAGTGTGTACATGTCGCGGTGTTTATCATAGCGAATATATATGGCACGCGCCATAACAAATAAACACACAAACATGTATCGTACCCCAAGAACTTATGTAAGTTAACATAGTTAGCACATATAGATTGCATATTTTTACGGTTCTGCATTTAATACACTAGTTTTATTTGTTTAAAAATTGCACAACTTTAACGTGTCAAATATCCAGACGCTACGTTTGCTATTTTTGTGGAAAGCAAACCTCATGAGTGCATGGCTCAACGCGATTGGTTGATTCGATAAAAAAAAAAGTTATGATGTGTTGTTTGCAAGCTAAGCAAAAAGTTGTTGGTTTCTTTGTGTATTAAAATGTTAATTGGACAGAAAAATATTCGGTCAGTATTTTGGATTCGAGTCCACATAGTGGAATAAATTAAGTGAGCCCACGTAATGGGATAAATTAAGTTGTAATTGTGGAATAAATTAAGTTGTAATTGTGAAATAAATTAAGTTGTAATTGTGAACTAAATTAAGTTGTAATTGTGAACTAATAAGCTAATAAATTAAAATTTGTGAACTTAAACTAATCGGAATGTTGAACCGTGTAATAAGTGAATTAATAAATATATGCTATAAAGAAAGTATAATCGTGTACCATCACTGAAGAAGGGAAAAAGGTAAACTTGTACAATAAACAAATAAATATTGTATACAATAAGTTCAAAGCACTAAAACTCAAATGAATATTTTTCTGCGCTGAACAAAATATAATATCATATTACACACAGCAATTAAACAGTCAGTACTCAATACATGAATCAAAGAACTGATATCTTCTACATTAGTTAAGTGCAGTTGTTATGTTGATGGTTCCACTGTTAACATACAGGCAATGCTTTGATAACTGAACTGTTAAGTGTTCAATAATAAGTAAAATCTATTAAAACCATGATACACATTCCACTGAAACCAGAATAGCTAAGTAAGCAATAATTATGTACAGTGAACCAATAAAGTTTAAGTACATTTTGTAATATCTTAATAATGATATAAACTACTATATATTTGTTAGTAAAATCACTTATATTTGCCTTATTTGTTTTCAAGGGGTACTTTGTTTTCATAATAAAATTTGTTTTGTTACCGTTGCTTCGCGAGAATAAAGTTATCTATAAAAAATGCAAGTGAGATCTCAAATGACGCCAAAAAAATTTACGTACATCACTAGCTCATAGAACATTTGAGTTATTGTTTTTGGAAAGTAACGGTTTTTATAATTTTTTTTTTCTTCTTAAGTAATGAGTGTAACAATGTATTTTAAAGAATTTATTGATAATAGTTTTCTTCATTGTGAGCAGACGAAAGCACAATGGACAAACGTTCTACAGGAAAATCTTAAACAAAGTGCGTTGCAATTGGGGTTAGAAGAAAGTGCATTCCTCTTTCAACATGATAATGACCCCAAACACACTTCGTATTTGGTAAAGGAATGGCTTTTATACAATTGCAAGTAACTACATACACCCCCACAATCACCGGATCTTAATCCTATCGAACATATTTGGGATTTGCTAGAAAAAAGGATTCGAATACATACAATAACTTCGAAGGAATCGCTTAAAAACGCGATATCAACTGAATGGAGAAAAATAACAGAAATTGATACTAAACGGCTAGTGCGAAGCATGCCTCGACGTCTACAAGCGGTAATTGATGCAGGTGGAGGACCTACAAAAAATTATTTCAATTTAAAATTTGTTTTTTGCTTTTTTTTTAATTATTTCTATTTAGTGTACGTAAACTTTTTTATGTGAATTAACGATATTGTGGTATTTTATGTTCTTGTATTATAAACCTTACCTCATGTTTAAAAGAAAAGTCCGATTTTATGTTCCTTATTATGCGTAAATATAAATAATATAGATATATAAGCTTAAATATATCTGAATTTAAAACAAAATGTATTTCGCGCGTTTTCTACTTTAAGTGTTGGGTGTACTTAAACTTTATTGGTTCACTGTATAAAAATCAAAGATTTTTAATAAAGAATTCAATTCTTGCTTAACACCAATCGAGAGCATTTCAGCTGCTCTTTGCAAGAATAAAATAAATAGTAGTTTTATTATTTTCATGGCGATCCTGCCAAAATATTAAAATATTATTAAGATCTGCTGCATTAAAAGAAAAAGCGCACGGGCAATAAAACCAAAAAGGAAGTGCTCGAAAATTATTAAAGCACCCTTTTTTAATATAAAATTGTCCTGACGGGACAAGCCGCAAGTCCGTTAGCTGCGAAGAGGAAACCGTCCGGCCAAAGGACGAAGAATGGAACAGGGACCAAAACCCCTAACCATTGAGGAATATTTGCAAAGAAATACAAAGAAGAAGCAAACAGAGGTAAAAATTCCAAAGACCCCAAAAACTAAGAGAAGAGGAGGATACACCCAAAAATTAAAAAGAAGCAGAGCCATACTGTTGAGGGAAATCAACAGTGCCCCTCCACCAAGTTGGGAACAATCAACAAAACTTTGGCAGCAAGTGGACAAAATCGAGAAGTTGCTGAAGACATACTTGGCCAACCGGCAAAGTAACCACAGACAAACAACACTAACATAAGTATATATATAAAATCATAAATATTTGCATAAAAAGAGTGCAATATTTTTTTTCTAATAATAATATAATATGTTTTATAAATATTGTTAGTTAATACTTATTCTATAAAATATATTAAACAAAATATCTTGTAATCTTATATGGTCCTTCCTTCTATATAGAAATGAATAGACAAAAATTTAAGAGAAAGCCTAAAAATCCAATAAACTGGAATCAAGTAGAATATAAACCAACATTAGAGCAACCCACTTGAGTTGCCGCAAACTTTGAAAGTAAATTATACTTTTTGAAGATTTGAAAAATATTACAGAGTAAATAAGCCGGGGTTCAAATATCTGTTAGACGTGTTAACGTCACATATTCAGCCCAAACGTAAGTCGTTTGCAGTTTCTCTAATCGTGAAATTAAGTGCGACTTTACGCTTCTTTGCTGCAGGTGGGTACCAAACGGGCATAGGTAGAGATTGTGATGTGTCTGTGGCTCAGTGTAGTCTAAGCACTAATAGTGTTTTAAAAAATAGATGGAGATGCATTCTTGGTGCTAGACAGCTGCACTACGCTCACAATTGAATTTTTCTTAATTGGAAAAAGAAACATATATATGTCAATCAATAAAAGTTAGTGGCAACCTCTTGCTGCTTTTTTTCCACAATTATAAGTTGGCAACTTATATAAGCAAAAGCTTAAACGCAATACAAGCAAAGGATTGTTGAATAAACAGGTTTTGCTTTAATGCTTAAGTCTTGTAATTGCCAATTATGTCGACAACCATTCTTTTCATTTCATCTGCCAATCAGATCACACATTTCGGCAAGTTAATAAGTAAAGAAGTTTTGTGTAACTGTTTAGATCTTTAGTTTTGGGCAAATTACTACATACATATATTGGAAAATACAGGTAATAATTGTCCGATTTCAATAAATTTTCAATAAAACAATTCTTTTGGTACCTTTTCAAATTTTCTAGATTTTATTTTATACTAAAGTTACGACTTATATGAAAAGAAAAAACTGTAAAATTCATAGTAGTGCATTTCTGTATTACTTTATAACCCTTTTGGAAAAACGAAAGAAAAAATAGCAAAATAATTTATACTGCTCCAAATTTCCGTCCTGCAGGTAAAGTTTTTCAAGTTTTCTTTTTTTATTCATATTGTCCAATAATTTTGTTATCATTAGGTACTTTGTTATAACTCGTTTTTACATGGTGGACTCAATTTGAGCCACTACTGTAAATTTTTTCCCATCTATCGCAACTACCACTTTTTGCAAATTTAACTAAAATATCAAAAACGATGATAACGAAAATTTAATTGCAAATCCATCTTAAACGATCCGTTACCAACTTAGCCCGAATAAGAGTAAAAACGAATACAATTTTTTGGTTGCTAGCACAAAGGCAGATGAATATATAGTTTTTCTGCAAATTACCAACTAACAAACAATTTCGCCATTCGCAAGAAAAATCAGAACTCCGTCCAGTACAATAAATAAAATGTAAATTTCTTTTTTTGTTTCAACTCCAACATCATAACCTACTTACAACAACAATAACCAGGTGTTCTAATTAAATTAAAATTAAATAAAGAAAAAAAAATAGATATGTATGTATATCTAGTGAAACCTATTATAATTGAAATCCATGTATTTCGTATATGTATTTTCATTCACCGCATTAGAATATTTGTAAGCTAAATAAACTTTTTTCAGTCATGCCCGATAATTTTAAAATCACTAAAATTTTGTTAAAAAAAAATATTAATCTTCTAAAAACTTCAAAATTTATTTAATGTTGAATAAGATAAATCAACTTATAATTAAAATTGCCCAGAACATAACGGTTAAAATTTAATGGAATTTAAGTTGAATAATAATCGTTATAGGATCTGTTAAATATGTGTATGTGTTTCACCTAACCTTTATAGACTAGATGAAACATGCTAAGGTAGATATGTAGGTAGGTAAGGCTGGTGCAAAGTTATCCTCACCCGGAAACCATTACGGTCCATTGTGACGCCGTAATAAAGAGAAGAATAGAATAAGAATAGAAATAGTTAGAATAGAAGAGAAAGAGAAGCAGACCAGTCCAGAGTCTCTCTGGCGGGAATCAAACCAGCAACCCCCAAACTACTGACTTGTCCAGTACTGACTAGTCCACCGGGGCACCCAAACATGCTAAAATTTGCATGGAAAT
The DNA here is from genome assembly GCA_941918925.1 of Phyto melanocephala. NCBI lineage: Eukaryota > Metazoa > Arthropoda > Insecta > Diptera > Rhinophoridae > Phyto > Phyto melanocephala. The sequence goes on along the minus strand of OW799237.1, from coordinate 34,839,804 downwards.
ATCCATATCAGTTCATTTGCACACAATTCACGTTACATATACTGGGTGGCTCAAAATTACTAAAGGAGTTTAAATTGCTTATAACTTTTTTATTGTAATTTTACTTTTCAGTATTTTGTAAGAAGACTTGGTGGATTTAAAATGGAGCAGTACTCAATTGAAAAACGTGCCCAAATTGTTAAGCTTTATTTTTTAAATCAACGATCCATTGTTTTGACTCAGCGTGCATATCGTCGTTATTTTAATGTGCGGGTTGGACCCTCAGAGTCAACAATAAACCGTCTGGTTTTTGACAACAAGGGGCAGTAAAGAACCTTCCTGGTGCTGGCAGAGGACGAACGGTGCACACTGATGACAATATTGAACTGGTACAGAGGAGTATTCGATAAGATGGAGAAACATCACCGAGTAGACGCTCAACACAACTTGGCCTCTCACGAGCGTCGCTTCAGATAATTTTGCACACAATAGGAATGTTTCCATACAAGATTCAGCTTGTCCAAGAATTGAAACCGACAGATAACCAGCAACGACTTGATTATGCAGTTTTTTTCCGGAAAAAAGCAGAAGAAAATCATAATTTTCTTCATAATTTAATTACGAGCGACGAAGCCCATTTGCAATTAATCGGTTATAAGCAAAACTGCAGGATATGGGCTACGGAAAATTCGAGAGTAATTCAACAGCGAGAATTACAACCATCTAAGTGTACGGTTTGGTGCGGTGTTTCATAGATTAGGATAATTCCTTATTTTTTGGAAAATTAACACGGGGTCGCCGTTTCCGTCTTTAAAATTCGTTTTCAGTTATGCATTATTTCTTGGCATTTTCAATAAGCAGAGATATTTAGGCTCATTACCCATATTGTAGACCAACGTTGGGATGATAACGGTTTTGTTCATTACATAAGCTGTCACCTAACGAATTCTTAAGTAAAACTGCAACAATCGTGCAAAAACAATCGTAATCTCGTGTTCTTTTGAACTATTAAAGTACTAAAAATTTTAAACTCTGACCTACTGCAAGATCTTACCAACCCGTGGAAAATAAGCGACGAAAAAAGCTTTGGAAAATTCCGCTCAAATTCATCTGATCTAACATCTGGCGAATCAACACAAAACTTATCTGAAATCGAAGATAGTGAATGCTAAAAAGGCGACTTATCGATTCATACAAAAACACAAAAAGACTTACGGATGAGCAAAGGTGGTTGATAATTAATATAATTGCACGTTACTTCAACGATAATAAAAAGCAGATGACGCTTCAGTTAAGCTATAAACTTGAACAACAAATTTTATTTATGTTTCTGACAGAAAAGCTCGAATTCTATCGAACCGAGAGAAGAGGAAAGTTGTGAACTTTTTTACGAGTAAAAATTGACATTACATTTTTACATAGATTGAAAAGGACTTTTTTCCTTTATAAAAAACACGACTCATTTTTAAGCTAGAGTGGTGAAGAAATAACGCGGTTATATAATGGTCTTTCTAAATTAAAAGTTTAAAAATGTCATGACATGAATACACTTTTTGAAGAGATTAGTATTGCAGATGAAAGCGAAGGTAAACAAAAAGAAATCTTAACTTTATTCTGTTTAATAGTAGATATTTAACATATTTTATTACTTTTTAAATCCCAATTTGTTAGCATTTAAAGTTATATCGATTTTGCACAATTTCCTTTCCCCAACAGGGAAACATGCTCAAAAGACCATATTAGGGAAAAAGGAAATGTTTGGTTTAACTGTAAAAAAAACTCGCAAGAGTCTTTTGCTTTTGTAGGAAATGCCATGCAGGAAATACGGGATCATATTGATTTTATTGTTAAAAAAAAGGTGAAAATATCCAGCCTTTTATGCTAGAGATAAGAAATATTGAAAAATTTCAACAATTTTTTCTGTATCTCGATGGAACTTTGTTTAGCTTTACACATTTATTTAGATCTCTCGATATTTGTTTTAAAGCCTTTCACTTATTTCATTTGCAATATCCAAAAGCTTCTGAGTTGCTTTGGACTTTTATCAAAATATATTTCTAAGCTTTTAATATCAATTGAAAAAAACACTGTGAAGTTAGCATCCTTCTTGAGGATTTAAAAAAACTTCCTAAATATATGTACAAGTTAAGATACGTGTTGGTCAACAACAACATTTAAGTAATTTTTGCTGACTGCGCGAGTTATATAAACATACATATGTTTATGAACATACATATAGACATACATATGTTTATATTATCCAACTACAATAATCGCTTATTCCATTTAATTTAATTTCATTGCTTAATATTTTGTAAGAAGTATTTTTTGCTGTTAATTCAATATCAATCAGATCAATAAACTTTATGTGTTTCAATGTATTTTATGTATTATTGCTTAGCTCAACACTTTTCATAAATTCTTAGGAACAAATAAAAAACAAGATTGATTCTTTTTGTTTATTCGATAAACGATAAAATTGTATTTTAATATTAAGATTTTTTAATCAATAAAGTTTCAGTTTGATTTTGGAATTCAAACAGAGAACAACGAGTGTTTTAATTATAAACCATAACTCGCGCTTCCCATGAATTCATGAATTTTTTTTAATTTGAATGTTTGGTATAAAGGAATCGTCTGTAAAGTTAACGTAACAACAAAATTTAAAATAAAATAAACTGATGACTAAGCATCTTCCCACATGCTAATTAGAATAAGAATATGGTCATTACAAGTAAGTTAGTTAGTTGTAAACTCAAACTCAACAAAGCCTGACCATTGACCAGCCTAACAAGCGGCTCCCTGGAACGGCTCAAACAATAATCCAATTAGGACTAAGACTAGCCTAAGATATAAATTTAATAAACTTGAAAGAATAATAAAATAAAATTAAAATAATAAAATAAGTAAGGATCGGTTCCGCGGGTGAAAAAAAAAATTAAAATTTGTAAAAAACAAATTTTTCATTCATAAGCAGTGTTTAAAATAAAAGAACTTTGAAAATATACTGATGTTAACTTTTTAGTGACAAAAACTTTTGAAAAACATTTTACACTTCCGAAACTAAAAGCCAGAAAAACAGAACAGTGTGCAAAAATTACTGCAAATAAAATATAGTAAAGATAATTAAAATCAATCTCTATTTAACATTGAGTTGCCCAATTGGAAGTAATTAACAGCAAATAAAGAAGACTGGAAAAAGGAAGACGTTTATAACAACATACAACATTCATCAAAATTAACTAGTTGGAGATTATTTTAAGAATATCGTAAGTTATTGGTATTAAGAACAAAAAAGTGTAAACTAGATTAAGAAAGAGAAAAGATTAAGTAAATTGTAATTTATGTTAAAAACTTTCCCATCTTTGTCACATCGCAAATAACAAAACATTTTTTTTTTTCAATAAAAATATTAATTTATTGGAAATAAAATTTTTTCCTTGCTTGATTTAACTAAAGTAAATGTTCGTTTCCTATTCAAACGGGAAATAAGGAATAACAATTTTGTATGTAATTAAAACGACAGAAAAGCGTTGTCAGGCAATTCATAATGATTTCATAGAAGTTGAAATTAAGAATAGAATATTAAAGATAATTAGTTTCGAAACTAGACTCTGAAATAACAGAATTAACGAATTTGTTTAGGGCACTAGAGACGGACAGGATGGCGAGTGCAGATTAGATTAAGACCTTAATAAAGGCGCAAACGGCTCCATTAGTAGCTAGGATAGAAGCATTGATTAAGGATTTTAGTAAACTAACGACATGCAATTCGGTGGGAGAATACGAGGAGGAAAGTATAAATGTAATAGTTCGTTGCGACGAACCCCTCGATGTTATCAAATATTTACCTACCTTCGACGGGACACATTCTTATGAGAGTTGGCGTGAAGCAGCCACTCATTCAATGAAAATATATATTAAGGGTAGTAAACGTTACTACTCCGCTCTAACTAATTTACGGAACACGATAATTGATGAGGCTAACGATACTCTGACTAACCATGGTACTGTTCTCGACTTTTGCAGAACTAAAAATGAAGGATGAAGAACACTTCTTTAAAGCAACAAGGATGACGGTTGAAAAGTTAAATGCTCTTCTATCTTTGCTTAACGTTTGCAAAGATTTGCAAGAAGAAAAGCTATTAATGAGACAAGATTAGGATTAACTTTAATGTAAGTGCAAAAAAAAATTATTCTATGACAGAAATTGATGCCCTAAATTTGTTGTTAGGTACCTTGCTCATGGTTGCAGTACACAGTTATTGGCATGGACGTACAAAATGGGTGAGTCAACTGTGAGAAAAATGTGAGAATGAGCTCCATGAGGTATATGTCTCTCACCCTAATCATCATGAGTGGAAGCGCATCGCTGACAGGTTTGCAAATTTACATTTTTAGTGTTTAACACACTAAAATTTTTTTATATTACAAGGTTTTATGTGAAAACAGGAATGCCGCATTGCCTTGGAGCTATTGATGGCAAGTATGTTAATATTTTTTGTCCAAAAAATATTGGTTCACTATTTTACAACTATAAAAAAACTTTAAAAATTGTGCTAATGGCGGTATGCGATGCAGATTACAATTTTATATACTTACTTATGTTGATATTGGGGCATTTGGTAGTCAAAGCGATGGTGGAGTCTTCGCTAGAAGTGCATTTGGAAAAATGATTTTAAGAAATCAAATTGATCTTCCCCCGATGATAAACTACCAGGTAAAAGACAAAAGAATATATAATTATAAAATATATTATAGTTAAATTTTCCATTATTTAAACAAGGTTTTGATTAATCATTTCCGTACTTCTTTGTGGGAGATAATGCTTTCCCTTTAAAACATAATTTGATGCGACCATATCCTGGACGAAGCTTGCCTGCCGTAAAACTAAATTTTAACAAAAAACTATCAAAAAACTAACTATGTGCTTTTGCTGTAAGAGATGAGTTAGCAAAGTAGTTTTTTGAAAATTAAATTATGTATAAACACATATTTTTTAAATTCATTTCATTTAATTAAAAAAATAAAAAAAAAACTCACAAACAAATTCAAAAAATTTTTCATTTCATGCTCTATAATAAGCCAAAAAATGAGCAAAAAGAAAAATTATTAAAAAGGTTTTTATAACCTAAAAATAAAAAAAATTATTATTATTATTATATTTTGGCAAACAGCTCAATAAGTTAAATGTTGGGCAATTTCTTCATAAACCAAATTAACAACCTTAGCTTCTATTGTGGAGACAATAGATTGTTCCAAATTTGCCTCTGTGATTTTTTTAGCTAAACTTTCAAAAAGTAATGCTGTTGAATTACGTTGTACGAGGTTGAGGAAGTAAGGCATCGATGTGTGTTTTATTTTTGACGACGAATATTCGTGGCGAAAAATTCGTCGTTCGTCCCAATTGTGCGCCTAGCATTACTTTTAAGAACTCCGAAAGTAAGTATTTTTTTATATAGGCGATTGAACATATTAAATATATTTTAAATCATTATTTTGTTTTCAGACAAACAAACTAACCAGCAAATTTCCAACAACGACTTATTTAAAAAACTCAATGAAATTATGGAAGCAACAAAAAACATTCAAGTACAGATAAACGTTTTGAAAGGTAATTTATTTTTTTTATCTATAGATACATTTACATAAACTACTGTATACATTTACATAACTTAAAAATACAAAACAATAAACATATGCATATGTGTTTTTCGTTCGTTGCTGAAGCCCTGGCAGAAAACAAGGTCTTAACAACCAAATGTTTGCGGCAACCTCGTGATAACGATTCACTTGCAGATATTTTTCCAATTCGGAGTGAAGAAGATCTTGTTCAGTTGGATAATCGAGTCAATCCGGATAACAAGAAACAATACGTAAGATTATTTGTTCTCTCATTATTAAAGTAGATATGAGTAATGTTTTCAATTATATTTTTGAGATTAAAGCAATGAGGTACATACTTGAACCTGCCGGTGTTCAAAAAAATTTAGGACGTATTTTGGGTGACGATGTCATTATGGCCTACAACGTCGATGGTGTTCAAGGGAAGAAGAGCTTTAAAGAACACAAAAAAATTTTGTTTCATTACTTTCAGGTAAAAACACTTAATATTTTGACTGAATGTAAATTGACAATAAATACAGTCTTGGGCCAGCGGATGAACACATCCGAAAAGCAATACAAATGCAGAACAGGCGCATATTCAAAAACATGTCGCTGGAGAGGAAAGCTGAGAGAAAGAATGACATATAAATTTTTTGGATTTTCATATAAATTTAACTTTTGTTTTGCTTTCTTTTGTTTTTTATATTTAGCTTTATGATATTGTTTTTTTTTTTAAGTTTTTGTTCTATTTTTAATGTTAGTTTTATAAGATTTAAAAAACTGTGAACTTAAAAAAATACAATAATTTTGTTGTTTTATTATTTCGGCTTGACCTCAAGCCGAAATAATAAAACAACATAAACAACAGGTCAACTATGCACAAGAATAAAAAAAAAAAAAAAAAAAAAAAAAAAAAAAAAAATACAATAATTTTTAAAACCATAAACCTTTAAAGACATTGTATACTTCCAATGTCATTCCCATGTTAAATTAGTCACTCAAACGCACTGCGTAGATATTGCCGAGCAAGTATAGGTCATTGCTTTGTGCATAATGGTATAATGATTTATGGAATGTATCCGCGGACAAGCGGGATTATGTAAATGCATACGCTTGTGTAGTTGTTTGATTATATCTTTTGTTTCGTAAATAAACTAAAAGAGAAAAATAAATAAAAGGGACAAACGAAGCCAAAATCGAGATAAGAAATTTATTTCATCAAAGAGAAAGAAAAGAACACCAGATCAACAAATTTGTTGAAGTAACTTAAAATCTATGTTAACAACAGTATAGACGCTGCCAACGACACCAATTTGGCAGCGTAAGCTTTTTATTTGTATTTTGCATTCCGACACTCGTATCCGCTCTAATTACAAATTGCTCGCTTGCACTAATTGCCTGGCAAACTAATTCTGCTGGATCAGCGTCTGCATATTCGCGCGTGTTGGTGTTTTTAATTTTATCGCATGCATTTGCAACGTGATCGCAGTTGGCCAGCTAACAACTTTGGTAGTGATCAGTCAGTCTTGGTTACGCGTCGAGCGGTAATAGTTTAAGTTGAATTGTCGTAAATAATATTGAATACAAATAAAGTTAAATCTAATAAAAAGTGTGAAGTCTAGAATTAGTGAATCTGGCGCAGTTGGTCGCGCCTTAAGTTCTATTTTTTAATCAAATCAATTCGAGAATCTTTAACTGGCGCCCGAGCAGGGACCCACTAAAAAAGTTGTGTCCTTTTAATATAGTGTAAAAACATTTAGCAAAATAAGAAGCCCTGCGATTCCTAAGGGACTCTCCAGGATTATAACTTAGAAGGAAGAAAATAAATAATAAAAGAAACGCCCCTCATTTGCCAACCTGATACTCCCGGTGACAACTAACTAATTATCACGTAAGGTTATCAGAGCAAAAGTGAAGACACCCGTACCTCAGTAGGTGTCCACGACATAGTTAAATATCAAATCAAGTGGATATTAAAAAGGACAAATACGGATCTTTCGTGAGAGAACCAAAGATTCTCCAATTGATCGCGTACGTAGAAAAAAAGAAGGAAAAAATTTTAATAATAAATAAGAAATCCGAAGTGTAAGAAATAGAAGTGAAGTGTAATAGTGTTTAACGACTCTCAGGAAAGTGTATCCTTTTACCATGGAAGAAATGCAGTTGGCCTTTACCACCCTAACGGGTGCAGTTAACCGTCTATTGCAGGAAGAACAGCCAACCCGGTAACCGTGCACGCACCTACCCAGCCGACAGTGGCTGCTCCGCCAAGACTACCCAGGCCACACTTTGATAACAACCGACCAAAGACCTTCCGGCACAACTGGCAACGAAAGGATAACGGGTATCGTCATAATAATTTTAGTTCAGACTACAAACCCATACCTTACCCCACGTCTCAGCACGTAAAGCCGGAACCGATGGAGATGGACCGCTCTGTCCAAACTCGCAAGATGGACTACATGAATCGTATGAGATTCCCCGAGAAAAGGAGTGCAACCGAATTTCATAGGAGGGACAAACAACCTCGTCTTTTCCATTTAGACACTAACTACGACCACGGAGAATCTCGCCCTCAGAAGGAGGAAATATGCTATGATTTCGATAGCGCAATAACCGAACAAAATTTTATGAAGGAAGTCCCTCAAGCCTACCTTACATAGACTTTGTGGCGAAGAATTGTAGAATCCTTTAATTTTTGATCGATACCGGCTCGAACAAAAATTTTTGTAGCACAGAGCTTTCTGCCGGAAGCATAACTTTATCTAGAGTTAGGACCGCGGGGGAGAAATAAGGATAACAGAAAAGGTAGAAGATAGATTTTTTGCGAAATATGGGTTAATGGATGCTCTCACGTTTTATGTGTTGCCTGGATTGACTACTTTTGATGGGATAATAGGCGATGATAGTCTTAAGGAGCTGGTTGCGGTAGTTGATAGTGTAGTATGTTTGATCAGTCGTTGTTACCATACCTTCCGTATGTAACACGAGCTTCACACTACGTTGAAGCTAAAAAGTCCATATTAGCCAATTCCGTTGCTGAGAATATGCGAGTCAGCATATTCCCAGCGATTACTTAATCAACTAATGTTTACGTTGCATTTTAATATGCATTAGCATTAGTGTATTTTAAGTTCATAGTTTTAAGAATTACATACAGTTAATCAATAACGAAAAGACAAGACAAGCAAGCAGACACACAAGACTTTGATTTCTTCCAACAGTTAATAAATTATTATAATAGGAAAGAGAATGTTCTCTTAATTAGGGACACTATAAGGATACCATCGCCATCGAGAACATCCTACCCCCTACCAATCTCAAGGAGCTCAAAGGATTTTTAGGAATAACGTAATACTATAGGCGCTTCAAAACAAACTGACAAACTTGACGAGGGATGACAATTCCCAGGTAAAGGCAAGTCAATCAAGAAAAGTGCCAGTGAAGCTTCACGGTGAAGGACTTTTGGCTTTTCAGAAGCTAAGGACCCTCTTGACTACGGCGGAAATACTTGCATTCCTTGAGTTCGACAAGCCCTTTAATCTTACGACAGACGCCTCAAACTACTCCATCGGTCCTGTTCTCCCACAAGGCGAAATTGGTAAGGAGAAACCAATCGCCTACATATCACGCTCACTCAATAAGACAGAGAAAGGCTGCGCGACCAATGAGAAGGAGATGTTGGCCATAGTGTGGGCGACGGAAAATTTAAGAAATTACCTATACGGCGCAAAGAAGATAAGAATTTATACCGACCATCAGACGCTTACCTACGCATTGGGTAACCGTAATTTTAACGCCAAGCTAAAACGATGGAAAGCACGTATAGAGGAGTATAATCACGAGCTGATCTACAAACCTGGTAGATCAAACGTCGTCGCAGATGCTCTCTCCAGATTAAAAGCTAGTGTGATTCCCAAGCCACTAGAACAGAGTCAGAGAAAGAAAACAGTATTTCACAAGTTACCGAAACGGCATCAGAGGGATGGGACGATGATATCTCATCGACTGGTTCATTTTCTCACAGTGCGACGCAGGATGCTTCAGATCTCATTCCTCATGTGGAAATCAAATACTTATTAAGATTGGCCCTGATCCTCAATCGCAGGAGACACCGCACGCGAATTTTCAGCGACATTACTTCTCATTGCCTGAGTGGGATGCCGAGAAACTTTTGAATATTCTTAAAAGAGTTCTACATCCCAACATGATGAACGGCATAAAAATCCTCGAATGCTACTTGCCAATTTTGCAAGACCTGTATCTGCAACATTTTTCCAGGTACAAGATTAGAATCACGCAAAAGGTAGTAACCGACGTAAACACAGAGGACCGCATGATTTATATCCGAAAACATGATAAATCTGTTTGTTACAGAAACTAACAGGTTTGCTGCGCAACATATTATTGCAGCCTCCAATAGATCGCAGACAAAAAGGCTAGCAAAATGGGTAGATACCGATCCTTCAGAAATGCGTAAATTTCTTGCAATTATTATTTGGATTGGCCTACTTCAAGTACCACAACAAAGGGATAATTGGTGTGTATTGACGAAAGTAACGTTCCATTCCGTGGAAGGATACATTTCCGGCAATCGAAGGAATACAGTAACAGAGATGAAAAAATTCTCCGCATGAAGTTCTTCTTAAAAAATACAAAGAAAAGTATCCGAACGCGGAAAAAAAGATTTAACACAAAAAATTAATATACTAAGAACCGCTTATAGAAAAGAACTAAGAGAAATTGAGAAGTTGGATAAAAGTGGCGCCGGAGTAGAAGAGGAGTGCGAATCTAGCTTGTACTATTTTGAAGCTATAGATTTTCTCAGAGATAATGAGAAGCCGTGTGCATCGCAAACGTCCATGATAGATGAAAATGATACAATGGTGTGCTTTTTAGATATAATTTATATTTATTTATTTAGTTACAAATTTTATTGCCAAGCAACTTAACCTTCGTTATTAAAATAACTACAAAATTCGTCCCTAATTAATTTAGCAGTGTTTGACAAATTTCTGAGTGACTGCTTTGTAATGGTGTAGAATGGGAATCTTCCCTCCATAAACCATCAACTATTTTTACAACCAGCAAATTCTTACTATCAACTGAACTGAATATGTATTAATTCGCTTTTTTTTTCCTAAAAAAATTGTGCAAATAACAGCACGTCAATACAATTGTTTTAACTTTTTCTGGCGAAAGCCCAATTGCTCCTTGCAACACCTTAAATCGGGATGCTAATATACCAAAAGCATTTTCTACGATGCGTCGGGCGTGGCTCAAGCGATAATTAAAAATGCGTAGCTCCTCGGTAAGCCCTGTTTGGAAATACGGTTTCATTAAATTAGGTGACAACTGAAACGCATCATCTCCCACTAAAACAAAAGGCAATTTAGTATTTTTGATGGCAATGTGCATGGTTACGGCAGATTCAATGCACCTTCACAAATTGCTTCTCCAAATTTGGTGTTGCTTAGTACTCTGCCATCCGATACTCCGATACTCTTCCGTTTGTGCCAACATCCACCATAATAAACTCCTAGTTCGCATCTTCTACTGCCAATAAAACAATGCTAAAAATCTTTTTGTAATTATAGTACAACGACCCACAGTTCGGTGGTTTTTTTATTGCAATGTGTTTGCCATCGATAGCTCCTAAGTAGTTAGGAAAATTCCAACAGCGATACAAGTCCGTTGCATTTTTCCACTCATCTTCGTTTTAAGGAATCTATAAATAGAAATACATACATACATAGATATATACATATATCAATCAATATTTTAATTTTTGTTTGCGAAATTGCGAAAACAAGCGTAAAAAGTCAGATGCGGCGAAAGAATTAATAATTTTGGCAGCTATACGCCTCAACCAGGCTTCGGACGAATGCGACAAAGTTGCCGAGGGCTAAAGAAATGACTGACACACAAAAAGCATACGCTGAAAAATTTATTAACGAAATTCTTTTTGAAGGCCAAATGGGCACATTGCATAGAATGCATAGCATTTCAACAGAACATTGCAACCCCGCCTATTTCAGTGGATGCAGTTCGTCCCAAACTCCAGCTTTCAATTACAGCAATGTCACTTTAACTCGAAGTAGCACACCTATTATGAAAGTTCTAGTAACACTCGTATCGCCACAAATAATACCGGAAATTAACTATTCCTTACAAGGAGAGACATCGGAAGAGTCACTGACACAGGTGCCGTATCATTCTTTCCAACATCAATAGAGAAGTTATTGACCGCGTGCCGATGTAACGTTTCGGCTACTAGTACGCTATACACTATTTCACAACGTATTGCACACTTGCCGAACAGGGTGAACACTATATGTGAGCAGTGTGAAGAAGCAATGTGTTTAGTGTGTTTTCAAAGCCACAGACAAATCATTATCCAGATTTATTTTTTTTTTCTGAATAGTTTTGGAATAGTTATATTCATTTGTTTTTTACATAATATATATCTTACTTTTTAAGTCCTACAATGAATTTTTGAAATAGTTATATTAAATTGGACTTGTTTTCGTTTAGAATTTTTTTTTGTAATGCTCTCAAGCAAAATAAAATATATTTGTCTAAAATATAAAATATATTTGTCTAAAATATAAAATATATTTGTTACTATTAAAATCCTAAAATTAATTTTTGGATTAGTTACATTGAATTGGACTTGTTTTTGTTGATAAAATCTGCTTTTTTTTTGTAATGCTATACAAGAAAAATAAAATATATCTTACTTTTTAAATGCTAACAAAGTTTTCTTACCAAAATTTAGCAGACCAAATTACAAAGTCCAAGTCAAAAAGGTTTACATCCTGGAACCAAACTAATTTTTTTTTCAATGGTAGATGCATACAGAATGTTTCCACCAGTGATCACAATGTCGGTAAATGAAACACGACGTATGACCACATGTGGTCACGATGTCCAATAAGGTAAACCCACCAATGCCCATGGGTGGTCACATTGCCCCAAATCGCCAAAATATAAATGTGGGGCACGCTAGTTACATATGTAATTTAAAGAAGGAATGGGGACCTCCCTACTATAATGAATAAGTATTTAAATAATAAGTAGAATTTTATATTCATCATATTTTTTATCAATGTATTCTTATATAATATGTTTTCACGTTGCTATTGGAAAATCATTGAACTCAAATATAAAAGCATTGAGCAATAAGACTTGAAGATATTAAATTACAATTTAAGTTCGTTTTGCAAATTCATTGTTTTGTTATAAGCAAAACCGAAAATAAAAAGAAGAAAGGAAATTATTTTATGAACGTTTTGCTTGTCAAACAAATTTTTTCAATACAAAGTTTCATAACAGAATCGATACAAATGATCGATTCTGCCTATTTAGCAAAATTCAGGAGGAAGTGAAGCTTTGTATTTAAAACATGAATTTAGTTCGTAAGCATTCAGTTTTTAGTTCTTAAAAAGACCACAAGAAATTAAGTCTGAAAAAAATATAATGTAAATTTAATTATAAAATCTTTTCTTAAAAAAATATTTATTTGAGAAGATACGTTTTTTTCACTCTCAAAGGAACCATATTATAATTCCACGACATCAAACCTTAGTCTCCGAATGGCAGATTTTTATTCATTCAGCTCGTCTTTGGAACACTCTACCACCAAATCTACAACTAAATCGTAATGCTAACAGTTTCAAATTGTTTTTATATAACTTTTTTTCATAATTGTTTTTTTTTTATTTATATGACTTATTATATTCTTTATAATTGTATTTTTTCTTTATATATTTTTTTTTATTTTATACATATGTATATATGTATATACATATGTATATAATTATCAGAGAAGACAAAATTGCTTTTTTTGCTGTTTTGCTTTTTTTTTGCTAGTTTTACCCATTCTTGCTTATTTGGCTGTTTTTGTTATTATTGTGCTTATTTTGCTTTTTTCCTATTTTTTTGCCGTAAAATAGCTTTTTTTTTACATAATTTTTTTTTTTTTTGAGAAAACATGAGAAAAAAAATAATTGACAAATATTTTCTGTGTTAAAACAAAAATATGTTAGTTGTGGACTCAACGTTTTTGGACCAAATTCAATACGATTAATTACAACTAAAATTAAAAAAAATTACATCCCAAAAAAACAACCATGTAACTAATTTGAGTTTAAAATTAAATATAAGTTAACAACAATTTTATTTAATTTTATTTACCTTCATTTACTTCCTGCTTTTTAGCAATTCTATGGAATTTAATAAATGTTGTTCTACTTACCGAATATTGTAAACACAAAAGTAAAGCAAAACTGCTGACGCTATGTCTGCTGATTATGTTGCAATTGCTTTGCTTTCGTGGAATTCTTTATTAAATTAAAATGTAAAAAAATAATAAATGAACATTACTGATGTAGACAAATTATTGTTATAAGAAAAGAAATTGCTGAAATAAAGTTAGTTGTAATCATGAACTCACCAAAATTAAAAGTGTTTTAATTTAACTGGCGCCCGAGCAAAAGTCCAAAAAAGTTTTCAAAAAAAAAAATATCCTTGTAAAGGATTACAAAGAAAACATTGGAAACAGTTTAAATAGTTAATAATTTAAATTAATATCCTTAAAGTGAATAAAAGTGAAACATTAAAATACTTTAACTTCAAAAAATAAAATATCCTTGTAAGGGATTACAAAGAAAACATTGGAAATAGTTTAAATAGTTAACAGTTTAAATTAATTAAAGTAAATTTTACTTCAAAAATTAAATATCCTTGTAAAGGATTAAAATTGAAGAAAAATACTTTCTGTAAAGATTAAAATTTAAGAAAAATAATTTAACAAAAAAAAAAAAAAAAAAAAAAAAAAAATCAAATATCCTTATAAAGGATCAAAATAAAGGAAAACGTATAAAAAATTAAATAAAGTGTCCTTGCAAAGCTGTGAAATAAATAAATTATCTTCAATAACTTTAAAGAGCAATCTAAATATCCTGATAAAAGATTAAATAAAATATTGCGAATAACCATAAAAATTAAAATATTCTAGTAAAAGATAAAAATATAAAAAAATAGACAGTAGACTTTATAAAATTCAAAAAAAAAAAAAAAAAAAACAATGTGCATCAATTTATAAATGGACAAAAAAAATTATATAAAAATTATATAAAAAAAAAAAAAAAGGCACAAACATAAACTAAAATAATGTTCCAAGTGCTTTATGAACAGAATAGCTAAAAACTAAAACAAACAACAACAACTAACTAAGTGCAAAACTCACATCAAAGAAGACAACCCAATTAACAACAACAACAACAATTAACTAAGGGTAAAACTCACATCAAAGAAGACAACCCAATTAACAACAACAACAACAACTAACTAAGGGTAAAACTCACATCGAAGAAGACAACCTAATTAACAACAACAACAACAACAACAACAACTGAGGGTAAAACTCACATCGAAGAAGACAACCCAATCAAAAACAACAAAACCATCTAGAAGAAAACCAGAAATAAAAATATGCAACTAATACTAATTTATCTTTTGTAAGTTTTACTATTATGTTATTATGAATTATCATCATAAACATTTTTTTTAATAGACCTTATTAAAAAATAATAATATTACTGTTCATCGAAATTTATTATTATATTTATTACTGCAAGTGTAAAATTTTTTTTTTTTGGAATTTATTAATTTTGTCAAATAAATAAAAAACATAAACTAAGAATCTTTAGGAAAACATTTTATCTATAAATTCATTGTGAAGAGACAGAAAAAAAATGGCAAACCCAAATAATTTAATCCGACCACCGGTATTAAACCAACCAGGCAATTCTCCTATGATTAATCCTGTACCGGCGGGAATGAATCAGGAACAATTTAATCAATTACAGACAAACCTGTTAGGTTCCCTGAGACAGTTGTTTTTGACTGAAGGTAGGACCCTAGTCAATAATATTATTAATCCCACTCAGGAATTTGCTAATCTACCCGATCAAGTGATCGATGAGAGATACAATAATGATCTTGAGGGTTTAGAGAAAGTACCAGATATAGTAAAGAGTTTGAGGGACTTTTCAGGGAAACATACCGAATTTAGCTCTTGGAGAAAAAGTATTGAAAGAGTGCTAACCCTATATGAGAATTCTAAAGGCACTCCCAAATACTACGCTATTATCATGACTATCAGAAATAAAATAGTAGGCGAAGCAGATGCAGCCCTAGAGGCGTATAATACACCACTCGAATGGAAGGCTATTGCAGCATGCCTAACTCATCATTATGGAGACCAACGCGATTTAAAAACATTAGAATACCAACTACTGTCGTTGACGCAAGGCAACTTATCGATTAACGACTTTTATCAAGCGGTTTATGCGCATTTGACGCTAATCCTCAGTAAAATTTCGTGCATGGAAGCCAGCAACGAGTCAATTAAACTATTGACTCAAACATACAGGGAAAAAGCCCTGGATACATTTATCAGGGGCCTTAGAGGTGATCTACCAAGATTACTCGGCGTCCGTGAGCCCAAAGACCTACCGCACGCTCTATATTTATGTCAAAAACTAGACAACCAGACTGACAGGAACTCACTGTCAGGAAGGAATCAAAGACCACCGGTAGTGCTACCACCAAGAAGGCATATAATGCAACAGGTACAAAAAAATTTTGCACCTCATCTAACACACTCTCATCAAAATCCACAGAGATATCAATTCACTCCCAATTTCATGCAACGACAACATATGAACTTTAATCAGGGAAACTATCAACAACGTAGTTATGCACTGCCTCAACGACCACCAAAACCTGCACCACGCCCACAACCTATGGAAATAGACGAAAGCTTGAGAACAAAAAACGTTAACTACATGAACAGACCTGTCGAAAACAGAAAGTGGAAAATACCTCAACAGATGCAACAAACATCTCAACACGAACCACCCAATAAAATTCAACGCAATTACCATATTAAAACAAAACCCCTAGATCACCCACCACAAGGAAACGTTGAAAGCTATCAATTTGAAGAAGATTCCTTGACAGAAGAAGACTACCAATACCCCGAAGAACCACTTGAACATCAAACCAACATGGCGACAATAGATTCCGAAGACGAAATAATAACAAGCCTGAGCGACATTCATTTTTTAGAATGAGGACTTCCTCATTGCCATACTTAGAATGTCGAATGAGGAATGGGAAACTGCTTAAAATACTGATAGACACTGGATCCAACAAGAACTACATAAAATCCGAAATTATATCAAAACCAACAAGAAACGAAAAACCATTCACTGCAAATTCTGTTGCAGGTAATATTAAAATCACTCATCATATAAAAGCTAATCTTTTTGGACTTAGCAACACTATTACATTTTACATCCTCCCCTTATTTTCTTCTTTCGATGCAATCCTAGGCAACGATACACTTAAAGAGTTATCGGCCATAATTGATACCAAGAAAGACATTTTGAAAATTAAAAACCTCAAATTTCGATTGAGACAATTTCACTCTCAAGATATCAACTCAATTAACATCCAATCGCAACACCTTGATATCGAAACAAGAGCAGAACTTTCGAAAATAATAGACCAATTTCCAGAACTTTTCACCGAACCGAATGAAAAGCTGACTTATACCACTAAAGTTACGGGCGAAATCCGTACGAATTCCGATACACCAGTCTATAGCAAATCATACCCCTACCCAATGCATCTTAAAGATGAAATAAATTCGCAAATAGAAAAATTACTTAACGATGGTATTATAAGAGCATCGCGATCCCCTTACAACTCCCCTGTGTGGATCGTTCCAAAAAAATTAGACCAGTCCAAGGAGAAAAAGTTTAGAATGGTGATCGACTACCGTAAATTAAACACGATCACAATTGCGGACAAATACCCAATACCTGAGATTAATGAGGTACTGTCACAACTGGGGCAGAATAAATATTTTTCAATCGTAGACCTGAAGAGCGGGTTTCACCAAATTCCTTTAAAGGAATCTGACATTGAAAAAACCGCTTTTTCAGTCAACAATGGCAAATACGAGTTTACTCGTCTGCCATTCGGACTAAAAAATGCACCTTCCATCTTCCAGCGAACGCTAGATGATATTTTGAGGAATCACATTGGGAAACGATGTTTCGTCTACATAGACGACATAATAATATTCAGCAAAGATAAACAAAGTCATTTAGAAGACATAAAAATTATCTTCGAAACCCTTTGTGATGCTAATATGAAGGTTCAAGTCGACAAATGCGAATTCTTAAAGAACCACGTTGAATTTCTGGGCTTTATCGTATCAGAAAACGGTATAAAAACTAACCCCGCAAAAGTTGAGGCCATCACAAACTTCCCTACACCAAAAACGCTGAAAGATTTAAGATCCTTTCTTGGTCTTTCAGGTTATTACAGACGTTTTGTCAGGGATTACGCCAAACTGGCGAAACCACTGACAACCCTTCTAAGGGGGGAAGGAGGACAGACGTCCAAAAACATTTCTAAGAAAACGCCAATAAAACTAAACAGTGACGCAACTGAGGCACTTAACAAAATAAAATCAGCACTCACAGAAGAAGTAATGCTTCACTATCCAGATTTTACGAAGGAATTTCAGTTGACAACAGATGCATCAGAGTATGCTCTGGGAGCAGTTCTAGCCCAAAATGATCGACCCATAATGTTTATATCCAGAACACTCAGCAAAGCGGAAGAGCATTATGCTACGAACGAGAAAGAGATGCTTGCGATTATCTGGGCTCTCACCTCTTTAAGAAATTATCTCTACGGTTCAGCCAAAATAAAAATATTTACCGACCACCAGCCCTTAACGTATGCGTTAAGCAGCAAAAACAATAATAACAAGATGAAACGGTGGAAGGCTATCCTCGAAGAGCACAACTACGAATTATTTTATAAACCAGGACGAATGAACGTTGTTGCCGATGCCCTATCACGACCTCCTCAAATAAACGCAATGACCGCTACTGCTCATAGTGATGACACATCGTCACATCATCTCATTCCAATAGTCAATGAACCAATCAACGTATTCAAAAATCAAATTTTCTTAAAACTTGGACAAGAACAATCATACGAGTTTCAAATAGTATTTCCTACGTTCCACCGACACATTATTTATGAAACCGATTATACTAAAGCAAAATTAATGGCAATTCTAAAAAAATACTTGAATCCTTCAGTAAAAAATGGATTGAACACCACTGAGCATATTCTCGGAAAGATACAAGAAATTTATCCCGAAAACTTTTCCAACTACCGTACCAGATTTGCTCGAAAAATTGTAAGAGATGTAACAGACGTAGGCGACCAGGAAAAAGAAATACTGAACGAACACCAGCGAGCGCACCGTAACGCTACTGAAAACAGGATTCAATTAATCGAAAGAGTTTACTTCCCAAAAATGCATGCCAAGATAAAAAAAATAGTTAAGCAATGTAAAACGTGTAAGGAGCAAAAATATGATAGACACCCATCAAAACCACTATTGAATGAAACACCAATACCTGAATATCCGGGACAAATAGTGCATCTGGATATTTATCTCACTAACCAAAACGCCGTATTAACAGCCATAGACAAATTCTCGAAGTACGTAACGGCAAAAATTATTAAATCTAGATCAACACAAGATATCAAGGAACCACTGCGTGAAATTATAGTAACACTAGGACCTCCTGAAAGAGTAGTTATAGATAATGAAAAATCACTAGGATCTGCACCAATAAAGCATATGCTAGAAAACCAATTTGGCATTAAGATATTTAAAGCTCCACCCTATACCAGCACGGTCAACGGACAAATTGAAAGGTTCCACTCAACACTCTCCGAAATAATGCGATGCGTGAAGGCAGAAAAAATTCACGACTCATTTAAAGAACTGCTTGAAATATCTGTTAGCAGGTATAATCGTTCTGTTCACTCTACTACCGGAAAAAGACCTGTGGACTCATTTTTTGGAAGAATGAAGCCGGAGAACCTCATAGAGGAAAGAAAAATTCACATACAAAAATTAAAAGATAAACAAAAAGCAGAATTAGAATTCCATAACAAAAACCGAACATCTCCCAGACAGTATTCCATCGGAGACACAGTCTATGTTAAAACTAATAAGAGAATAGGAACTAAGTTGTCACCTAGATATAAGGAAGAAAAAGTAGCTGAAAATTTTAACAACACTATTAAAACAATATCTGGTCGAATAGTCCATAAAAGTTTGATCAAAACCTAATGAATCTTTCTTTCCATTTTACAGACCTCTTCTTCAAATGGCAAGAACTGAAATACAGATTCTCGACTACACCAATTCCGAGGTTGTGACGTTTCAGACAGGACAGGCACTAATACAGAATGGAACATTTAATCTAATACACGTAATAGACATTGGGATTTACGAACGGGAACTTAGACTTATAAGTGAGCACATCAATTACAAAATAGGGAAATCCAATCCCCTCATGCCACTTCTTCAGCATGAAATGACAGAACTGCGCGACATGATAAATCGAATTAAACCTTTTAGCAGAACCAAAAGATCCATCAATGAAATAGGTACTGTATGGAAGTGGATCGCAGGCTCACCAGACCGAACAGATCTTGAAATACTGACAGACAAAATAAACGACAACTTACGACAGACAAACAACCAAATTGTAATAAACAGACTATTTGAACGGAAACTAAATGAACTGACAAACTCGACAAACGACATAACTAAGAACATTCAAACATACGACACAGATGAGACGGCAGCTATTAAATTTAAATTTGAATTGCAAATACTTAGAGAAGAGATAAAAAATATTGAACAAGCATTGTTATGGTCAAAAGGTGGAATCATAAATCCTTTCCTGTTCTCTCACAATGAAATGGATATCTTGAATGAATTGATTGTAGAACAAAATTTTCCTTACAATAATTTAGAACAATGTTTAAAATTTGCTAACGTTAAAGTTGCCTCAAATAATTCAGTCTTGTTATACGTTATTAAATTGCCTATAGTTAATAAACCTCATTGTAAAACTATGTTAATAAAACCAATAAAGACAGGAAAATTTATTATAAAGTTAGAATATGAAACTATAATGAATTGTAAAAATAAAATATTTAGTGTAAAAAAATCATGTCAAAGTTATGACGAACTGACTTTGTGCCAAAGAGGAAGTATTGAAGAAATAACTAACACAAGTTGCATACCAAACCTCCTTAAAAGCAGCCCATCCACTTGTAAAAAAACTAATAATTTAGACATTCCTTCCGTGGAGACTATCCAAGATGGTCTTCTTTTATTAAATCAGTATAACGGTTCAATATTAGCAAACGGTAAACCCGTTGAGATGTATGGAACTTTCGTAGTACAATATCAAAACGCTACCATAACCATTGGTAATGTAACATTTTCTCACTACGAAAAAGAGACATATAAACCACTACCGGCTATTCTAAGCTCATTAAATTCCACTCATTATTTCGAGGAATACCTGTCTCTTCAACTTGTAAAAGAATTACATCTAAATAATACTAAAACAATCCAACTAATTAAGCAAAAAAATAGTATAAATCTATGGGAAAGTTCAGCAGCCCTAATAATTTGTGCAGTAATTTTAATTACCATAATTCTCAAATGTGCCGCAAAAACAAGGTACGAACTTAAATTAACCCAAACTAGCATTCCACAAATCTCGTCCGAAATCAAAGAAACGGAAATATTGGAATGTGTTGCTTTAAAAAATTGTCAACCAATTTCTCCTACAAACGTGGACGTTTGCATTTAAAGAGGGAAGAGTTAACAACAATTTTATTTAATTTTATTTACCTTCATTTACTTCCTGCTTTTTAGCAATTCTATGGAATTTAATAAATGTTGTTCTACTTACCGAATATTGTAAACACAAAAGTAAAGCAAAACTGCTGACGCTATGTCTGCTGATTATGTTGCAATTGCTTTGCTTTCGTGGAATTCTTTATTAAATTAAAATGTAAAAAAATAATAAATGAACATTACTGATGTAGACAAATTATTGTTATAAGAAAAGAAATTGCTGAAATAAAGTTAGTTGTAATCATGAACTCACCAAAATTAAAAGTGTTTTAATTTAACTTATACATAAGTAGGCCGGCCGTTGTGAACAAAAAAAATAAAAAAATGCGAAAAGGAAAGTCAAATACGTTATTTTTACTAAAAATGGTAAAATTGTATCCTGAAGTATTAAAAGTTGAAAAAGATTGGCTTTTTTGTAATGTGTGTTCGAGTAAAATTAATAGTGAAAAGAAGTGCAATGTGGAGCAACATTTTCATACAAAAAAACACAAATTAGCTGCTTGCCAAGAAAATCGTCCACAAAAACTTATCACGGAATTTCCTGTTACTTTTACTACCAATACATTTCACGAAGATATATGTAAATTTTTGTTGGAGACCAATATACCAGTAAAAAAAGTAAGCCATAGCAGTTTCAAAAACATCTTTCAAAAGTACGCCGATTTGTCAGTTCCAAGTGAAAGTTCTATTCGAGGTAAATACATACATACCTCTAATGTATAAGAAAGGTTTGGAAAAAATGCGTGAAAAGGCTAAAGATAAATATATATGGATTTCTGTTGATGAAACAACAGACAGCGAACAAAGATATGTGGCAAACTTTATATTTGGTATTTTCCATGATGATGTTGGAAATAAACCTTTTTTATTGAACATGGGTGTTCTCGAAAATGCAAATGACGTTTGAAAATATAAAAGCCCACATGATTGTTTATTGTAACTGTTTTGACGAGTCTACAGAAATATAAGAAGTTATAACTGTAATTTTCATATATAAATGTATATATTAAAAAAAAATAAAAATGCTTTTGTTTGCTGCTTTTTTCTTATTTTTTGTGCTTTTTTTTCTTGTTGTTTTTGCTGTAAACACTTTTTTTTGTGCTTTTTTTTGTCTTCTCTGATAATTATACATATGTAATTAAATATTCTTGAAACGTTTTACGATCCTGTACTGTAATTATAAGACATTGTCTTGTTGTACAGGAAATGAAACTAAATAAATGAAATATAAATATAAAAAAAAAAACTAAAATATTTCTAATTTTTTTATTAAAATTTAATTATAATAAATAAATGAAATTAACCAAAACCAAAAACATTTCTCGCGGGGTTCAAAGTGTTAAGGATTAAATTGTTCATATTTTTTTATAATCTAATTATTGAATTACCTTATGGAAGAATTTTATTATTCAAGTGTATTAAATTTTTTCCTAACCCCACTTTGATTTCTGAACTGTTTTTATAACCATCAGAAATAATAATTGCTATAAATTTCCCTTGCTTTTCATGTTCACTTTGTTCTTGTTTATTACTTATTTGTTAAGGAATAGCTACTATAATGGGTAAAAAATTGATAACCTAAACGCAAATGTGATTAATGAAATCACGGTAAAAGAGGAGTGAGTATCCTGTGATATAAGTATATCTAGTTATAATAATACCCATTTTGGCATTACAGTTCTTGACAACCATCTATCAGCTACAAATTTTCATTGTGAAATAATGTGAACGCACAATTTTTTTAAAAATGCAACAATCTGTGCGGAAATCGTGCTGACTATGAACAACCAATATCAACCCTAATGTGCCGATGATGTCAACACTGTTATATATATACAGTAATCCTTTATTTATTTAATGATTAGTTCCGAAAAATAACTTTTTGAACTTTAAGAGTCTTAATAGAGCTCATATTGGGCAATTCCAGGTAAAACGGCCCTTCACCAGCAAAAAAAAAATACTCTTTTTTTATTAAAAAATTATCTATTTCAGTTTACAAGAGAATGATACTTATGGGCAAATAGAAAAATTGAAACAGGTTTTATTTTTTCAATTTGGCAACACAATGAAATGAGCATTTGCTTAACACTTTTTTCTTTGAATTTTTGGCATGTTATATCTAAAAAGTGTACATTCTTGTTTGATTTCTGTTAAAGTTTGGACTTTGTACGCTTTGTACGCAAAATTTTGTGAGCTAAAAAAAATATTTAATTTTTCGGTTACACCCGTGACAATAAAAATTAAAAAAGTTTGATAAAATTAGAAATTGACAAAAAAAAACTTTCCATACTTCCTAACAATAACAAGGTAAGAGCAGTTAATAATACAGCAAAATTTTAAAAATTGAGTTTTAATAACAGAAAACATTTGGGCACACCCGTCACACCAAAGCTAAAAATGGATGCTAAAAATAGAAAGCGTCAACAAAGAAAGAAACTTAAAGAAA
Source organism: Phyto melanocephala (assembly GCA_941918925.1). Classification (NCBI taxonomy): domain Eukaryota; kingdom Metazoa; phylum Arthropoda; class Insecta; order Diptera; family Rhinophoridae; genus Phyto; species Phyto melanocephala. Next base: position 34,815,940 of record OW799237.1, on the reverse strand, counting down.
ATATAGAAAAATATGAACTGAATTTGGCTTCAGAGAGAGAAAGAGATAGAAAAAGAAGAGAAACTGGGAAAGTAGAAATAAATAAAGAGTCATTGGAGGAGAAGAAAAGAAAATGTAGTGGAGAAAGAAAACAAAAGAGCAGGCAACAGAAAAAAAATAAAAATCCAGTTATTAGCGTTTTGGGCACATTTCAAACTGGAAGTTTTAAATCACAGCGATCGTTAAAAAAGGCAGTCACAAAAGTAAAGCGTGCACTTTCTCGCAGTCCATCGAAAAGAATTGCAGTTATAAAGCAGCTCTTTAAAGAAGTTCCTTCAGAATTTGTCGATTCCCCAGTCAAAACTAAATTAAGAGTTTCAGCTGATGACATTGAAAAAATCAATCGGTTTTTTTTAGAGGTGGAAATCAGTCGACAAACACCTGGAATAAAGGACGTTAAACTCATAAAAAATCCATTAACTGGCACTCGTGAAAAAATTCAAAAAAGATACCTATACATGACAGTTGGGGAGTGCTACAATTTATTCAAAAGAGAAAATCCACATATAAATATTGGAAAATTTTTGTTTTATAACTATCGGCCGTTTAATGTTTGCCTTGTTTTGGAAACTCCTCTCAATAAGTGTGTTTGCATTTATCATGCAAATTTTAAGTTTATGACAGAATCCGCTCATAAAACTTTTTCCTCTATACCGGACAGTCCCACACAAGTGCTGCAGTCAATATGCTGCAACTTGCATAGTGAAAAATGTATGAAAAATAATTGCCTTCATTGTGCACTGCAATGGACAAGTGAAGAAGGGCATTTTCAAATAAATATTAAGAAAGCTTGTGTGGACGAATATATGAAGAGTTTTCAAATAAAACTGGATCAATTTAAAACGCATTGGTATGTCAATGAAATGCAGGCGCAGTTTTTTCAAGACATAAAAGAGATACGTGACCAGAATGAAACTGTTTTGCAAGTGGATTTTGCTGAAAATGTTTCAATATTTTCTAAGACGAAGTACAAAGTGCGCATTGAAATCACCCGCAACCTACAGTGTTTACGGCGTGCGTCTGGGTTAGGCATAAGGACTCTGTTAATTCAAATTTCTATTCTATTATCAACAATGATTTAAGCCATAACAAACACAGTGTTTGAGTTTTCATAAAAATGATAATAAACGACCTTGAAACAAAAGTGTATTTGAAAGTTGTGCACATTTTTTCAGATGGTTGTGCATCTCAATTTAAAAATCGGTGGAATATTTTAAATATTTGTTATGCCCCACAGGATTTCGGTTTAGAAGTAACTTGGAATTTTTTTGCTACTGGCCATGGTAAAGGCGCTGTAGATGGTATAGGCGCAGTTTTAAAAAAAACATTATGGACAGCAATTAAAGCTAGAGAGTGTTTTATGAAAACACCGCTAGACTGTTTCAAATATCTAGAAGAAAAAAAGAAGTTAAGTAATATTCTTGTTTTTTACGCATCTAAAGATGATGTTATACAAAATAGTAATTTTTTGAACAAAAGGTGGGAAGGAATTAAACCAATAGCCCATATTCAAAAAATGCATCAATTTAAAAGAGCAGATGCAGTCTCAGTGTATGTGTGCTGAATTCCAAAAAATTACTTTAAAACATACTTAAAACATTCTAAGTAGCATTATACCACTATCTACAATAGTAAGATAGCAAGTAAACAAAAATCTATATTTTATCTTATGTTTTAACCTTTAAAGCTATATAATTGAAGTCAATAAAAAGTTTTATTTTACCAATTTTTCGCGTTTTTTTACAAGGTCACTCCCGTCACAAAAGAAGGTCACAACCGTAACATTTTCTGAAATGTTTTTTTTTAAGAAAGAGACTATTATTTTAGAAACTCTGCATATAATATAATTAAAAAAATTTCAAACCATTTGATAAATCAAAATAGTTATGCAGTTTTCTAAGAATATTTTACACAACTCGACCTTAAAGTCAAAATTCTTTAAAACCACAATTTATAAGGTCACGCCCGTCACAGTCTTATAGTGGCCAATTTGGGTGAATTTCTTGTTCTTCCAGTGTCTACTACTGATTATTCGTTTCAAATAATGCCATACTTAGAAATCAAAACTTTTTTCAAATTACAAGTTTTAAACAATCGAGTTATAAACAAAAATATGTGTAAAATGGTCACACCCGTCACAATGGAATTGCCCTATTGCACTTTTGGCGAATAAAATAAAAATGTTCTTTTGCATAAGAGCGATTTATTTTTTGCACACTGCTACATTATTGAATATTGCAATAATGTAACCGAATATAGCCCAATTATTACTTTCTGCATTTGTTAAATACATGAGAATTGAGTGAAAGTAAATAATAAATAAACGTCACTCAATTTCCATTGATTAGTCAAACGTGTGAAGTAATAATGTAGAAATGATTTTAAAGTAAGTGCATATAGTAGTAAGATGGAGATAGATGTAATATTGTACCGTGTAAACACGCGTAACATAGATAAATTGCAGCGCTGATAAAAACGCCAATACGGGGAAATGCAACTCTCAAAGACATTAGAGGAAAAAGTAGCCACATCCGAGGAAAATGAGAATTGCAGGCGAAAGTGTGAGCGTTAACACTTGTTTAATCAACTGTGGCAGCGAAGTAAGCTGCAGTTGTAAGGCCAGTTTGAAAAGTCAAAGTAAAGGAAGAAATGACTAACTTCCGCCCTTTTCAACAACAGCAGTCAAGCCGAATACAAGTGCAGCGCATGGGCACAGGAGAAATAAAATTTCATCACCAAACAACCAAGTAAGAGTGCAAATCTGCAAAGGGTAACAGACAAAAAAAGCGGGTATGTAGTAAAGTTATTAGTATAGGACACATATTTTAGCAATACATAAGAATACCGTCGGAGTCGGTTGAAAACACCACAGACGTGAAAGGTCAACCACGTGAGATCCAAATCAACAAGAAGAAGAAAAGGAAAGAAAACATCCCACCCCTTCACCGCAAAGGAAGAGAAAGTATGAAAATAAAATATTGCCGTATATACATCTGCAGTACACATCTCCTTACGAAAGCCACACTTTCACCCATGCTGCTAATCATACTTCCGTATTAACACTCGCCAATCGTACAGCAATAACTGGTTTCAATGACCACCAACCCATCGCACTTCGCGCCAATTGTCCGGTCACAACTTCCGTAATTTATCAACATTCAACGCTTACATTGCTACATCTTCATTTACATCCACAGGCAATTTCCGCACACGAATATTGTCCATCGCTATCATATCATCATCATCCACACTAATAATAATATCCACAGATTCCACAATATCCTCGGTATCATTTATACGCATCCACAACATCAACCCATTGTTACCTCAAGCTACCACCCTCAACCTTCATTTACACCACCTACCGATAAGTACCGTAGATTTAAAATTATATCATTAGAACTTAGTAAGGGTTTTTTTGTTCCGGTTTTGTTGAACCCCTGGTAAAAGAAAAAACAAAATATCTGGCATATGTTTTTTAATAAAGTAAAAGAAAAATTTGTTGTACGTTAATGTTTGAACGATAGAAGGGTCCGCGGGAACTTACGTTTCATGTACACTGTCGTCCCTGTTGAGACACGTACACCTGTTGATTTTTTTTTTGAGCACACTTGTGCAAATTGTCATTCAAATAAATTTCAAGATTTATAAACTTATTTATGAAAAGAAAATTGTACTTTTTTTTCAAGTTCATATAGTATACAATAGGCAAAGGAAGACAATTCCGAATTTGAAAGGAAAACTACAAAGTAATTTTAGAGTCAGAATAATAATAATAATAATTGTGAAGGAAAATGAATTTTGTATCGTTATATCAAGCCGAACGGTTTGACTTACAAATAAACAAATATTAACCCTCAATAACCATTATGGTATTAACAACTAACATGAAACAATAAACTGGTAGCATATATCAGATAGTCATAGTACCCAAGTGAATATTTAATGAATATTATTTTGTAACTACCTCCATTTAATAATAAGAAAATTTAATAATGAAATAGCTCATAAGCGAAATAGGGTAACAGAATTATGTAAAGTTCGAAATTAGGGCCGTTTCATTAGCCAGAAGGCTTAAGTAAATCTTTATAATTTAGAACAGAAAAAAAATAAATGTCACTGAAGATAAGTTTGAAGTATTTGTAAGATCTAATTTGAAAGATGAAACACTAAACAGGCAAACAAGGTAGGTATCAAGTAGTAAATAATACGGAAAGGGGGCGTCTGACTTCAGAACGCCATGAGATGGGAGGGTATAGAAAATCAAAGGGGCAAGTAACACCTAGTCCCACCGCAGAGTAAGGCAAGCGCAAGTGACACACTGGTACATTCTTCTTTTCATGTCATGTGTTGGTATTCATTGCTCCAACGAACCATCACCCAAGCCCGACGAGCCCTAGCCGTGCAAGAATATGTTAGTTACCAGTGCGGAGGAATGAATCCAATTATAAATGAGCCACCATCACTATCGATGATAAAAGTTTATGGGCAAGAAACGCTCGTATAAGTTAATATCGCAAATACAGCATTGAAAGAAACCTAGTTTTTGACAATATTTAGGTTAGTTATAATAAGTTAGAATAGCTAGAATTAATTCTCTTATAAAACTAGACTTTGATTTGAGAAACTAAACCGGCAAAAACTGCCTTCGTTTTCATTATCATTGTTTCAAAACATTTTTGCAGTTCTTTTGAACGCCTACCATTTAGCTGGAACCCTTCTAGCGGGATAAAATAAATACAAGGGCTATAGGGCACATAATACATTAATTCTACCACCACTGTCTTCCACGACAAAAAGATCTGGCAACCATGCTACTTGCAAACATCTGTTCACAAAACAAAAAGAAGAAAAACAATTGTATATTTTCGGCAAATAATTTTGTATAAAATTATTATTAAAATACAAAGATATTCAGCCCACTTATAAAAACTGCCAGGTAGTTTTTTCCCTTTCCAAAAAACTGTTCCTAAGAAAAAAATTCCCTTATTCTAATATCCCAGAAAAAAAGGGAGGGAGAAAATCAGAATCAGCTATTTTGATTTTGTTATTCTATTTCGTGAGTTCGCAAACCTTGTTTCTTATAAAAAAAATTTGAATTAAGCAATTAAATTAAAATTTGTGTGTAATAATAATAAAATGTTGAGTATAGCGTTCCGCATGTTTTCTGAAGAAATCTTAAGTGAAGAGACAATGAAAAAAAATCAGAAGGTTGCTAGGAGAGTGATACGCAGTGCTTCTAATCCATTAGAGCTACCGGAGTCATTATATGTACAAAACAAAGTGGTTTCTAAGGGAGAATTAAGACTGTGACGTTGGTTTGGCTCAGCCCACTTTTACAAAGCTCTAGCTGTAAGCCTGTAAGTTCAATAATTTCATCAAGAATTAATTTTTTATAAATGATTAAAAATGTATGATTACATTTTTCCATTCGGTGTTACTTTTATTTGGAGGACCCAATGAATTTAATTCCTGTTCAGCACTTCGCCAGAACCGTTCAAGATCCTGCTTATCTCCCCTAAAAAAACCCACGAGCTATTTCTGGATTTTGCTCCATTATGGAGCGCAATTGTTGGAATTGAATCTTATTTGTACTTTTTGACCAATCTTTGAAACCTTTATAATTCTTTATAATCGTTAATCGAAAACTTACATGTTTTTACTTAGCTCCCATTAAAATATGTGAGGAAAAAACTTAAAAAAACTTTGGCTGTTTGTTTTTCCTCTTTTTTCATATTAGGAATACCTACTTTTTCCCAAGGGAAGAGTTTCCCTTTTTTATGTTTGCTGAGAATAAGAGGAAAAATTCCCTGGCAGATTTTATTTAGAATGAGGGGAAAATAATTCCCAAGGAATTGTTTTTCATAATTGGGCTGATTGTTATTATTTTTATTTTTAGAAAGCAAAAAATGGATTTAGATGATGTTGCTATCCTCAGTGAATTTGGAATGGAATTCAATGATGTAAGCGCTTTATCGTTATGTGATAAAAAGGAAGAGACCGCATATCGTCCCCTCAATAGCGTATGTGCTCATACGTGTATAATTTCTTGTTCAAAATTTTCCTTCAATAAGTGTGTAAGCTCATTTGCGCTATTTTACTTGAAATTGCCCCTCCAAAGTGTAATAATCCGGTAGACAAGAAAAAAAAAAACGAATGTGTTGGCAGCATTTAGATCTCGAATACAACGCTGTATGACATATTAGGACAACGTAGCCGGATGAAAGAAAATGTCAAACACGGGCAAAGTTTCATAGGGATACTACCTTAAAAACGTGAGTTTGGTTCAGTAATATTCAATATCCTACCCGATAATGTGAATATTTGGTTTGTTAGGTTGGACAGGAAAAAAACGAAGACGGTAAGCCAGAGAGGAAAATAACCTGGAAGCTACAGACAATAGCGTTGCGTGAAGAACAAAAATGTGAGTCCTGAGTTCAAGTTATTTTTGATGCAGAAACATCTTTTAGGCCACCTTCTAAAGGATCCATATCCTTATACTACAGATCGCGACAGGAGTTTGTACGCAATGGTCTCAGCGCCCGATCTGAGACGGAATTTTTACACCAGCAACACCATAGGCCACCTGAACTGAACAACAACGTTAGAAGACAAATAATTAAATAGAAGCCAAGAGTTGGGATATAACCAAAAAAAATGGACAGCATATCACATCACTAGATACAACAACAACAAGGGAGAAAACCGCTAAGGGAAGACTCAACAAAAAGCTAAACGTCTACAACCATTACCAGTAGTTACAGATAAGTACTCCGTAGTCGATTGTAGCCGTTGTTAAACATAATCGTTGCTTCTGCTCTTGCCGGTACCATGTTATAACCCGGGCAGGAAATCCCACTATACTTACAATAAATTATATAAATTTCAAGTGTTTTTCAATTTATTTATGACCGTTTTGGGCGGTCGTAAAAAAAATGTGTTCTTTTTACAATCTTAAAACAATAGAACCACTTGCTTGTTAAAAAAAAAAATTATAAAAAAAACTTTTTTGGAAACATATATCATAATATTATATTAACTAATATTAATAAACTAGTAAAAAACAGATTAAATAAACAAAAACCGAAATTATAATAAGAACTACAATAACCCAATTATTATAAGTAATCAAATCAACAAAACCATATATTAGATAGACACTGAAGTAAATATAATCAATACAATTTATGAATTTTACTCCATGTAGCAATGGTGACCACGTTCGAACATAGGGTTCCATTTAGTTAAGAGTCACTAGTTAAAGGCATAAGTTAATGCTAACTCTGGATAAATATATTACTGTGAAAAGAAAGCGAAATGAAAGTGTAAAGTAGATAGTAGAGCGGTGATGTGCATAAGGGGTAGCCCAGATAGGTATATAGCAGCTACCATGACAAATGGGTGAGTAAGGGAAGTCATTCACAGCTACAACTACCAGCAAAGAACTTTATATTCAGCAATATACACTGGCGCAATAGTCATCCGTGTCATGGAAAATTCGTTCTATCTCCGAAGCGTATCAACGCCTTTGCCCGCGAGCTATAGCTGTGCCTCAATTTCAAAGTTGCCAGTGTGTCCGTGATGAAGAGTGTCCCAAACGGGAAAATAAATTTTCAGGAATACATCATGACAAGTCGAAACATGCCAAAAGTTGTTAAATGAATAATAGAGTTTACGCATTATACTTTATTTATTATTTATTTATGTATTAAAACTTTAACTCATAAAATAGTTGATAATAATATACACTATTGTTTGCGAAAACGTTCATTCCGACCATTTGTATACCCCATATAAGCTGTTTTATTTTCAATACAAATTCGAAAGTTTTATCAACAATTGACAATAATAGTAGCCTATGCGATGTTGACGTTCTTTTGACAACATGAATGGCAAGGAAATACTGTAGTCATTTGAAATTTCAGTTTGCAAATTTAGTTCGCAGAGAAATTTTGTTCGTTAAAAATATGGATTTGAAACGTCTGAGTATCTTCTATTATATAATGTAAGTGAAGTAAGGTAAATATCAACAGGCTGTGACACGAAACCACTAGTAGTTGTGGAAATTGCTCCAAAGACTGATGAATGAGTCTGATTTCGCTGTGGGATCGTCGGTCATAACGATACGTGGAACAGATGATGAGAATGGTACAGTTTTCTCTGCAGGATCGTTGGAAAAGTATGTCCCCGATTCGGATGATGAGGCACAGGCTTTGGAAGATAAATTAAATAATTCAGTGATAAAGACAGCAGTTGTAGTTTTAGAAGAAATCGCAGACTGTGGTGATACTTATGTCAATAACAATAATAAAAATGCTAGAAATATACTTAAGCGAAAGGTGAGTTCAGCAAACAGCCTTTGAGAAATATTGTTCGGGTCTAGCCACGTCTAACTGTGAATTATTTTCGATTAATAGATTGAAAGTCAGAAATGGGTGCAGAAAAAAAGAAAATATCATCGAAACAAAGGGAACCCGTATGTCACTAAGAGTGGCAAAATAGTTGAAGAATTATTTTGCCACTCGGAGGTCGCCCAATCACTATTGAACACATTCGTAAATGTCTTCAAGGCCAACAATGATTTTTGTTATTACATACAAGAATTGTTGCGTTTCGATAAATTGAGGTTACTGTATGGCAACTTGTTGCCGTCGTCTATATCGGAAGCACAAACTTAAAATATACATATTAGAAGTTTGTATATGAGTTCATGTGTAAATTCACTAAGTTCAGAGTTTGATAAAATTATGGACGAAGCTTTGGGCGTAAATGGCGCATGGAGATCAATGCAGATAACTGTTAAGAAGAACATAATAAGAAGCGAAATTTCCTTTTGTACCACAGCAGACATTTGGTCAACAAAGCACCGTAGCTTTTTTGGTTATACATGTCATTGGCTAAATGAAGAGTTTGAGAGAGTCAACGTCTCTGGCGTGCAAACGATTTTTTAGTACACATTCTTTTGAAGCGATTGGTCGAATTATAAACGAAATTCATACTGAATACTGTCTTAATGTCAGCAACTTGGTAGCAACAACAACAGACTATGGCTCGAATTTTGTCAAGGCCTTCAAAGAATTCGACGTTCTCAACGAAGACGAGGAAAATATGTTGGATGAAGAATTAACCGATTCATCAAATCGTGCATTGGAACTGATTTTACCAAATCATATTCGATGCGCAACACACACACTCTAAACTTAGTCGCGACAACCGATTTTAATCAAATTCTTAAGTCACAGAAGTTTATATATGAAAAACATAAGGAAGTAAGTCAAATAAAAGTTGAAATTGACATTTTGGCCTTTTTTTAAATACATCTATTTATTTTGCCAAAATGATTTGCCGATTTTTTAGGTCTATTCTCAATTTCAATATTATTTTGTTTTATGTATTTGCTTTTGTTTTAGGTTTTCAAAAAGTGTAGCTTCTTTTGGGCGAAAGTTAACAGTCATCGGAACAGATCGTGCGATCTTTAGGGTGACAGTTAAAATATCCTGTACTAACAAGATGGAACTCTTTATACAATTGTATAAAAGACTTACTGTCCCATAAGTACAAGCATAGTACAGCTATGCCAAAAGTTGAATATTGAGACTTTTCTAGACAGTGATATTGAATTTTTAGAGAGTACTTGCAGCTTCTGCAGCCAATAGCAGAGGCAATAGACTTTCCCTAAAAAGACAACGGTACGTTCTTTGGTTATGTTGCAAGCTTTAGCCACAGTTAAAACAAAATTTGCCAAAATACAATTGGAAGATGGAAGTGAATACCTGAAAACTATGACTGCAAAATTAATGGAGGCGACGAAAGAAAGATTTAGTAATTTCTATACCTTAGATGCAACTGCTAAAACTGCAATTGTGGCATCTATTCTTTGCCCACCAATTAAGTGTCTGTGGTTAAAAGCTTTGAACCCGAATTTTAATATTGGCACCGAAGCAGACGTTATTTAAATGGCAAAGGTTGCTGTTCAACAAATGTCTGATGAAACATTACAACGTCAGTCATTTTAGAGAGTAACGTTTTAAATTACTTCGATTTTTCTATTTGTGGTAATTATCTAGCCACTTTGCAAAAAAAATCTTAAACACCGTTAACAATAATATTATATTTATTATAGAAACTCCAAAAAATACATGGTGCGTCAATATTCCCTCAGAAGCAGAATTCACAGCATACTTAGGAGATTCTTCAAAATCTTTAACTATGCTGCATAATTATCCGACCGTTAAGAAGGCTTTCTTAAAGTTTAATGTGCCGTTACCATCTTCAGTCAGCTGCTGTAGAAAGATTGTTTTCCTACGAGTCTATATTAAATATGCATAAACGTGGAAATCTATTAAGATGATAATTTTGAAAAATTATTATTGCTGAAAGTGAACGGTGTGAACAGTGATAGTTATTTGATAAAACTGGCGAAAAGCAATAAAAAATACGTTTTTAAATATAACAATAAATAAAAATAAATTGTACTTAATTTTTATACTGTGTACTTTTTTTTCTTAACCTATTAAATCCAATGTACTTTAATCGCAAGAAAAAAAAGGTTGAGAACCCAAGCCACATGGGAGTTGAAAATCAGCTAAGAAAACTTGAGCAAGTTTTAAAAGATTATGACAAAATTGAATTAAGATATAAATATTGACGGAATTCCATTGTTTAAATGTTTACGAATCAAATTATGGCCAATTGTTTTAAAAATCGTTAATTTACAGGAGGGAGCAAAACCTTTTCTATTGGAGTATACATACGTAGGCCATACTAAACCTAAGGAGTTAAAGATTTTTGTAAAGATTTTATTGACGAAGTGCTTTCGCTTAAAAATAGATTTTTCGTAAATGACAAGAAAATTAAGGTCAAGTTTTGTTGTTTATCATGCGACACGCCGGCTAAAGCTTTCATTTATGGTGTCCCAGGACATACTGCATCACATGAATGCACTAAGTGCTTACAAGTATCAAAGAAAATTGGTAATGTCCTTTCGTACAGTACATTTAGTGGAACTTTAATTTCCGATTCTGATTTTTCCTCAAGAAAGTATCAAGACCACCATAGCCAAATATTCAAAACCTATATCACTAGATGAAATACATAATTGTAAAGCCACTGAATTTCATCAGTTTCTCCCCTATGCAGGCCCACTTGTTCTTTGCAACAACGTCCACCAAGATATTTATTTTGAGTTTCTGACTTTACACTGCGCTTATAGGTTATGATTTGGCTAATGATTTTAAAAATAAACTACAAATTTTAAAGAAACATATTCGAAAGCCAATCTCTTTTATTCAGCAAATTGTGTAAAGAGAACAACACGGACTATATGTTGAAGCTAAAAGCGTAAAGTTTAAGTACAAACAAAACAAAATATCATTGTACAAGTTTTTATCAATGATTGCTGAATTCCTTTCAAAGAACCAATCAATATTTGTGCAGTGAAATCAGATATTCTGATTAAAGTTGAAGCAATAATAAAAAAAGACGATATGTACATTGAGGTACGGCGTTTGTTGGATTTAGGGAGTTTCTTCCAAGAACCCCTAAAATCTTGTGAAATAGACATTTACATTTCAAATCTTGTTTTAGGTGAAAAAGAAAAATTTTTATTGCTCAATATTTAACATAAATTTTTATGTCTACTTTTTAATTCTCAGAAAATAATAATGCCCATTCTACAAAGCTGCCTTCCAGAAAAATGTCGAACGACCATCAACAACCCTCAAAAGCAAAACCGAAGTATTTTCCTCAATCAGGTAATTTTACACTTACCTACTGTTGTATTATGTATTTCAATTATTTTTTCTTTCCTGTTAATTCTAAATGTTCCGGATGTGAAGAACTTTCAAAACGGTTTAATTTTTATTAAGGTTTGTTTGAATTATTCTTTAGAAAATTAAACTTACGTTTAAGAAATATAATAATATTCGTACCATTTGATCAAGTGGGCAATTAGCATCACTGTACACCTAAATACATTGCTGCTAAGAACAATTGGCCCCAGCAGCCAGATTGTTAGAACCACGGAATTTAAAATAATTTCCTAACGAAAATACCTTCTTAATCAACCCTGTCGAACGTGAAATTATTGTTCATAAGCGAATCACGTTAGTTTTAAAGAAAATTATCGACTTCCCTTCTTAAGAGCGTTCTTTTTCTGGCTCAGCCGACAAAAGTGGTGAAAGTATTTTTTTGTGCAGCTGAAAAACAGTTGAGCTGGGACAAAAAGACGACACGAGGCTGAGGTGACAAATTGATAGGACTCCACTGAATCCACGAAAGAGCCAAAAGAAAAGGATAGTGGAGCTAACGCCTCTTACACAACATAATTCATCAGCCAAGCGAGAAAAATAGCGATACACCAATGGTGTAACGTGAGACAGTATGAGGATACAACTTTAAAAGTCCATCACATAACCAGGCCACACCAACATATCCACATCTACCATCCTTGATAAATTAGCAGCAGCATCCATCACATAACCTGGCCATACCAACATATCCACATCTACCATCCTCGTGAAATTAGCAGCAGCATCCATTACACAACCACGCTATGTCAACATATTAACACATACCACTAAAGATAATTAATAGCAGCATAAATTAAATTATCAGGCAACGCAACAACAACACCAGCTACAATCAACCGAACACCATTGCAACGAACATCAGCAGCTATTAGGGCAGGGTCCTGGACAGGCAGGCAACAATGATATTAGAAAAAATTGAATCAAAACTATCACATAGAGTAGAAAAATAAGTTTTAGAAAGCATAATCTTAATTTTAAATGTTATTATAATTTATTTCTTTCTTCTTTAGGAAAACTTATATTTCACCAAGCCTTCAATTGTTAATTGCCCTCAGATTTTACGCTTCTGGAAGTTTTCAAATATTTGTAGCAAATTTTGGAGGCATTGACCAAACTACCGCAAGTAAAATTATTCGAAAAGTTTCTGCAGCTATAAATTCATTGTATGATTTATATATAAAACATCCATCAACAGAGGAAGAAATCGCAATTCTATAAAATTGCAAAGTTTCCAAGATGTTTTGGTGCTTTTGGACTGCACCCATGTTAAAACTATGTCACCAGGTAATTTAATTTTGAATTTTAGTCATCCACACATAAAGCTTTTTTATCATTACATATAGGAGGAGAATATGCAGAAATCTTTCGCAATAGAAAAGGATATTTTTCTTTGAATGTCAAAGCTGTGTGTGATGCAGATTTACTCTTTATAGATCTTGTGAGTCGATGGCCTGGGTCAACTCACGACAGTACAATATTTAACAATAGCAGACTAAAGTACATCTTCGAGTCCGGATCTAGAAAGGACCAACTCATGCTTGGAGACGGGGGGTACGCTGGATACAGTTTATCAAAGTAGCTAGTGATACCATTGGACAACCCTAAAACAAATGCAGAAAAATTATATAACGAATCTCAGATTCGTACTCGGAATACTATTGAAAGTTGTTTTAGGACTTGGAAGTGTCAGTTTTCAATTTTTTCAATGGGTTTAAGAGTTAATTTGTCAACGGCTCAAAATATTATTTCAACTGCGATATTGCATGACATATGCCGTAATAACTTTGATGAGATTCCTCCATTTGAAAGTCTAGAACAACAAAACTCTTACGAAATAAGTATGACTAGAATGACACGGGAACACGTTTTTAACCATAACCAAATAAACACAACCAGAAATTCATTAATAAACTATTTTAGTTTATATAAGTTAATACCCCTAATGTTCTACCACTCAATTCGTGGAATCGTAAAATACAAAGTCATTAATTTCTAAAATAAAAGATTTCCCACACTGCCCCAATTTAAAAGGCATAATCTTTCATTGCACCTTTTGCCAGACTAATTTCCCAGAACTCAGGAAATCAGTCTGCACATGCTGTCAACGTATTTCACAACAATATTCTATTTCTTATTTTTCGTTTAATAAATTCCAACTAATTTTACAGTATTTTATTTTTTATTCTCATTTAATAAATTCCAACTAATTTTACAATATTTTATTTTTTATTCTCATTTAATAAATTCCAACTAATTTTACAGTATTTTATTTTTTATTCTCATTTAATAAATTCCAACTAATTTTAAGTCTTTCCCAACACATTGTGCCCCAATCATTATTGTAATTTTTTTGCTGACGATACGTCTACATTGTTTACCGTTTTTAATTATAAAATAAAGTTTATGGACTACACTATTCAGTCGTAGTCAAGTACTCGAAAAACAAACGTTAATTTATTTAACTGGCGCCCAACGTAAAATAAAATATTGTGTGTGTAAGTGTGAACTAGAGAACCTTAGTAAAAGTGATGAAAAGGATTAATTCTCGGTCACCAACATTTTCAAAAATTAAAACTTTAATAAAAATAAAAGACTAAACTCTGAACTAAATGAAAGAAGTTAAAATACATTTTTATAAACTAAAACTTTGAATTAATGAAAAAGTGAATAAATAAAAGAACGTTAAAATAAATCCTCCTTATATTAACTAAAAGAAAACGCTAAAATTATAAAAATAAAAAAGAAACACCAAATAAGAATGTTTAATTAAATTAAGGTAACATTTACCCATCTTTAGCCAAGAAATAGGAAAAAAAGGAGATTTAAAAGCTTTGAACAATTAATATTCTCGCAACCCGCTGAAAAATCATCTACAGCAAACAAATCAACTAACAAATCGACAAAATATCTACAATACAACCATCAAAAAACCAAGCAACAACAGAATCAACAAGCAAAACAACAAAATACCTACATCAACCCAACAAACAATAGAAGTAACAACGAGAAGTTAACAGAAACGACAACAGGATCAAGAAACAAATTAATAGACAAACCAACAAAAACATCTACATCAACCCAACTGACAAGAAACAAACAAATCAAGATGATACAGAAGATAATCATTTTAATGTAAGTTAAGTAAAACTTTGAGCTAAGATTATAAGTGTAAACTATCTTTTTAAGAAACGTGAAAATCAAAATTAAGTCTAAATTAAACTTAAGAATTTTGTAGACAAAAAATTACATTTTCGAATAGTCTTAACAAGGAAAGCAAGTGCAGATTTTCTGAGTAAAAAACATAAACTTCAAACCGAAAGAATAGGTTTATAACTCTGAGTGTAAGAAAAAGTTCCCCAAACTTATGTCCGACTCTAGTTACGACACAGACGGATCTACGACAGAACCTTTGGACTGGATAACCTCCTCGGGGGATTCAGGAGTAGAGTACGATAGCAGACGAACTGAGACTAGACGAAAAGTACCCCTAAGTAGAGAACGAAGACATTTTTATTATAATTTACGCCAACAGAGACTAAACAACCAAAATGGCTAATCCAAATAACCTCATCAGACCCCCGGTTATAAATCCCAATCAGGCTCCGGGAAACCAGGTACCTAACCACCTGGGTATAACTGCAGAGATAGAAGCACGAATCATTAACTTAGTTAGAAGAACTTATGAAGAGGAACAACAGGCTAGAAATAGGGAAGAAATAGTAGTAGATCAGGGAATAGACATACGGTACAACAACGATCTAACAGATCTGGACAAGATTCCAGACATAGTAAAATGTCTTAGAGATTTCTCTGGGAACCCGATAGAATTCGGATCCTGGAAGAAAAGTGTGGAAAGAGTCCTTAGGATTTATGACTCACTCAAGGGAACGCCTAAATACTTCGGAATACTGAACGTCGTAAGAAACAAAATTACGGGCAACGCGGATATTGCACTGGAGTCCTATAACACTCCATTAAATTGGGACTGCATCATAAGATGCCTTACTACACATTACGCGGACAAGAGGGACTTAGGAACACTGGAATACCAAATGTCTTCCATGACACAGGGTAATAATTCAGTACAGGACTTTTACAAGGAAATTTACGCCCATCTGTCTCTGATATTAAATAAAATCGCGTGTATGGAGGAAAGCGAGGCATCCATTAACCTTTTAACAAGAACGTACCGCAACAAGGCTCTGGATACCTTCATAAGAGGACTTAGAGGCGACTTGCCAAGACTTCTAGGAATAAGAGAACCTTCTGACTTACACGAAGCTCTGCACCTATGCCTAAAATTAGAAAACCAACAGCTTAGGACTCAGTATGCAATCAATACTACCAGGTCACCCCCAATTCCACAACGCAAACCCGATAACCATAATCGGAACCGAACTTTTTACCCCCAATTATCTCATTTGCCCCATATACCACGTTACCAGACAAACTATGCCAATCAAAACGATTTGCGAAGATTCAACACACAGGCAACACCCATGAATACTAATAGATATCTCAACTCACAGACAACCCAAAATCAACCGTTTCCATTCAGAAACAACTACCAAATTCCACCTAGACCTATTCAACAAAAACCGCCAGTTCCAATGGAGGTAGACTCATCTTTAAGATCAAAAATGGTCAATTACATGAATAGGCCAGCCCCAAATAACGAGAGGTTTTCAGGCGTAAGACCACTGCCACCATCGGCACAGGTACATCGTCCGGCAAAGCTACAAAGGATCAATAATATCGAAGCAAGCAATACAGAAACAGGTCCAAACGACGAATTAACAAACGACAGTCTGGAAATGGAACGGGTAAATGAATCAGATGAGGAACCGACCGAGTACATAGAACAGTATTTCGGACAAGAGGATAACGGACAAATAAACGAGTATTCTGACATACATTTTTTAGACTAACTTACTCTACTTTACCATATTTCGAGTGCAAGACAGCTGACGGACAAATTCTCAAATTTTTAATAGACACGGGATCCAATAAAAATTACATTCAGGGCTCTCTCATAAGAGAGCCAATTGAGAATGAAATTCCTTTCCTAGCTAACTCTGTTGGTGGAAAGGTTGCGATAACACACCACGCGTTCATTAACTTATTCGGTATTCGATCGGAAAATCTAAAATTCTTTATATTACCTAATCTGAAATCGTTCCATGGTATACTTGGCAACGACAGCCTAAAAAAACTTAACGCTATAATTTTTACTGCGAAAAACTTAATGCTAATTAGGAATTCAATAAAGATTCGCATAAAACAACAGTTATCCCAATCAGTAAATGCCATAGACATCAGAACGGACCATTTAACGGACAACCAGGGACATAGGCTAAAATCAATCTGCCGAAAATATTCAAATCTTTTCTCAGACCCGGACGAAAAACTAACCTTCATCACTACGGTAAAGGCAGAAATAAGGACAACTATCGATACACCGATATATTCAAGACATTACCCTTACCCGATGGCAATGAAAGACGCTGTCGAGGAACATATTCGGAAACACCTCGACCATAATATAATCCGACCTTCTAAATCTCCATATAACGCTCCAGTTTGGGTTGTCCCAAAAAAAATGAATGCTTCAGGAATTAAGGAAAGTAGAATGGTTATAGATTTTAGAAAACTCAATGAAGTCACCATTCCCGATAGATACCCGATACCGGAAATTAATGAAGTCCTTGCCCAACTTGGCAGCAACAAATGGTTTTCCGTTATTGACTTAAAGAGCGGTTTTCACCAAATTAGCCTTAAAGAAGAGGATATGGAAAAGACAGCATTTTCAGTTAATAATGCGAAATACGAATTCACTCGACTACCATTTGGCCTTAGGAACTCGCCTGCGATCTTTCAAAGAGCTTTGGACGACATTCTGAGAGAACATATAGGAAATAAATGTTACGTATACATAGATGACATCATAATCTTCGGTAAAGACGAACAAACTCACTTTGACAACTTAGAAGCAATCTTTGACACCCTACAAAAAGCCAACGTAAAAGTCCAACTCAACAAATGCGAGTTTTTAAGGAAAGAAGTCGAATATCTAGGCTTTATCATATCCACGGAGGGTATGAAAACTAACCCCGCCAAAGTTAAAACTATCCAAACATTAAAACCCCCAACTAATATAAAAGAGCTAAGATCATTCCTAGGAATGTCAGGCTTCTATAGGCGCTTTATCAAGGACTATGCGAAAATCGCGAAACCCCTTACCTCACTTTTAAGAGGGGAGGAGGGACGCATGTCCAAAAAAATGTCATCAAGGATCCCTATAAGTCTAAATAGCGATGCCTTAGAGGCTTTCAATAAGATAAAACGCACTCTGGCATCAGAGGACGTTATGCTTTCCTTTCCTAACTTCGACCGGGAATTCCATCTGACAACTGATGCCTCCAATTACGCGATCGGCGCTGTTCTAGAACAAGATGGAAAACCTATCACCTTTATTTCAAGAACACTTAGCAAATGCGAAGAACACTACGCCACTAATGAAAAGGAAATGCTCGCCATAATTTGGGCCCTAAAATCCCTAAGGAACTACCTGTACGGAGCGTCTACAATAAAGATCTTTACCGACCACCAGCCCTTAACCTACGCACTCAGCAACAAGAATACGAATAGCAAACTCAAGCGTTGGAAGGCCATCTTGGAGGAATACAATTACGAACTGAGATACAAACCTGGTAGCAATAATATCGTAGCCGATGCACTCTCTAGACCAACACAAATCAACTCTCTGACACCTACCCAACATAGCGACGAAAGTTCATACCATAACCTAATACCTTTCTCGGATACTCCCATTAATGTTTTCAAAAACCAACTTATAATTTCGACTGGCGACCCCTCATACAAATTTGAAATAGTATTCCCTACTTACCACAGACACATTATAACCGACACAGACTTCACGAAGGATAAATTGAAATTATTATTAGGGAAATATTTGAACCCATCAGTGACAAACGCTATCAGGACAGAAGACCATATTTTAGGGAAAATTCAGGACATCTACGCCAAACATTTCGGACAATATAAAATCAGGTATACCAGAATAATGGTAAAGGACCTGATATCTGACACAGAACAGCAGACAGAGATATTAAACGAACATAGAAGAGCACACCGACACGCGAAGGAGAACAAAACTCAACTCTTACAGAAATTCTATTTCCCACAAATGCAAGCCAAAATATCCAGAATAGTTAAACAGTGCAAAATTTGTCAGGAGAACAAATACGAAAGACATCCAAGCAAGGCAGTCCTGAAACATACCCCATTACCAGAGTACCCAGGACAATTTATTCATCTCGACCTATACCATACGAATAATAGAATCATTCTGACCGCAATAGATAAATTCTCAAAGTACGCACAGGCTAAAATTATTAAATCAAGGGCAACCGAGGACATCAAGGGACCACTGCAGGAATTACTAATTTCTTTCGGAACACCCGAAAATATAGTGATAGATAATGAGAAATCTTTAAATTCCTCTGTCATTACCTTTATGCTGGAAGATCAGTTGGGAATAAAAATTTACCGCACTCCTCCATATACTAGCACAGTAAATGGACAGGTAGAGCGCTTTCATTCCACATTGACGGAAATAATGAGATGCCTTAATGCCGAAAAAATTTACAATTCTTTTGAAGACCTTTTACACAATTCCCTTAATAAATATAATCATTCCATACACTCAACTATAAACAGAAGACCTATAGACGCATTTTTCGGAAGAGCTTGTACTGACCCTTCTCAACGGGAAAAGGACAGACTCTTAATCACAAGAAGGATATTAGGAAAACAGGAAAAGGACCTTAAGACTCACAATAAAAACAGAACGGAAATAAGGACTTATAGGCTAGGCGAAGCTATTTTTGTAAAGGGCAATAAAAGAATAGGCAATAAACTAACTCCAAGATACAAACAGGAAATAGTCAAAGAAGACAAGGGGGGAACTGTCCTAACCGAATCAGGAAGAATAATTCATAAGAATTTAATAAGGAGTTAACCCATGCTATTTTGTTACAGGGCAACAATCGCTTTGACCAGACCAGAGACCCAGATCTTAGACTACTCGAACTCGCAAGTTATAGCTACAGAGACAGGACAGTCAAAATTAGCCATCGGAACCTTCAGGATACTACACGTTATCGATCTAGAACAATATAACCGTACATTGACCAATATTGAGGAGACAATTAAGAGGGACATTACCAGAAAAGACTCCAGCTTTTCCTTTCTCATACACGAAGTAAGCTCGGCGAGGAAGATCCTTAATGAACTAAGACCCAGACGTTCAGCTAGATCTATAGACGCTTTGGGGACTGTTTGGAAATGGATCGCTGGAACACCGGACCACGAAGATTTCCAAATTATCTCGGACCAAACCAGGAACTTGTTACGAAATAATCAGAAGCAAATAGTTATCAATAAGGCTATTGAGGAACGACTACAGATAATGACGAACATGACGAATTCACTACTTAATACCGTTACAACCTCGGACACACTAAGGACACTAATGGTCAAGGACGTCGAACGAAAACTGAAAATTATGAACGAAGAACTCGTGAACATTAACTATGGTATCCAATGGGCCAAGACCGGCGTTGTGAACTCTTTCATATTTTCCAATTCTGAACTGACGATAGTAAGGGACCTTTTTACCAATCAGAGTTTGCCCTATAATAACCTAATTGAAGCTCTCGAATTTGGAGAGGTCAAAATAGGCTCAAGTAAAAACACATTAATCTTTATCATTAACTTGCCTAAAACAGAAAATACTATTTGCAAAAATTTATTCCTACGACCTGTAAGAAAAGGGAACCTCACAATCAATTTGCAATTTGAAAACGTAATTTTATGTCAAAACTCTATATTAACAATAAAAAGTAAATGTAAAACTTTTAATGAAATATCCTTATGTAAAAGGGAAAACGTTGACAACATCACTGACACTAAATGCCTACCTAATCTCCTAACCGGAATACCGTCCGTTTGTCCGACAACAAATCATCATCATTTGCCAATAATAGAAGAAGTTATGCCCGGGCTAGTACTGCTAAACGGATATAACGGCGTGATCGCAATAGATAAGGAAGAAATTACCCTTAACGGGACATTCCTGGTAAAATTCCATAACACCTCCATAACGATCGGGGACAAAACTTACTTTAGTAAAGAAGTAACAATGGCTCGGCCACTGCCAGCGATAGTCCAAACTTCCAACAAAGCATCTTCCTACGAAGAAGTATTATCACTAAGAATGCTAGAAACCCTACATTTCAATAACTTAGAGGAGATCCGTGATCTGACTCTCAAAAGCAGGACCGCACTCTTCACGAGCCTGACCTGCCCCCTTATTATCGCTATCGGTATGATTTGCCTTTTAATAAAGAAAACGCTTCTTAAAAGAGAAACCCTGAAAATAGAAACGGTCCACGTTCATTCGGCTGACCATCAAAACCATGACCCGTCCAACGCGGACGTTGGAATTTAAAGGGGGAGGAGTTAATACCCCTAATGTTCTACCACTCAATTCGTGGAATCGTAAAATACAAAGTCATTAATTTCTAAAATAAAAGATTTCCCACACTGCCCCAATTTAAAAGGCATAATCTTTCATTGCACCTTTTGCCAGACTAATTTCCCAGAACTCAGGAAATCAGTCTGCACATGCTGTCAACGTATTTCACAACAATATTCTATTTCTTATTTTTCGTTTAATAAATTCCAACTAATTTTACAGTATTTTATTTTTTATTCTCATTTAATAAATTCCAACTAATTTTACAATATTTTATTTTTTATTCTCATTTAATAAATTCCAACTAATTTTACAGTATTTTATTTTTTATTCTCATTTAATAAATTCCAACTAATTTTAAGTCTTTCCCAACACATTGTGCCCCAATCATTATTGTAATTTTTTTGCTGACGATACGTCTACATTGTTTACCGTTTTTAATTATAAAATAAAGTTTATGGACTACACTATTCAGTCGTAGTCAAGTACTCGAAAAACAAACGTTAATTTATTTAACTTATACAATGGTTTTTTAAGCTTAAGGGGTCTTTTCAATAATAATAAAAAATAAAACAAAAAGATTTGTTATTATTGAAAAGATCTTAAGCTTAAAAAACTATTATTTATTATTATAAAAGGTCAAAGAAACTAACAATTATTACTAAAAAGTGAGCACGAAAAAACGCAAATAAGAAAATAAAATTTAATGATGTTTTTTAATAATTTCAAGAAGAACCATCAAGTTAGATCTTTAATCAACAGATTCAAGAGTATTAGGGATAAGGTGATTAGAACGAAATCTTCAATAACTCTTCTAATTGAATGCAGGAATGCAGGGATAATTCCAAAGTTTATTGCAAACTCAACAAAAAATGTTCCCGGAATTTTTAATACCACATATTTTCACACCAAAATTTTAAAATTATCTTTAAAGGAAAAACATGAGTTACTGAAACATTTTCAAAGTGAGTTGGTGATCCTAGAAGGTAATTTAAGAAAATTTTTAAGAACTGAAGAGATGCAGAGGTTTTTACAATATGAAGATAGATTGTCGTATTATTGTAATAGAAAGATTTAGAATTTACATATAAAGAAATTTAGTTGTTTGCAGAATGTACAAAGTAAAGAATTTGGTATTAGGTTTAATAGGAAATGGTTTGTTAACAAGACTGACTTAGATATACCAGATGAGGTAACATGCTTTACCTATTAAAAAGGAGGATTTTCCTATGTTAAATATTATAACTAAAGGAGAGGATTTTATACAGACATTACAGGATAAAGAAGAACAGGAAATATCTAGGACAAAGTTAACAACAATCATTGATAGCACAGGTAATAGCAAAAAAGGGTTTGATAACCATTATATAGATTTGATGCATCATGGATACCTAAGTACAAAAATTTTTACGGATTTTTTTTTTCATTTGCCTTTAGCTCTTATGCCATTCAAGATCACACATTCAAATTTTCTGGCAAGGCTCGATAATTTTACGTTCTTTTTACAACTCTACATATTTTCATATATGTATACATATGCAACTGTTACGGTTGGCAACCAATTTTTTTCGATAGACGATCACAAATAAAAAGTTTTGTCACCTCTCATGTCTTTACGTCTCCTCTTACAAATGTCATCACCTCAGTTTACCGTTAGATTGTTTGAGTAATAGCAGCACGACAAATTTCAAACCAGTTTTGTAGAAACAGGAATGGAAAAGAGAAAAGATTCTGCAAGTGATGCATTTCAGCGATTTGCTGATTTTGCACAAATTGTCAGAGGGCTCGGTAGTCGAGATCACCTACTGGCAACCTTGCGGTTGAAAAGGAAAAAAGAAAAAGGTAAAATTAGAAAATTTAAAGCATTCAGTCGGGTTAAGAATTTAAAAAGAAAGGTTAAAAAAGTCGAAAGTTGTGTGGTATCAGTCGGTCGTTTTTGAAAAAAAATTTGAAATTGCAACTAAAAGTTGATATTTTTACCGTGTTCGGTTAACCCGCAGAAAATATAAGTTTTAAAGTAACAAAATAAGGAAAATATTAAAAAGGTTTAACTGTTTTTGGAAACTAAATAAAAAAAAAAATAATATAAAAATTTTTTTGTAAAATATTAAGGGTTTCAGACACCTAAACAATAAATAG
Source organism: Phyto melanocephala (assembly GCA_941918925.1). Taxonomy (NCBI): domain Eukaryota; kingdom Metazoa; phylum Arthropoda; class Insecta; order Diptera; family Rhinophoridae; genus Phyto; species Phyto melanocephala. The sequence continues at coordinate 34,792,393 of OW799237.1, read as the reverse complement.
AAAAAAAAAACACAAATGTACATAAGTAATGCAAATATAAAAAAAAAAAAAACATTCATTGTAATTAAATTAAGTGTATAATCGCTAGGGTAAGAATAACAACAACGTTACATACAACTGCATTAAAACTTGAAAATGTAAAACGTTTACTCTGTGGAAAATTCTGGCGATAGACAACGACAAGACTCCCCTTGAGTTATTTAAATAAACAAACAACAATGGCCTAAGACGAAACTTTAAGCGAAGGAGCTAAATAAATAATTAAAATTTCCTGCAGTAAGAAAGTCAGAAAAATTATGAATAAATGCTTTCACAAAGAAAATAACTACGAACGATAGCTCCCCGTACACGAGGATGTACATCATATTGTTACTGTTTGTTTTTATTATCAAATTGTGTTTTGCTAATTAAATATAATAAAAGTCCCACCTTTAAGTGCTAAATTTTAATATTAAATCCAAGCAACAACGCTTTTACCAGCAGCTACAAGTTACCTGCGGAACCGCTGCACAGCGGTTCTTCCCATACGACAAAAAAATATCTATGTTTATATATTGGTATTGTAGCTAAATAAATAGTCGCTAATGCCATCAAATTTATGTATTTTCAGTTTGTTTTGATGGTTCTAACGGTAGTGCCTAAATGAAAGCAACATATGTACGACCGTGGACAGAAGCGAATAGTTACCTAAAATTTAAAGGAAGATGAAGTGTAGTCCCAACTGTGAAAGTGTAATTTATAAAAGTTCCTGAATAAAATTTCTGAACATGGAAATTAAAGTAGATGGCATTATCATTATTTTTAAGCAATAACAAGTTTATAAATTGTGTTGTCGATTTTAGAAAAGCAAATTTTAATAAGGTGTCTTTTTGATCCTATTTTGTTATTCTTTGCTAAATGTCTTTAGAGTTTTAGTTACTTTCCCAACCGAATGCAGTGGCCGGATTAGTGTAAATGTTGGTACAAGACTATAGTTTAAAATAATATTAATTTCATGTGCAGGGGTTTGCAGGTTTCTAAATAAAGTTCAATAAACTAACCTAACTATTTTGTTTTAAAGCGTATTTTGTCCATCAAATGTGAGTGTTATAGCTGGTTGTTGTAAGTCATGTCAATAAACAAATGTAGCATGTGTTGTTGTTCTGCGTCCACTCTGTGATTCCTTAGCTTATCTTATTTTTTTAATTTTGTCGTAGGAACATCTCATGAATGTATATTTTCACGCATGTACATTTTTGAAATTTGGTGCTCCAAAAATGGGTCAAAGACGAAGGCTCAGCAAGATTTTAAGAATGTAGTCTGAAACACACATTTTGAAGGTGACGAGTACACGTTTTGTGATTTACTAAAATGTGTAAAATATTTATGTAGTGTACTAGCTGGTTGAGGTACGGAAAGAACGTTAGCCACACTGCGTGGAAAAATACACCCCTGGACTACTCAAAAGCAGAGAGGTTGCCACAGGTTGGAAAGTGAGGCAAAATCGAAGTAAACGTCAGGCACACTACCAGCTAAATCAACGATGGGAGAATGAAAATGGTGGACGTTCGATGCAAATACACATCGAAGAAAACATAAAGCGTGCTTCCGGTCTTTTTCTTTTGAGACGGCAGCCGAAGCAGACATCGACGGAAGAAAAGTCAAATTCATTTACATAATTATCTACAAAACAATCTACAACATCATAACCCAATTCAACCAAATCGACATATACAGCGACACACCAAAGGCAGCCGCCTCCAGGAAAACAGCCAGAACCATCCGCAACATCATAACCAAATTCATCTCCATAATCATCTATAAAACATCCACAACATCATAACCAAATTCATCCCAATAGACATAGACATCTGTAAACCACCGGCAACATAATCACCAAATTCATCTCCATAATCATCTATAAAACATCAACAACATCATAACCAAATTCATCCCAATAGACATAGACATCTGTAAACCACCGACAACAGCATCACCAAATTCATCTCCATAATCATCTATAAACTCATCCACAACAACATAACCACATTCATCCCAATAGACATAGACATCTGTAAACCATCCGCGACGCCATGTTAAATCCAGCCATTAGACAACTGTAAACCACCGACAACATCATCACCAAATTCATCTCCATAATCATCTATAAAACATCAACAACATCATAACCAAATTCATCCCAATAGACATAGACATCTGTAAACCACCGGCAACAGCATCACCAAAATCATCTCCATAGTCACCTATAAATCATTTACAACATTCACGCCACCCGTAAGATAGGATCCAGTTTTGAACCATCCACCTCTCCATCAACAGACAGACATAACTGCCACCATCAGTTCACAGCAGTGGGCAACATCATCTTCCATACACCCCAACAACACTTCCAGCAGTAAAGATAAGTACAGTAGAATCTGAATAATTACTAGTAATAGCTTAGATACTCGTGAGACTTTTTGAGTCCTTTTGAATCGTTTTTTTTACCATGGCCGTTTTGGGCGGTCGTCAGGGACATGTCACCAGTAGGCAATCGAATGTGCTTGGGCCTTACTAAAACCCCAACGCACATCCCGAGCGCTACTGCGTTGACAGCCCTGACACAAACCACGTCATCTCACAGAGCTCGCTCGATTTGGAGCATGCAATAGCCCGGATCATAAAAGAAGAAAAAGGAAAATCGAATTATAACCACAAATAATTTTTAAATTGTTTATTTATTTATTTATTCAACTTCATAGGGATATAACATAGCCTATAAGGCCAAATAAAAAGAAATAAAATGAATAAATAAAATAAGTAAATAAATAAATAATTAAATGAATAAATAAAATGATTAAATAAATAAATAATTAAATGAATAAATAAAATGATTAAAAAAAATAATTAAATGAATAAATAAAATGATTAAAAAAAATAATAATTAAATGAATAAATAAAACAACTAAATCAATAAATAATGAAATAAATTAATATAATAATTCAACAAATAAAAAGAAAAAAATTAATAATGTAATGTATAAGTTAACAGAATAAATAAAATAATTAAATAAATAAATAATTAAATGAATAAATAAAATGATTAAATAAATAAATAATTAAATGAATAAATAAAATGATTAAAAAAAATAATAATTAAATGAATAAATAAAACAACTAAATCAATAAATAATGAAATAAATTAATATAATAATTCAACAAATTAAAAGAATAAAATAAATAATGTAATATATAAGTTAACAGAATAAATAAAATAATTAAATAAATAAATAGTTAAATGAATAAATAAAATAACTAAGTAAATAAAATGAAATAATTAATATAATAATTCCACAAATAAAAAGAATAAAATAAACAAGATAATGAATAAATAAATGCATCCACTAAGCAAATGAAAAGAAAAAAATATATAATATAACAAATAAATAAAATGAATAACTATATAGTAAATAAATAAGACAATAAATAATTAATAATAAATAAAATAAATAACTAATTAATTGAATAAACGAAATAGTTAAAGAAAAGTTAAATTGCAGCTGACTATGGTTGATGGAAAAGTATGCAACGCACTAAGTCAAACGTCGTCTGCTAAGTGTTATATATGCCAAGCGAAACCAACAAATATGAATAATTTAGATAAATGTCTGCAAAGAGCCGTCCACAAGGATAATTATGAGTTTGGGCTATCTCCTTTACATTCATATATTCGATTTTTTTAATATTTCATTCATGTTTCGTATAGACTAGATCTCAAAAAATGCAAATAAGGTCGGAAGATGACAAAAACCAATTCATGAAAAGAAAAAATGAACTTAGAACAAAGTGGGAGGTAGTGGGACGTCAAACGATGGGAACACGGCTAGAAAATTTTTTAATAATAATGGTTTGGCTGCTCAAATAACGGGCGTTAACGAAGAACTCATACTTAGATGTGCAGCCTTACTACAAGCTATGTCATCAGGGTATAAAATAAACGCCGATAAATTAAAAGAATTCGCACTTGACACTGCTAAAGGGCTTATAGAGAAGTACCCTTGGTTCTATCTCCCAACTTTAGTTCACAAGATCCTACACCATGGTTCTGAAGTAATGAAAGCTCTATAATATCCATTGGAGAACTATCAGAGGAAGCTGCGGAAGCCAAAAACAAGGATATTAAAAGATACAGGCTCCAACACACGAGGAAAACTTCTCGAATTGCAACAAATACGGATTTAGTTAATATATTATTGTGGAGCTCGGATCCATTTATTACAGGTCAACGAAAACTGCCATGCAAAATGAAAAGTGCATTATTAAAATCTGCAATAGAATTGCTACAAGAATAAATATTTAACGCATGTTTTCATTGAAGTTTACAACATCCTTATATTTCTTCCAAATGCATAAATTTTTTATTTGAACTATATGTTAAAAGAATAAAGTGTTTAATTTTATAAAATTAAATGTCATATCTCTTACCTTTCTATTTAATAATAATTAATCTGAGAATTGCAGAAAAAGCACATGTTCAGGTATTTTTGCGTTAGAATTATATTTGTAAAATATAAAAAGTGGGCGTTATACAATTGCGACCACGCAAACTATTTTTGTCGCTATCCCCCATACAAAAGGAACCAATAAATAATAAATAAAATAAATAACTAATTAATTGAATAAACGAAATAGTTAAAGAAAAGAAATAAAAGATAAATGATGAAATAAATGAAATAACTAATTCCATAAATAAAATAATTAATATATAAATACAACGATAAAAGAAATAAGTAATCAAACAAAGAATACAATAAATAAATAAATGAAGAAATAAATAAATAAATAAATAAACAACGAACCGTAGACAATCGGTAGTAGAGGCACTTTAGAATTTCTCAGTCAATACGCCAGATTAAATTATGCCTGAAGCACACCCCGGACAATTTGTCCCGTCTTCAGAAATCCTTAATAAAATTTCTTCTGAAATCTGTACATATTTAAATACCATAAACTAATTTTTATTCATACCTACTTTTTGTTTATACTATGATAAGATATAGCTGCCCCGTTCGAACGTAGGGAACAGCCCTGTATTGTATTTAGATAGCCTGCGGGCATAAGTCGTAATAAAAATTTATTTATATATGTATGAACTTGTGTGGTTATAATGAATGTGTAAGGAAGATATAAGGTAAGAGGTAAGGTATAATCTTCGGTGGGACTGCATAAGGGGTATCAGACACTCGAACGAGCTACCACGGTATAGGGGAGGGCAACGGTAGTCTATAACAGTTAGACACTACCGCGAATTTTAGGTTTATCAAGATATACTGGCACAACCTCGAACCGAACCGACGCTCAGTCCCCGCGAGCTATAGCTGTGCCCCAATTACTAAGTTGTCAGTATACCAGCGATATTAGAGGCATCCATCGAAAATTGATGTTCGAAACATGACAGTAGACGAATTGGAGAGATGTGGAAAAAAAAACCCCCGTAAAGTCAGACGTTTTAAGAAACCACTCGGGTTGGCTCTCTTACAAAGAGGTTGTCCCCTTAAGGCTCGAAACCCTAACTTTGCCATCTGAAGATGAAGGATCCAAAGCGAAAAAACGTCGTCGCCCAACTGCTGATTTCTCAGCATGCTCCAAAAGAACTAAACAACGAAGAATAGCAAAGTTAGCAGAAACTGATAAGTCTGCAGCTGATACCTTACGTGAAATACATTTGTATTCAAATCCATTTTTTCTGGAAGTTAATGCCACCGAAGTTCTTTCACTAATAATTGATACAAATTTAACAAAACATCAGTATTTACAAATCAGAGATTTTATAAACTCTAAGCTGTCGCATAATATTTTGCCCATTTATAAAAAGATTTTAATTGAAAAGAAAAAAAGTTATCCAGATGCAGAATCTGTTACCGTGAGTAAATCACAGGCTGAAGTGGAGCTACAAAGTTTACTTGACCATACGGCTTCACGTATATTAGATCTACAAACTGATGTGTCAAATCGGATGTAGACGTAAGCATTCTTGTTTTGATAGGCAAATGGGGATTTGATGGAAGCTCCGGATACAGTGAATATAAGCAACATGTTAATAATAGTTGTCTACAAGACAATAGTTTATTTGTTACATCTTATGTGCCCCTTCAATTAATTACTAAAACTTCGAGACCACAAGATGCTAAAATAATATGGAAAAATCCTCGTCCGCCGTCTTCTCGATACTGCAGGCCAATAAGATTTAATTTTAAAAAAGAGACACCACAAGTTTGCATTGAAAAGAGGAATTATTTTACGAAAAAAATTGATTTGTTGAAGTGCACAGAATATTTTAAATTTGGACAGAATATATACGTTGAACACAAATTGCAGCTGACTATGGTTGATGGAAAAGTATGCAACGCACTAAGTCAAACGTCGTCTGCTAAGTGTTATATATGCCAAGCGAAACCAACAAATATGAATAATTTAGATAAATGTCTGCAAAGAGCCGTCCACAAGGATAATTATGAGTTTGGGCTATCTCCTTTACATTCATATATTCGATTTTTTTAATATTTCATTCATGTTTCGTATAGACTAGATCTCAAAAAATGCAAATAAGGTCGGAAGATGACAAAAACCAATTCATGAAAAGAAAAAATGAACTTAGAACAAAGTGGGAGGTAGTGGGACGTCAAACGATGGGAACACGGCTAGAAAATTTTTTAATAATAATGGTTTGGCTGCTCAAATAACGGGCGTTAACGAAGAACTCATACTTAGATGTGCAGCCTTACTACAAGCTATGTCATCAGGGTATAAAATAAACGCCGATAAATTAAAAGAATTCGCACTTGACACTGCTAAAGGGCTTATAGAGAAGTACCCTTGGTTCTATCTCCCAACTTTAGTTCACAAGATCCTACACCATGCTTCTGAAGTAATGAAAGCTCTATAATATCCATTGGAGAACTATCAGAGGAAGCTGCGGAAGCCAAAAACAAGGATATTAAAAGATACAGGCTCCAACACACGAGGAAAACTTCTCGAATTGCAACAAATACGGATTTAGTTAATATATTATTGTGGAGCTCGGATCCATTTATTACAGGTCAACGAAAACTGCCATGCAAAATGAAAAGTGCATTATTAAAATCTGCAATAGAATTACTACAAGAATAAATATTTAACGCATGTTTTCATTCAAGTTTACAACGTCCTTATATTTCTTCCAAATGCATAAATTTTTTATTTGAACTATATGTTAAAAGAATAAAGTGTTTAATTTTATAAAATTAAATGTCATATCTCTTACCTTTCTATTTAATAATAATTAATCTGAGAATTGCAGAAAAAGCACATGTTCAGGTATTTTTGCGTTAGAATTATATTTGTAAAATATAAAAAGTGGGCGTTATACAATTGCGACCACGCAAACTATTTTTGTCGCTATCCCCCATACAAAAAGAATCAGTGTGCGCTGCTACCAGCAACTACAACTTTACCCGCAACAATCCATCGCCAGCAACGACAACATTCACCGAAAGCTACAACATTGAATTAATCTAAGTAACTTTATTATTAGTGTTTCTATTATTTTTATTATTATTAGTTTCTTTATTGTATTAACATTATTATTATCGATTCTATTATTATCATTATTAATATTATTATTGCTACAATTATTATTACAGTTAACAATACCAACCAGCCATAAAACTGCTGAGTGCACGGGAACCGCTGCAAAGCAGCAGTTTGTAGATCAAATTGCAACGTGCGAAATGTCTGAGTTCGAATTTATACAAACACGCGCAGACGTAACCTGATACCACATTAAGTTGTGAAATAAGTTAGTCAGCGGTTTCCACGATTTGTGTGCGTCGAAACAACGTGACAAGCAGCAGAGCAGAAGGTATGATATGCGGTTGAAAACAACAAGGCAGTTAGTCTTAGCCACGGAGCCGTCTATAGCAGTAGCGCGAACGCAATAAGTTCTAGTTTTAAATAGTGATTGTTAATTCTAATTTTCAACAATTATTGTCAATAAACTCATTTTTTAAAAGCAAAAAATTCCAAGTGTCTTTTAATGAAAATCGATTGGACTGTTGTTAACTTTACTATTATAATTATTATTATTAAAATTATTGTTATTATTTTTTTTTTAAGAATATATATAAAATATTTACACAAATGGAAAACTTGAAAATTGTAGAATAAAGTTTGTTTTTACTTCATGTAAGTGCATTAAGAAATTTTATTTTTTTTTCATTAGAGGAGGAATGTTGGAGGTAAGTGGAATGCACTGAGCGGGTGATCACAATATTTGGACAGACATAAAATTTTAGGTACTTGGTCTGTCACAGGAGCAAATTGCGGGAGGTAAAGCAATAGTACCAGGCGTGACGATCCACCTGGTCATGCCAACGTTTGTATAACGTCAGCGATATGTTAGGTTTAGAAGCTTTGTTTAAAAATTTCCCGTACTCTAAAGGTGTGTAGGGTACGGTCATATGTTCACGTGCTAAATACCCCGGGTTGACAACCACTGACCTTTTTGCTCGAGCTAGCTGGCAACCGCCTTTCACGCCCTTAACCCAATATTTGGCGTGGGTATGTTTCGTTTTGTTATTTTTGTATTTGGTAGTCGAAAAATACCGGCACGTAACAAAATGGTTACATTTTTAAATTCTATGGACAATTTCTTATTATTATTATTATTATTATTATTATTATTAAAATTTATTTAAAAATACAAAAAAAAAACATGATGCCAAGACATAAAGATTTTGATGCAAGTCAACAATTATACAACGATATGGAGGAGCAAAGGATTGCTGAGTTGGAAACAGTAATAAGACGACAAGAGGAAAAAATACAACAACAGCAGGGCTTACAAATAAATGCCCAACAACAGTTCATGATGAAACCTAAAGATATTATAGAGCAATTCAGGCGGATACCCCCTTTGAGACGTGGCATTGGTAAAACATCCTTTATTGATTCCGTGGAGCTAATCCTTGGTTTATGCAACAATGATCAGCAGCTGATTGATTTTGGTCTGAAGCTAGTCCAAAACGAAAAAATTGTTGGAGAAGAAAGGAAGCAGCTGGGAGATATAAGCAACATTACTTGCAACGAGCTAAAGACAAAGATTTCCTATGTCTTTCAACCTAGAATTACGTATGGAGAGGTTTTTAATCTTTGAAAGGGCTAAATGCGACTTGAATGAACTCTACGCATTTGACCTGCTTAAACCTAACATGTATAGCCCTAAATGTATCAATAGGGATTTGGTAGATATTATGCTAGAAAAAATAGACGGGACTGTAAGAGCTAATGTTAGTCCGAACGAAACACTACAGGACATTATAATTAAATACACAAAACTTAAATTGCTTTGGGCCCTCGCGATGGGTAGTCACCTTGAAGCGATGCGGGGGCTTACGTGCAGTGTTGCACAACTAAGAACTACCTTTCCCTGTCTGTCAGCGTCTGTTTTCTCCTATGTGGGGGCGGCTGATAGACTCGGCCACTGAGTGGTTTTGTAGACTCGTATAAATCTACTCTAATCCACGGTGGGACTACATACGCCAAGGGTTGCATGGCCAGGAGGGAGCCTGGTCGCTAGTATGTAAACTCTGGATACCGGTTGACCTCCAGTTTCAATTTACACTTGCCTGTGCATGTGGGGCTCTGTGCGGGTCGACTTTTCTTTCCCCAATACTCGTGGGAACAAAATTGATTCAACGAAAGTTTCGAATGAAAATTGTGATTATTGGGAAACTTCGAAAAGGACGGACAATGAAGCCTTGCAAAAGGTGGAGAGGTTAGTCTCTGAGGATACTCCGATTAGACGTGGCCAATGGAGAGATCGGATTGAAATGGACATTGAAGCCTCGTAAGAGGTGGAGAGGTTAATCTCTGAAGATACTCCAGTGGGTTAACGTGTGAGATGATAGAATCGAAACAAGTACGAAATCACATGAAGAGCTCTGGATAAACTCGAAAACCGGTCAAGTACATTTTCTATTTCAGACGATCGAGCAACATTAACTTGGACTCTTTTTGAATATTCTGAAGTTTGAAATTCTAACGGAGTTTGGGGCCACAACGATTTATCTAACCTGAGCCAATCAAGTCCTTGCCATCAAAGTTTGTTTTCTCGTATTTCAGAAGGAGTTAGCTCCCGGGTCGCTAGATCGGCAAGGTAGTAATTCGTAGGTACATGAAACCAATTTTTGTTACCAACTTTTTCCAAAATAGTAGCGATTCTATTTGCCACAAACGTTTTCCAATTACAAGGTGGTTTTCGAAGCCAAGCTAACACAATGGTAGAATCGGACCACAAATATAAAATATATGAATTTAGATTTAAACTTTATCACCAAAACTAATTCTAACATATATTGTGGCTGCATATGCTAATTCAGATGCGTCGCAAAACCCATGAAACTCAATGTGACAGTCTGGGGTATATTCAATCCATCGGGGAAGTTTTATTGAGTCGATATCATTATATTTCATAACAAAAGATTGCCATTTAGTAAGAGCCAGTGGTTTTATCGGGTCATCCCAATCTATTTTATCAAGCCACATTTGCTGCATCAAAATTTTGGCTTTGACAACTACTGGGCCTAACCAACCTGCTGGATCAAAAAGTCGAGCAATAATTGAGAGAACTTCTCGCTTTGTGTACAACTGCTTAAGTTTTATTTTTTCAGTCGTATAGTAAAATACGTTTTAGTTTTGCTCTTATCATCAAGCGACAAAAAATTCGAATTTAATAAATGCTCTTGGGGCAAATTTTTTAGAATTTGTTTTGAGTTTGACGTCCATTTTCGTAACTCAAACCCTGCAGTCTGTAATATACCAATTAATTGGTCTCGTGCCACCAAAGCATCAGAAATACAATTAGCCCCTACAAGAGCATCATCAACATACATACACTCTCGCAATATTCGAGCGCCGAGTGGAAAACGTAGTTCTTCGTCATCAACCAATTGAAGTATCGTTCTTAGGGCCAAATAAGGAGCACAATTAACGCCGAAAGTGACCGTTTTCGTTTTTCTTCAATCTCACTGTCTACTGAACTACGAAACATAACTTTTTGAAAAGATCTGTGTTCAGGATTTACTAAAATTTGGCGATACATTTTCGCAATATCCGTGTTAAATACAAACTGACAAAATCCCCATTTCAAAATCAGAGATACCAAATCAGCTTGCAAAATGGGGCCTACGTACAACATGAGACTCTTACCACTAGAAGACGCACTAGAGGCATTAAAAACTATTCTTAATTTTGTTGTTGTACTTTCGGGCTTAAACACTCCGTGATAAGGTAAATAATAACTGGGACCACTTTCAGAACCTCTGAGTTTCTTCATATGTCCTAAATATTTTTTAAGGACCTCATCATATTGAGCCTTAAATTCTGGTTTACGCATTAATGATTTTTCATTTCTTAAATATTGGCTAAGCAATATGCCTATTTGGACCAAGTGAAGAAATGTTATTCTTAAAGAGCAGACTCACTATATATCTCCCTTTGGAATTTCTTGTGGTAGCAAAACGATAGATCTCCTCACATTTTTTATCCTCTTCTGATAAAACCCTTTTATGAGAAACTTCCTCTAACTCCCAAAACTTTGTCAATTGGTCATCGATTGAAACTCTTGTCATATGAGACATTCTGGCACATCGTGTGGAAACATTACTGGGTGTTGGGCCAGTCACAATCCAACCAAAAATTGTTTCTTGAGCCACTAGGGAATCAAAAATAGCATGTTGGACTCCATCTCGAAGAATAAAAGGGTATAAATCACCCCCTAGTAATAAGTCTACTTCACTACTTTCGTAAAACTTCGGATCAGCATAATTCAATACCTTCGAATTCTAAAGATCAACTTTATCCTAAATTAGAAGCAATAAACCACACACCAAAATCTCAAAACAAATCACAAAATGACCCAACTGCTCTCTACAATCAACTTTCGAATTCAAATTTTTAAACACCAAACCACCTCCGACCTCTATATCTAATATGTTTGACCGAAATTATCTAAATTGCCTACTTAAAGTAGATGTTCCCTTCGAGATTAAAACTAAGATTAATAATTTACCTCCAAATGAAGCATGGGACTATTGTGACAAATATATCTTCCTTCCTCACTTAGATAAACAACGTTCATCCTTTTTGAGGGAAGAAAAATAGGATCAAGGTATAACTAAGATGACCGGAAAGATTATAGATGAGATCAAGAAAACTCGACAACAAACACCTGATTTGGCAAATCAATTGAATACTATAGTTCGTGATTTACAAGAGATTAAATTGCAGATGGTATCGATGGGAAATTTACCACCTCCAGTAGCTCAAATTGCTTCATTATTTGTCCCAGTACCTATACCCATCCAACAAAGGAGACCTGAAAATCAAGCACTTGTACAAGTTTTTGAATACCCTCCAGAATTTTTAGACTAAAGTACTCTTCACTACTCATTATTTAATATAATCTCACTTAATAATTTATTAGTAATTAAATCAACTATATATGTGTAATTGGTTTTTATATTTCATTTTCTTAATTTTCCATTTCTTAAATTCTTAATTGTAATATAATAGAAATTTACAAAAACCCGTGAGTATAATCATAATAAGATAAACAATTTAACAATTTAATAAAACTTTATTTCCAAGCAGACCTCACCAATATCACAAACTGGTAAAGATTTACATTGTAAAATCTGATCATGTCATTAATCATTAATTTTATCTTTTTAGTTTAAGGTTTAATTATTTTTTCCTTACATCTTTCAAACTCTCTAGTTGCTTACGACTGTAGTGCTCCGAAAGCGCAAGTCGCTGAGGTATCTTTAATAGAGTCTCAGCCGTTTCGTAAAATTTCACGAAACATTTCATTATTAGTGCAACCTATGGTGTTCCGTGAAATAGATTATAATCAATGCCTCATTGGGATTCAACATCTTTTATGATGAATTATACAAAATGTCTTCTCTAGAATGTAATAACTTAATCCACGAAGGTGTTTTTACTTTCGGATATAAGATAATAGTAAATAAAGCAACAAACCTCAATTTTATAACTATTACAACATTGGGTCATATTGAAGACGGTCATTGTACGCCTGGTCCAATTACTAATATAAATGGGAAAACTTACACAAGACCAATTCGGATTTCAAAATTTTTATGAAAACGGGAACAGGACACATTGACATTAAGGAGAACAAACTAATCTTGGAGGATGGAACAAGATGCAATTATCAAGATGGTAATTGTTTAACTTCATTTAATGGTTACACGTTCTGGAACTCAAAATTTTCTTCCAATAACTGTATGGAAGGTGACTTTGTACCAATATATCAAGGTTATGCAACTGAAATAATTGAAAGTTATAATAATAAAAATATAACGTCATATATATTACACTACAAAGATTACGATTTTCAAATTGTCTTAATTAATAAAAAAAACTTTAAAGTGTGGAAGTACCTCAGAACTAACTGAACATCCTAAATTGTCAGTAATAAAGAAAGTAGATGATATCCCCTTTGTTTTAATTACGAACCAAAAAAAATTGGGAAAAATGTGAATTTAATGACTTATGTTAATTCTAAACTTGTATATGTAACAAGACACTTAAAAGGGCAGATGGAAGATATGTATGTTAGCATTATGTATTCTAAATGCCTGATGGAGGCTATGTTAACACAATCTATTTTATCTTCAGCTGTTTCAAATCCCCATGAATTTGCTTTTCAATATTTCGATAAAGAAGGTTATACAGCATCAGTTAGAGGAGAAGTTGCTTACATAATGAAGTGTGAACCTGTGGTAGTGAATTTTACAAGTAACTTGAATGAATGCTATGAGATCCCCGTTTTATATAAAAGGAAAGTGTCATTCATGAAACCACGGAGTAGATTATTATCTGACATAGGAACTAAAGTTGAGTGTTCAAATATTTTTCAAATAAAATACAAGATCTTGGACATTTGGTACGTGCTCACACCCCGAGGTCTTATCCCAACTTCTGAACCAACTATAATGGGGATAACTGATAATTCTCATTGGGAGTTCCACGAGATAAAGAACCTTGCTATAATGGGTATATATTCCATTGAGGAACTAGATAAAATTGAGAAAATAATATTATTCCCTGTTCATTCAGAAGCTGTGACTACTCAGATAGTAAGAGCGATTACTGGAAGTGGAACTCGCTCTAAAGGAATAAATATAGAAAATATGATGTCAGCTGAAGAATTAAAAAAATTTGGTAAATCTAAAATAAAGCAATTTGTAGACGTTGTCTATACTAAACTTGGTATATTTGGAAATTTCATTTCTACAGTCATTGGATTTATAATTGTATTGAAAGGATTTTTGTTTTTAATAAATTCATTAATCAATCTGGGTGTATTAACGAAGTTTTTTGGCTTTTCTTGGAAATTGATTTTCTTTTGGTGGGATAATTTGGTACATTTGATGATTCATCACGAAAATCAATCCAAATCTAAGAAACTCTCCAAGGAAGAAGAAGGTGATCAGAAATCATTGTATAAACTTAAAACTATTTTTGACTAATTCAACAATAAATTATTTAAAGTAAAAAGTTAATAAAAATCAATAAAAATTAAAGAAAAGTTAAAGTGTGTGTGTTTATTTAATAAAGAAGAGTCACGGAACAGTTTTTATTAAATCAATATATAGAGACACTCAATCACCACCTTTTGGACATCAACTTGAACGTTTAACCCCCATTTGTAGTTCTTGTGCTTGGACACCAGCATCTAGAGGTAAACATTAGCAAAAGTTTAACAATACTAATACCGTTATATTGAAGACGGTTATTGTACGCCTGGTCCAACTACTAATATAAATGGGAAAACTTACACAAGACCAATTCGGATTTCAAAATTCAAAATTTTTATGAAAACGGGAACAGGACACATTGACATTAAGGAGAACAAACTAATCTTGGAGGATGGAACAAGATGCAATTATCAAGATGGTAATTGTTTAACTTCATTTAATGGTTACACGTTTTGGAACTCAAAATTTTCTTCCAATAACTGTATGGAAGGTGACTTTGTACCAATATATCAAGGTTATGCAACTGAAATAATTGAAAGTTATAATAATAAAAATATAACGTCATATATATTACACTACAAAGATTACGATTTCCAAATTGTCTTAATTAATAAAAAAACTTTAACGTGTGGAAGTATCTCAGAAATAACTGAACATCCTAAATTGTCAGTAATAAAGAAAGTAGAAGATATCCCCTTTGTTTTAATTACGAACCAAAAAAAATGGGGAAAAATGTGAATTTAATGACTTATGTTAATTCTATACTTGTATATGTAACAAGACACTTAAAAGGGCAGATGGAAGATATGTATGACAGCATTATGTATTCTAAATGCCTGATGGAGGCTAAGTTAACACAATCTATTTTATCTTCAGCTGTTTCAAATCCCCATGAATTTGCTTTTCAATATTTCGATAAAGAAGGTTATACAGCATCAGTTAGAGGAGAAGTTGCTTACATAATGAAGTGTGAACCTGTGGTAGTGAATTTTACAAGTAACTTGAATGAATGCTATGAGATCCCCGTTTTATATAAAAGGAAAGTGTCATTCATGAAACCACGGAGTAGATTATTATCTGACATAGGAACTAAAGTTGAGTGTTCAAATATTTTTCAAATAAAATACAAGATCTTGGACATTTGGTACGTGCTCACACCCCGAGGTCTTATCCCAACTTCTGAACCAACTATAATGGGGATAACTGATAATTCTCATTGGGAGTTCCACGAGATAAAGAACCTTGCTATAATGGGTATATATTTCATTGAGGAACTAGATAAACTTAAGAAAATAATATTATCCCCTGTTCATTCAGAAGCTGTGACTACTCAGATAGTAAGAGCGATTACTGGAAGTTGAACTCTCTTTAAAGGAATAAATATAGAAAATATGATGTCAGCAGAAGAATTGGAAAAATTTGGTAAATCTAAAATAAACCAATTTTTAGACATTGTCTATACTAAACTTGGTATATTTGGAAATTTCATTTCTACACTCATTGGATTTATAATTGTATTGAAAGGATTTTTGTTTTTAATAAATTCATTAATCAATCTGGGTGTATTGAGGAAGTTTTTTGGCTTTCCTTGGAAATTGATTTTCTTTTGGTGGGATAATTTGGTACATTTGATGATTCATCACGAAAATCAATCTAAAACTAAGAAACTCTCCAAGGAAGAAGAAGGTGAACAGAAATCATTGTATAAACTTAAAACTATTTTTGACTAATTCAACAATAAATTATTTAAAGTAAAAAGTCAATAAAAATCAATAAAAATTAAAGAAAAGTTAAAGTGTGTGTGTTTATTTAATAAAGAAGAGTCACGGAACAGTTTTTATTAAATCAATATATAGAGACACTCAATCACCACCTTTTGGACATCAACTTGAACGTTTAACCCCCATTTGTAGTTCTTGTGCTTGGACACCAGCATCTAGAGGTAAACATTAGCAAAAGTTTAACAATACTAATACCGTTATATTGAAGACGGTCATTGTACGCCTGGTCCAACTACTAATATAAATGGGAAAACTTACACAAGACCAATTCGGATTTCAAAATTCAAAACGGGAACAGGAAACATTGACATTGAGGAGAACAAACTAATCTTGGAGGATGGAACAAGATGCAATTATCAAGATGGTAATTGTTTAACTTCATTTAATGGTTACACGTTCTGGAACTCAAATTTTTCTTCCAATAACTGTATGGAAGGTGACTTTGTACCAATATATCAAGGTTATGCAACTGAAATAATTGAAAGTTAAAATAATAAAAATATAACGTCATATATACTACACTACAAAGATTACGATTTCCAAATTGTCTTAATTAATAAAAAAAACTTTAACGTGTGGAAGTATCTCAGAAATAACTGAACATCCTAAATTGTCAGTAATAAAGAAAGTAGATGATATCCCCTTTGTTTTTAATTGCAAACCAAAAAAAATGGGGAAAAATGTGAATTAAATGACTTATGTTAATTCTAAACTTGTATATGTAACAAGACACTTAAAAGGGCAGATGGAAGATATGTATGACAGCATTATGTATTCTAAATGCCTGATGGAGGCTAAGTTAACACAATCTATTTTATCTTCAGCTGTTTCAAATCCCCATGAATTTGCTTTCCAATATTTCGATAAAGAAGGTTATACAGCATCAGTTAGAGGAGAAGTTGCGTACATAATGAAGTGTGAACCTGTGGTAGTGAATTTTACAAGTAACTTGAATGAATGCTATAATGAGATCCCCGTTTTATATAAAAGAAAAGTGTCATTCATGAAACCACGGAGTAGATTATTATCTGACATAGGAACTAAAGTTGAGTGTTCAAATATTTTTCCAATAAAATACAAGATCTTGGACATTTGGTACGTGCTCACACCCCGAGGTCTTATCCCAACTTCTGAACCAACTATAATGGGGATAACTGATAACTCTCATTGGGAGTTCCACGAGATAAAGAACCTTGCTATAATGGGTATATATTCCATTGAGGAACTAGATAAAATTGAGCAAATAATATTATCCCCTGTTCATTCAGAAGCTGTGACTACTCAGATAGTAAGAGCGATTACTGGAAGTGAAACTCTCTCTAAAGGAATAAATATAGAAAATATGATGTCAGCTGAAGAATTAGAAAAATTTGGTAAATCTAAAATAAACCAATTTTTAGACATTGTCTATACTAAACTTGGTATATTTGGAAATTTAATTTCTACACTCATTGGATTTATAATTGTATTGAAAGGATTTTTGTTTTTAATAAATTCATTAATCAATCTGGGTGTCTTGAGGAGATTTTTTGGCTTTGTTTGGAAATTGATTTTCTTTTGGTGGGATAATTTGATTTATCACGAAAATCAATCCAAATCTAAGAAACTCTCCAAGGAAGAAGGTGAACAGGAATCATTGTATAAACTTAAAACTACTTTTGACTAATTCAACAATAAATTATTTAAAGTAAAAAGTTCATAAAAATCAATAAAAATTAAAGAAAAGTTAAAGTGTGTGTGTTTATTTAATAAAGAAGAGTCACGGAACAGTTTTTATTTAATCAATATATAAAGACACTCAATCACCACCTTTTGGACATCAACTTGAACGTTCAACCCCCATTTGTAGTTCTTGTGCTTGGACACCAGCATCTAGAGGTAAACATTAGCAAAAGTTTAACAATACTAATACCGTTATATTGAAGACGGTCATTGTACGCCTGGTCCAACTACTAATATAAATGGGAAAACTTACACAAGACCAATTCGGATTTCAAAATTCAAAATTTTTATGAAAACGGGAACAGGAAACATTGACATTGAGGAGAACAAACTAATCTTGGAGGATGGAACAAGATGCAATTATCAAGATGGTAATTGTTAAACTTCATTTAATGGTTACACGTTCTGGAACTCAAAATTTTCTACCAATAACTGTATGGAAGGTGACTTTGTACCAATATATCAAGGTTATGCAACTGAAATAATTGAAAGTTATAATAATAAAAATATAACGTCATATATACTACACTACAAAGATTACGATTTCCAAATTGTCTTAATTAATAAAAAAAACTTTAACGTGTGGAAGTATCTCAGAACTAACTGAACATCCTAAATTGTCAGTAATAAAGAAAGTAGATGATATCCCCTTTGTTTTTAATTACGAACCAAAGAAACTAGGGAAAAATGTGAATTTAATGACTTATGTTAATTCTAAACTTGTATATGTAACAAGACACTTAAACGGGCAGATGGAAGATATGTATGACAGCATTATGTATTCTAAATGCCTGATGGAGGCTAAGTTAACACAATCTATTTTATCTTCAGCTGTTTCAAATCCCCATGAATTTGCTTTCCAATATTTCAATAAAGAAGGTTATACAGCATCAGCTAGAGGAGAAGTTGCTTACATAATGAAGTGTGAACCTGTGGTAGTGAATTTTACAAGTAACTTGAATGAATGCTATAATGAGATCCCCATTTTATATAAAAGAAAAGTGTCATTCATGAAACCACGGAGTAGATTATTATCTGACATAGGAACTAAAGTTGAGTGTTCAAATATTTTTCCAATAAAATACAAGATCTTGGACATTTGGTACGTGCTCACACCCCGAGGTCTTATCCCAACTTCTGAACCAACTATAATGGGGATAACTAATAATTCTCATAGGGAGTTCCACGAGATAAAGAACCTTGCTATAATGGGTATATATTCCATTGAGGAACTAGATAAAATTGAGAAAATAATATTATCCCCTGTTCATTCAGAAGCTGTGACTACTCAGATAGAAAGAGCGATTACTGGAAGTGAAACTCTCTCTAAAGGAATAAATATAGAAAATATGATGTCAGCTGAAGAATTAGAAAAATTTGGTGAATCTAAAATAAACCAATTTTTAGACATTGTCTATACTAAACTTGGTATATTTGGAAATTTAATTTCTACACTCATTGGATTTATAATTGTATTGAAAGGATTTTTGTTTTTAATAAATTCATTAATCAATCTGGGTGTCTTGAGGAAGTTTTTTGGCTTTGTTTGGAAATTGATTTTCTTTTGGTGGGATAATTTGACTTATCACGAAAATCAATCCAAATCTAAGAAACTCTCCAAGGAAGAAGGTGAACAGGAATCATTGTATAAACTTAAAACTACTTTTGACTAATTCAACAATAAATTATTTAAAGTAAAAAGTTCATAAAAATCAATAAAAATTAAAGAAAAGTTAAAGTGTGTGTGTTTATTTAATAAAGAAGAGTCACGGAACAGTTTTTATTTAATCAATATATAAAGACACTCAATCACCACCTTTTGGACATCAACTTGAACGTTCAACCCCCATTTGTAGTTCTTGTGCTTGGACACCAGCATCTAGAGGTAAACATTAGCAAAAGTTTAACAATACTAATACCGTTATATTGAAGACGGTCATTGTACGCCTGGTCCAACTACTAATATAAATGGGAAAACTTACACAAGACCAATTCGGATTTCAAAATTCAAAATTTTTATGAAAACGGGAACAGGAAACATTGACATTGAGGAGAACAAACTAATCTTGGAGGATGGAACAAGATGCAATTATCAAGATGGTAATTGTTAAACTTCATTTAATGGTTACACGTTCTGGAACTCAAAATTTTCTACCAATAACTGTATGGAAGGTGACTTTGTACCAATATATCAAGGTTATGCAACTGAAATAATTGAAAGTTATAATAATAAAAATATAACGTCATATATACTACACTACAAAGATTACGATTTCCAAATTGTCTTAATTAATAAAAAAAACTTTAACGTGTGGAAGTATCTCAGAACTAACTGAACATCCTAAATTGTCAGTAATAAAGAAAGTAGATGATATCCCCTTTGTTTTTAATTACGAACCAAAGAAACTAGGGAAAAATGTGAATTTAATGACTTATGTTAATTCTAAACTTGTATATGTAACAAGACACTTAAACGGGCAGATGGAAGATATGTATGACAGCATTATGTATTCTAAATGCCTGATGGAGGCTAAGTTAACACAATCTATTTTATCTTCAGCTGTTTCAAATCCCCATGAATTTGCTTTTCAATATTTCGATAAAGAAGGTTATACAGCATCAGTTAGAGGAGAAGTTGCGTACATAATGAAGTGTGAACCTGTGGTAGTGAATTTTACAAGTAACTTGAATGAATGCTATAATGAGATCCCCGTTTTATATAAAAGAAAAGTGTCATTCATGAAACCACGGAGTAGATTATTATCTGACATAGGAACTAAAGTTGAGTGTTCAAATATTTTTCCAATAAAATACAAGATCTTGGACATTTGGTACGTGCTCACACCCCGAGGTCTTATCCCAACTTCTGAACCAACTATAATGGGGATAACTGATAATTCTCATTGGGAGTTCCACGAGATAAAGAACCTTGCTATAATGGGTATATATTCCATTGAGGAACTAGATAAAATTGAGAAAATAATATTATCCCCTGTTCATTCAGAAGCTGTGACTACTCAGATAGTAAGAGCGATTACTGGAAGTGAAACTCTCTCTAAAGGAATAAATATAGAAAATATGATGTCAGCTGAAGAATTAGAAAAATTTGGTAAATCTAAAATAAACCAATTTTTAGACATTGTCTATACTAAACTTGGTATATTTGGAAATTTCATTTCTACACTCATTGGATTTATAATTGTATTGAAAGGATTTTTGTTTTTAATAAATTCATTAATCAATCTGGGTGTATTGAGAAAGTTTTTTGGCTTTTCTTGGAAATTGATTTTCTTTTGGTGGAATAATTTGGTACATTTGATGATTCATCACGAAAATCAATCCAAATCTAAGAAACTCTCCAAGGAAGAAGAAGGTGAACAGGAATCATTGTATAAACTTAAAACTATTTTTGACTAATTCAACAATAAATTATTTAAAGTAAAAAGTTAATAAAAATCAATAAAAATTAAAGAAAAGTTAAAGTGTGTGTGTTTATTTAATAAAGAAGAGCCACGGAACAGTTTTTATTAAATCAATATATAGAGACACTCAATCACCACCTTTTGGACATCAACTTGAACGTTCAACCCCCATTTGTAGTTCTTGTGCTTGGACACCAGCATCTAGAGGTAAACATTAGCAAAAGTTTAACAATACTAATACCGTTATATTGAAGACGGTCACTGTACGCCTGGTCCAACTACTAATATAAATGGGAAAACTTACACAAGACCAATTCGGATTTCAAAATTCAAAACGGGAACAGGAAACATTGACATTGAGGAGAACAAACTAATCTTGGAGGATGGAACAAGACGCAATTATCAAGATGGTAATTGTTTAACTTCATTTAATGGTTACACGTTCTGGAACTCAAAATTTTCTACCAATAACTGTATGGAAGGTGACTTTGTACCAATATATCAAGGTTATGCAACTGAAATAATTGAAAGTTAAAATAATAAAAATATAACGTCATATATACTACACTACAAAGATTACGATTTCCAAATTGTCTTAATTAATAAAAAAAACTTTAACGTGTGGAAGTATCTCAGAACTAACTGAACATCCTAAATTGTCAGTAATAAAGAAAGTAGATGATATCCCCTTTGTTTTTAATTACGAACCAAAGAAACTAGGGAAAAATGTGAATTTAATGACTTATGTTAATTCTAAACTTGTATATGTAACAAGACACTTAAACGGGCAGATGGAAGATATGTATGACAGCATTATGTATTCTAAATGCCTGATGGAGGCTAAGTTAACACAATCTATTTTATCTTCAGCTGTTTCAAATCCCCATGAATTTGCTTTTCAATATTTCGATAAAGAAGGTTATACAGCATCAGTTAGAAGAGAAGTTGCTTACATAATGAAGTGTGAACCTGTGGTAGTGAATTTTACAAGTAACTTGAATGAATGCTATAATGAGATCCCCGTTTTATATAAAAGAAAAGTGTCATTCATGAAACCACGGAGTAGATTATTATCTGACATAGGAACTAAAGTTGAGTGTTCAAATATTTTTCCAATAAAATACAAGATCTTGGACATTTGGTACGTGCTCACACCCCGAGGTCTTATCCCAACTTCTGAACCAACTATAATGGGGATAACTGATAATTCTCATTGGGAGTTCCACGAGATAAAGAACCTTGCTATAATGGGTATATATTCCATTGAGGAACTAGATAAAATTGAGAAAATAATATTATCCCCTGTTCATTCAGAAGCTGTGACTACTCAGATAGTAAGAGCGATTACTGGAAGTGGAACTCTCTCTAAAGGAATAAATATAGAAAATATGATGTCAGCTGAAGAATTAGAAAAATTTGGTAAATCTAAAATAAACCAATTTTTAGACATTGTCTATACTAAACTTGGTATATTTGGAAATTTCATTTCTACACTCATTGGATTTATAATTGTATTGAAAGGATTTTTGTTTTTAATAAATTCATTAATCAATCTGGGTGTATTGAGGAAGTTTTTTGGCTTTGTTTGGAAATTGATTTTCTTTTGGTGGGATAATTTGATTCATCACGAAAATCAATCAAAATCTAAGAAACTCTCCAAGGAAGAAGAAGGTGAACAGGAATCATTGTATAAACTTAAAACTATTTTTGACTAATTCAACAATAAATTATTTAAAGTAAAAAGTTCATAATAATTAATAAAAGTTAAAGAAAAGTTAAAGTGTGTGTGTTTATTTAATAAAGAAGAAGTTTTCGATATAAGAGGACTACTAAAACGATTAACCCCTTACAAAACAAAGAGATCTATAGACTTTATTGGTAGTGCAGGGAAATGGATTTGTAGCGAGACTGACACCATGCACTGCAGGGTAATCTAAATGCAATCACTCGCGTACTGCAGGGTTACCCAAATCATAAGTACTTGTGTATTATAAACCATGTGTGAGAAATATACTGAAATAGTAACCGCACTTAAAATATATCATATTACTTGTGTTTGTTTTGACTGGTCAACTACACACAATTATAAACTTCTCATTTTCTTAAACAAAAAACCTTTCTCCGTTACAGATTGCCGGAAGTCCGGATCGACATGACCTCGAAATCTTAACTCAAAAGATGAACAATATTTTAGAAAACAACAACAGACAGATGATAATAAACGAACTTACCAACAGTAGAATACAAAAAATTTCTAACATTACTAATGAAATATTGAAGGTAATTAAGGAAGATTCGAATGGTCAAATTGCAAATGGTCTAGAACATAAATTAATTATATTAGAAAAAGAACATCAAGTACGCAATACAAGGGGCAACAACCTCGGGTAGGAGCTTCAACAACAAGCACAGCAGAACGAGATGCAACAACAATTACAACAGCGAGTAAGTAGGGAAATTGATCCCCTTAAGTTTCTGCAGTTGACCCAGGACTATGATGGCAAAAAAAGAACTTTATCCATTTCTGGAAGGTATCAATACCGTGATACCATTAATGGAACATTATATACCGGAGGTACAGAGATTATTTTTGTCGCTGATTAAGGGTCATTGGATGTTTTGCTTGATCCTGATGACATGTGCGATTTGCACGACACATGCTCAGAAAATTTACGTAACTGATCTAACGAACGGAAATGGATTTTCTACAAAACTTTTGGGACAAAGAAAGCTTTTAGAAGGTTATACAAATATGTTGCACATTTTTAGTGTTACAATGTATGAACAATTTATAGAGGACATTGAAAAAATATGACTGACGTGAAAGATGAATACCTGGAACACCGGATACAACACTTTAAGTTAGAACTAAAAATGTTCATACCTACAAGATAAAAACGAGGTCTCATTGATGTAGTGGGAACAGGACTAAAATATATTGTGGGAACGATGGACAATAATGACCTTAAGGAAATTGAAGACAGACTAAAAGTAATAGAAATTAATAATCAAAATGTTATAGAAGAGTCTACTCATCAATTGAAAATAAATAAACATTTTGACGAACAATTGATGAAATTGTCAGGAATTTATGAACGAACCGAACAAGTATATTTCACTTACCAAACACTTAACACAGATTCCAGGAAGACTCATATAGAATTTTAAAATAGACATATATAGCGTTTCAACTTTCCAACCGATACATATTGACTATGCAGTGCGAGCTAACGAAATTCGTTACTGCTCACCCAATGTCAACAAAAGATACTCTTACAACTGCTAAAACATTAGTAGAACAATTAACTTTAACATACAGTAAATTTAAAGTGCTCAAATCAGACAACCGAACTGAATTTTAAAATGAACTTATGCGTAACAATGTTCATTACTTGATATTAAACAAACCTTTTCAACACCTTACCACCATGAAACAATAGGTTCGGTAGAAAGAAATCACAGGGTTCTCAATGAATTCTTGCTAACTACAGCAAATGATTATGAATGGAATAAGTGGATAAATTACTTTACTTTTGCCTACAACACGGCACCCCATATAGACACTGGTTACACGCCATTTGAACTAGTATATGGTAAATTACCATATTTACCATCAGAAATTAGTAATAATAAAGAAACCAAAATATATAATTATAATGATTATGCAAAAGAATTAAAGCAAAAACTACAGTATTCGTTAAATAGAGCTAAAGAGCTTACAATATAAAAGAAAAAAGAGTAATAGAAAACAAATATAGCAATAGGTTAAATTTAAATATAGGAGATTTAGTTTTAATGAAAGTAGAGAATAGAAAGAAAAACCAAAGCCCATACAAAGGCCCATATAAAATAATTAGGAATAACGGTGTAGATACAATAATAGATTACAATGGAATTAGGGTTTGGGATTTCCCGTTTATATAATTAATTCACTTGAAATTTATAAGCACTTATTAAAAATAAATTCAGAATATCGTTAATTTTGGCGTGAAATATTTTTGACCGATGGTGTTTGTTGAAAAAGTTGTAAATACTTAACAAACAAAAAACGCTAACAAATTAAAAACCTTACTTTTTATTTAAATATTCTTTAAATTTACCAAAACAGATAAGAAATTAAAAATAAAATTAAATATATTTCCTAATATACTACATATTTTTTATTTCCCGTTTTCTCGGGAATAAGAGCAAAATTTTTCCGGGAATATGAAGTGGTTCATTCCCAAAACCTAAATGGAATAGAAAAAGAATTTCATAACAATCAATTAAAACCATACATAGCATTAAGAACTAATGAATAAGTTATGTTAAGTTAAGCATTAATATATAAATCAAACAAAATAATATCAACTTTTATGTATGTAAATATATAGACATAAACAATCACTTTATAATAGTATATAAGTAAAATTGTAATAACCAATACTATGAATATGTCAAGAAAAATTACTCCCCTAATTTTTCTCTTAGCGGTGAGGGTGTAGTGTACCTCACAAGTGTCTACTGCACACACATTACCCACTCTGAAATTCTTACATACAATCCAAATCAGAGTAGGGTATACAATAGATCAAATAACTGCATTTATCAATTAACTCACATTCACTAGAATATAGGACAAGTATGCATGGAAATGAATACAAGTTACTCAATCAGAATGCAAACAAACCACATTGAGTGTTTTGATGTAAATGAGTACATTTACAAATACCAACATGCTGATTGGCTAGTACAATTACGGACAGAGTAAATCTTGATATATCCATGGTACCGATAAAAACAAATAGAACTTTGTCAATAAGTATAATAAGTTAGAAAGGCTAAGAATTAATTTCAAACTTAGTATATATTTAAGAACAAGTAAAATTAAATAAAATCAGACTTAAAATTACCATACTAATTCGGCAACAACCTGTTGTGTGTTTTAATTAAGTCTCAAAAACAATTCGGCAGTTCCTTTGAACGCCTTGCAAATCAGCTGAAGCCCTGACAGCTACGAAAAATAACCAAAGGCTATAGGGAAATTATTCAATAATTTACAAGAAAAACAATTACACAATACAAATAATGCGCAAACACAACAGCAGCAGCCGACATTGCAGGTTATGTTGCCTCCATTTGAACATTTTAAATTATATCGTCAACGTTTCGAAAATTATTTAACAATGAAAGGTGTTTTTACGAATCGAACTTTGCTTGGAAACTCACCTTTGCCTGAAAGAGAACATTTTGGTAAGTCAACATCGATTTTTGTCAACATATCAAGGCGAAGAGCAGACATTATTACGTCGGGATACAAATGAATGTGAGTTTGTGTCAAAGTGTGAATGCCAAGCTGATATTTCAAATATTTTCCTTCGAGCCCAATTTATACGTGGCATAAATGATAACGCAATCCGGGACCAACTACTTCAATCTGAAGAAGACGATTTTACTAAAATTAGTTAGATCTTGAAGCATTAGCTATAATATTTACCATCAATCATTTTTCCATGTACCTATACAGGAGAAAATTTCAACTCGTAACAGATAACCGCCCGTTAACGCGCATATTTCATCAAAGCAACAAGATGCCTTCAATTACATCAGCCAGGTTATTCAGATATGCTGAATTTTTTTCAAGCTTTAACTATGAAATAGTCTACAAAAAAGGCTCAGAACATACAAATGTTGATTGTTTATCTCGTGCTACACAATTAATCGAAAAACAATCTACAGACAAAATCACCAATGAAGAGGTAAATGAATTATGTTGTCAATCAATTTTTGTAATTTCCAGTGAACACATAAATGCTAAAATATTAGCAGCGGAAACAGCAAAAGATCCAGAACTTTCTAAAATTTTCTCAGATCTACAAAGTGGTGATGAAGATGAAACAAAATAAACACTCGATAATGGTGTTATATTCAAGGAACAAAGAGTTCTCATTCGAAAAAGCCTCCACCCTCAAATTCTTCAAGAATTACATCACACCCATCCAGGTATTACAAAAATTAAACAACTTGCTAGAAGATACTGCTATTGGAAAGGAATTAACCGCGAAATCGAGAGAATGGTAAGATCATGTGAACCCTGTGTTGAAGTTCAAAACAAACCTTCAAAAGCCCCACTGCACCAATGGCAAGAACCAGATGAAAACTGGGAAAGAATTCACATCGACTACGCAGGGCCCTTTCGAAATCATAATTTTTTAATTGTCGTAGATGCTAAGTCAAAATGGTCTAAATTTAGAGTGATACGTGACTCGCCTACAACTCAAAATACGATAAATCTTCTGATATTTTTACAACTTATGAATTTCCCTCGATAATGGTATCCGATAGCGCTTCAATTTTCATCAGTGAGCAATTCAAATCTTATTGCAGTAAAAATAGTATTTTTCAAAATTTAAGCGCTCCGGGACGTCCGAGCACAAACGGTTTGGCTGAACGCTACGTTCAAACATTAAAATGCAAATTAAAAGCTATATCATCAGAACCAGGTTCTTTACAAAAGGAAGTCACCGAAATTCTTCAACTTTACTTTAATATACGTATACGAATAAAATTAGATGCCTAAAAGCCAACAATGAAATTTGAACACACAAAACCGATTTCAGGTGTTCGTCTTATAAGATTGAGAGAAAGAGTTCTAGTTCTACATATTTGGAGCTGCAAAACAGTATGGAAAACAGGTACTGTTTTACGTTAATATGGTCAACTCCACTACTTAGTTAAACTAGATGGTGATTTTACGCTTAAACGCCACATCGACCAGCTAAAGGCTACAAGAGTACAGAAACATAAAGTACATTTTGCACCAGATATTACTGATGATAATGTTGACTCAACTGGCCAAGTACCTTAACTATACTTATCAACAAGCTCAAGATTACAGCCAAAATATTCTTCCAGTTACAAATCTTCAAGATCAACATCGTAGTTACCTTTTTACATACTTGTTCTTAAGTAAATTATTTATTTCTCGTTTAATATTTATACACAAAGTCAAAGACAAATCGTTTTATATTTTAAATAAACAAATCAAAATATACTTTTAATTGTTTTATTAATGTAAATTTCTAACAATAATAGGCAAAAAATCATGTTTATAAAATACTAGCCAATCCCGGCGCGCGTTGCTACGCCCCTTCATGAATTTTAATCGCATTCTAAATTTTAATCGAATATCAAGTGCAAGGCTAAAAACTATAACTTTTTCTTTATGAGGGTGGCACTGCCCACTTTTCTAATTAAGAAACTGTATAGTCATGACAGCTCAATAAGTGTGCAAAGTTTCAGAAAAATCGGTCCAGTGTAAGTACCTCAAAATGATACCTTTTTTTAATGGGCGTGGCACTGCCCACTTTTCTAAATACGAAACTGTATAGTCATGACAACTCAATATGTGTGCAAAGTTTCAAAAAAATCGGTCCAGTGAAAGTACCTCAAAAGGATACCTGGTTTTTAATGGGCGTGACACTGCCCACTTTTCCAATGACGAAAGTGTAAAGTCATGACAGCTCAGTATGTTTGCAAAGTTTCAGAAAATTCGGTCCAGTGCAAGTAGCTAAATCTGATATCTAATTTTTTATGGGCGTGGCCTCGCCCACTTTTTCAATCACGAAATTATAAAGTCATGACAGCTCAATATGTGTGCAAAGTTTCAGAAAAATCGGTCGAGTGCAAATACCTCAAAATGATAACTTTTTTTTATGGGCGTGGCACTGCCCATTTTTCTAATCACGAAATTATAAAGTCATGACAGCTTAGTGTGTGTGCAAAGTTTTAGATAAATCGGTCCAGTGCAAGTACCTCAAACTTATAACTTTTTTTTTATGGGCGTGGCCCTGCCCACTTTTCTAATCACGAAATTATAAAGTCATGACAGCCCAATATGTGTGCAAAGTTTCAGTAAAATCCGTCCATTGCAAGTACCTCAAAATTAAAAAAATTTTATGGGCGTGGCCCCGCCCACTTTTTTTATCACGAAATTATTTAGTCATCAGAGCTCGATATGTGTGCAAAGTTTCAGAAAAATCGGTCAAG
This sequence comes from Phyto melanocephala, assembly GCA_941918925.1. NCBI lineage: Eukaryota > Metazoa > Arthropoda > Insecta > Diptera > Rhinophoridae > Phyto > Phyto melanocephala. The sequence continues at coordinate 34,762,858 of OW799237.1, read as the reverse complement.
TGCAAGTAGCTAAAACTGATAAGTAATTTTTTATGGGCGTGGCCCCGCCCACTTTTTTTCATCCATAAACACTCCCCGGTATGTGTACAACAACTTACCAAAGTTTGAGCCCGATCGGTTTTACAGTTTCAGAGTCTATAGCTAACACACACACACACACACACACACACACACACACACACACACAGAGTTTCACTTTTATATATATAGATAACATTTTATTAGCCCTTTCGACCCCAAAGTTACTTATAAGCAACTTTTATTTAAAAACCGTTTTATTTGAAACAAATGGAACACATCAAGTAAGTTAGTTACAGTTCTTAGAATAAAGTAAAATCAAAAATAAAATAGTAGTTTTGTCGCAATCAACATAAAAACGATGCAATCATTTGTGTAAGGTCAATCAAGTAGCAAATGTTAAAAATTTTGTACAAAAAGTAAAAATTAATTAAAAATATTTATAAATATTTAAAAAAAATCTATTTTAAAAAAAGTTGTATATAAATAAAAAGGTCCGAATCTGAATTATAATGAACTACAGAAGAAATTCGTCGGTATTTTGGCATTCCGTTATATTTGGGAGTCATTCGCCTACCGAATTTCAAAATGGCAAGGTCCAAAGAGCTAAAGTTGATTGCAGTAACCGATTGATGCTAACTATGATAAGTTGTACAAAATACGTCCAGTTTTAATAATGCTCAAAGAAAAATTCAATAGTATACCTTAAGAAGAACATCAAAGTATTGATGAGCAAGTGATAGCATACAAAATAAAGTTCGTGGTTTCATTATATCAAAGTAAATGTTCTCTGACAGTTAGAACATTTAATTTTAAGGGAAATCAGCATTCAAAAAATATAATCCCGCTAAGCCCCATAAATGGGGAATTAAAATGTTTGCACGAGCAAGTTCATCGGGAATTATATATGACTTTGCTCTATGTGTTGGTGATGGAACTTGGCCATTATATGGACTTGGGATATCATCGACATCGTTTTGTATTTGGCATCCTCGATCCCGAAATTCAAAAACTACAAGCTTTATTTCGACAACTGGTTCATCTCGGTTAGTCTTCTTGTGTCTTTGAATGAAATGGGTATATTTCGCATCGGTACTGTAAGAAAAAACCGAATAGGCAACTGTGAACCTAAGTCTGAAACTGATTTGAAAAGGCTAATTTGAAAAGGGGTTCTTACGATATGAAGTGCGAAGCCATTCATGAAATTGCTGCTGTTCTTTGGCTAGAGAACAAAGCAGTGCAGTTGTTGTCTACGTTTGTTGGAGATGAGCCAATTAGAGCTCGCCGGCGTTGGAACGAAAAGAAAAAAAATGTATTGATGTTACACGACCAGCTATTGTGGCAGAGTACAACAAGCACATAGGAGGAGTTGATCTCTCTGACATGCTAATGGAGCTGTAAAAATTAATCATCGCTCTGCTAAATGGTGCATGCGAATATTTTACTGGTCGTTAGGAACTGCAGTAACCAATTCCTGGCTTATCTATCGCAAGCACCTCAAAATTATCGATCTGGTAACGCTATGCCTGAGTAGTTGTGTATTTTTTGGCAGCTGACCATTTTTTTAATTTTAACTCATTTTTTCATTAAAATAAGAAATTAGTAAACGTTTTACTTAAATACAAAATATTGACTGTGCATAATAATACTAGTTATTAAATAAATTGGATTCCGGTGTTAACTGCTATTGCACCTGTTCGAATTAATTGTTTAACATAAATACATATTACTTATTACATTATATTATAATAAGAAATCGTTTTACTTAAATGCAAAAATTTTACTGTGCATAATAATAACAATTATTAAATAAATTAGATTCTGGTGTTAACTGTCATTGCCCGGTTTGCGTTAATTATTTTCTATATACTCTTGTTGTCGCCATATTTGTGTATACATACTTGCATAAACATAAATACATATTTCTGTTAAAAGATGCCGTCTGCTAAGATTTTCAAATGTGGTGATTGTCAAGATAACATTGGTAAGACTCAATCCAGCATACAAACTGTGCCCTATGGTTTCACACCTCTTGCACTGGCCTTAGCGACAAGGCAATAACGTTATTAAAAGATTGTAAATCTTTGTCGTTTAATTGCAAGACGTGTAGTTTGGACACTTGCTCCGGTTTAAAGAAAGAAATTAGTACGCTGAACTCAAAACTTGATTCATTTATTGAAAAGGCTGAAAATGAGCAAACATCGATTCTCAAGCACTAGCAAGTACTGCTTCCAGTTTTAAATCTGAAATTGCTGCTTGTCTTAAAGACATGAAATCAGAAATTATAGACTGCAATAAGCTTATTAATTATGTTGATTCTTCTGCTACAAAAAAATTGCTAAACTTGAAGATGAGAATAATGTGCTACAATGAATAGATCTGACATTGTTGTTAGTGGATTACCTGATGGACTGGATGATCTCATTTCCCCCATTATAAAAATAGGATCCATTTATAATATAGCGATTTCTAATAATGATATAAATTATGCCTACTATTTTAATGATCGTAAATCTGTTTTATTGAAATTTAATAATGTGTTTATTAGAGATAAGATAATGAGTACTTTAAATGCCGAACCATTAAGGTATGTGATGTAATTGGTGGTGATATTAGTTTGCGACTGTATTTAAATTAACACTTTTCGCCTGCGGCAAGGAAACTTAATGCTATATGCAGAAAACTTCTACACAAACAAGTTATAACTAAGTACAGAAATTTAAATGCAGATAAAGTTAAAGCTAAACTAACGATGGTTAATGGAAACATAAGTATTTATAATTTTGCTGAATGTTCTACCCTTCTTAATGAGGATTTTAACATCTAACTTAGTTCTGCATTAATTTCAATTTGTAATAATTTTTTTCCTTTTAATTATTTTTATGATTAGCTGTTTCAAATATGTAAAATAATGTATATTTAAAAGAATATTGTAGTTTTTTGGTTTTGGTTCCCCCGTGCAATGTTGTTTTATGTCATATAACCCTAATATTGGTCTATCTTTCAGTAGCTTACCTAATTTTAACTCAGTTTTGCGTTCTTATGAGAACAAGTTTAATATTGCTCATCTCAATTGTCAAAGCATAAGACCTTCTCGTAATTTTTCAAAGATTGATGAATTGAGGTCTATTCTAGTTGGTTCGTTTTTAAACATATGTGCTATCACTGAAACTTGGCTTAAACCGTATATATATAACAGAACTGTTGATATTTCTGGATACAAATTTGTTCGTAATGATCGTTTAGATTCAAGAGGTGGTGGTGTTGGCGTTTATATTTCTACAAGCCTAAAGTATAAAACAGTTTTTAAAGTTTCGGAACTTGGCTCTTGTGAATCACTTTTTATTGAGCTTTGTTCCAATGAACTAAAAATATTATTTGGCGTAGTCTACTTACCATATGGTAATCTTGGGTCATTTGAGAATTATCATAGTGAATTGTTTTTAAGATACTCTAATATAATTGTTGTTGGGGACTTCAATTGCAATATGTTTTATACTTCTAAATCGATTTTAGTCCGGTCAATGTGTTTACGAAGTAATTTATCTATTGTTCATAATAAGAGGCCTACTCACTATGATATTGCTCATCAATCTACTTCGTTGATTGATTTTTGGTTAGTTAGTAACGTTTCAATGGTTTGTTCATCCGGTCAGATTCAATGTCCTCTCATTTCTCACCATGCTATGTTATTTGCGTCATTCGATTTTATATTTGATCGAGTTATATAATTTATTGAATATAGGGACTTCAACCTTTTGAATTTGAATGATGTTTATTTTGCCTTGTCTACTTTTGATTTTTCTCACTTTTCTCTTGATAATATTGATGATAAATGTTCGTTTGATTTCCCTTTTTGATTTACTACTTAACTTCGTTCCTTTAGTTCGTAGAAATGTTTCTAATTCTAATAATGTTTGGATGAAATCTAGAGAGATTGTTTATGCGTGTTCTCAACTTGCATATCAATCTTTACTTATGTCATCGTTCTGTAAATAATTGGAGAATATTTTGCAAATATCGCAACAAGGCTAAAAATATCATTAGGAAGACTAAAAGAATCTACTTTTGTAAATTATTTAGTAATTCTGATCCTGGTAAAATGTGGAGAATTTTAAGAAGCTATGGTTGCATGGATAGTGAGTCAGATAACTTAAATGTTGATGTGAATGTTTTGAATAAATATTTTGTTGGTGGTGATATTGTTTCTGAGAATTTTATTTTTGACGACTTTGGTGACTTTGGTGTTGATTTGTTTGCTTTCAGTTGTGTAACTGATCTGGATGTAGTTGAAGCCTTCGCTAAAGTTAAATCACATTCTCTAGGCGCTGACACAATTTCTATTAAAATAATAAGAATGGTGTATCCTTTGGTATCTAATTACATTCTTGATTTACTAATTCTTTTCTCACTGCTTGAAAAACTGCTGGAGTTGTTCCTATTCCAAAATCTAAAATAATTAATGGGCCTGGTGCTTATACCAGATCATCAGTAGACCTTTTGCCCAAATTCTTGAAAGTTTTAAAATGTTATAAGCTTAAGGTCTACTGATGATCTGGTATAAGCACCAGTGAAATGCATATAGACCAGCTTAAACCCAACAACCAAATAAAATATGGAAAAATTATTGGGGAGCATATCCTGAATAATTAAGTAAATTGTTTTTGAATTCTTTTAAAGTTTGTTTTGTTTCTTAATTAAAATTAAAGCTACTGATTGGGCCTATATGGTATTATTTATTATATATTTACTTCTTATTTTGCGGCTGGGGAGCCAATAACCAATTTGTTCTTAATTTGTATTGAATTTTATATTTACATATTTTGTATATTGTATATTTTTAAATAGTTTTACTCAGGCTTATTATCTTGTAATATTGTTATTTTGGCCCTAATGGCTTGATATTACTGTGTTAAATAAATTGAAAAATATATGCCACTATTAAAATTTCAGATGGAAAAAGCACAATGCTGCACCATCCAAAATAAGCTCAGTAAAACGAAAAAGGGGGCTACCCAGTGGAAGTATTTTAAATGAAGATGAAATTGATTCAGTCGTCTTTTGCATCCAGCACAAGTTCCAAACAACGTAAAATTGCAAATGATCCGCCAAATTCAAAGAGATATGACGATGATATTTTTACTAAGCGAACATCACAAAATAATTATTATATTATTAAACCAAATACTCATTCATATTAATTAAGAGATGTGAAATGAAAATAGCATTTTAAAATTTACAACCTTTTTTTTTACAATTAAAACAATTTCATAAAACTTAAATAGACATACATATAAATACTGTTAACACTTACCACACACAGCCTCTTTACACATTTGATATTACAGATTAGAATAAAAAATATCATTTCGTGATAAATGTTTTAGGGATTCTTTGTTGAGATTTCAATATGTTTCGCTGCTGGGAGTAGTTAATTTAATATGAATGTTATGAGTTATTAACAGTGCTGGCTGGTATTGTGGCTGCAGATGATTTACGCTTGCCAACAAGTGATCCTTTATTAGAATTCTCTTGCATATGAGTTTGAGATTTTGATGAAGCAGATGATGAGGATACTGATGATGTTGATGTCTTCTTAGGCAATGGAAATTCTTTTGGATTAAAATCGACCAAGGCAAGTTGTTTTTCAGGTGATGTATCAGGTAACTTGTGAATTTTTTGCAAACGTTGTTCAACTATCTGTAAATGTCGCAATATATAATCCTCGGCTGGCGCTAAATTGTAAGCATAACGCAAACACAACTGAGCTCGGACTAGGTGTTTGCGTTCCACATATACAACACATAAATTGTGCAGACCTTGTATATTGTGAGGTTCGTGTTTGAGTATTGAACGATAGCAGGATTCAGCTGCATCTAAGTCTTTCATGTGATTGATGTAAATATCGCCTAGAAGAATGAGGCCTTTGATATGATCGGGATGATGGCGTATCAATTGATTTAAAAAGGGCACAGCATCTAGAGGACGATTGGCATCAGCTAAGAGAAGAGCCAAATTAAAAAGGGCACTTCTAAAATTTGCCTTTATATGTATGGCACGCTTAAAATATTGTTCAGCTGACTCAAAATCCGACTCGTCCATGGCTAACATGCCGAGATTAAAGAAAACCTTTTCGTTGTCACCGTTCTTGGCTAGAACTTTGTGTAAGCGTTCTCTTGATAGTTGTCGGGCCTCTTGGCCACCCATTTCCTGTAGTAGTATGGCGGAATTTAATAGAGCTTGTTCATGTTCCGGATATAGTTCTAAAGCTTTATTAAAATACACATTAGCCTGTGCACTTTTTCCCTGCTCAAGGAATACCACTCCCAAATTATAATGAATATCAGCATTTTCATTGTCATAAAGTAGAGCCTTTTCATATACCTCCTGGGCCTGAACAGTGCGATTTAATTTCATGAGTATATCGCCACGATTTATATAGGCCTGTACATAGTCAGCCCTCATGCTAATAGCCTGACGATATAGAAAGTCAGCTTCCTCTAATCGAGTCTGATTACGAGCTATAAGGTTGGCTAAATTAATAAAAACATTCAAATGATTTGGAGCTATGCGCGCTTGATAGCTTTCGCCTGGTTTTATGCGTGGAAACAACGATTTAGCCATCAGGTAGGCTTTTTCCGCTTCAGCATACATTTTTAAGTTATTGTAAGTTCTACCCACATTTATATGGGCCCCTATATCGTCCGGCTGTATAATGACTGCCTGTTGGAAATATACCAAAGCCTCATGAAAGCGTCCTTCATTTTCCAAGGCATGTCCGACATTGTTGAAGAGTTTGGCATTTCGATCGTTCACATGAACGCCGCTCATAAACAATGTATACTCATTCTTCCAATCGTTATTACGCCTATGACTCTTAATACAGTGTGTAAGCAACAACATTAACAGGGCAGCATTTAATAAATATTTTACTCTTTGACCATTAACTTCCCAGAGTTTTTCATAGCCATAGGCAATGAGTAGACAAAAACCCATAGATGGCATATACAATATACGTTCAGCTACTACAAAGCCAACTGGAAAGAAGAGATTTGATGCGGGCAAAAATGGCAGTACAATCCAGGCGAGACACATAATAAGCATACGTGAATGTTGTAGACTATGGCTGATGCATACTTTCACTACTAGAGCCACCAATATACCAAAGGTTATTAATGTTGCTATATTGCGTAAGTCCATGAAACCTTCAATTAAGGGAACAGTACCTGCAAAATAGAATGTAGAGTAAATAAAGCATTTTTTCAACACATTTACATAGAATGCTACTAAACATTTTGTGTATATAATAGAGGTATTCACGTCACCGGATTTAGTCTTGCGAAATTTCAAAAATTCAAAGTAGTTTTCAAACGCAACAACAACTATATTAAAAATATTTTCGGACAAACTTTTACTTTTCACGTTTTTTTTTTAATCAAATTGTTAGTTTATTGCTTTTGTATTGCCTTTAGTTGACAAGAATGAAAATATGTATTGATAAGAAATTGTTGATTATAATGTTAATTGTATGTAGTATTTACACTTGTTATTAGAATATCTCAGTAAACAATATTTATATGTTTTATATGTTCTGAATCAAGGTGGATTGATAAGGTGACCTTATAAAGTCAGCTGATTAATTTTTTTTATTTTGTTGAGTACTTAATTGTCACATAAATTCGTCTTTGTTTAAATTTTTTTGATTTGAAAATATAAATGTTAAAAAACAAATTTTTTAAAAGAAAACAAATATTGAAAAAAAATATAGAACTTAAAAAATATCAATAGATTCTTAAATGGATAACGACTAGGAGTTCTCATTATCTACATATGTATGCGTTAAAACATAATTTTTTTAAAAGGTACTCCAAAAATATAAACAATGTAATTTATTCTGGGTATGTGAAAACTTTTAATGGATTATCGTTGTGTGTCGATTCAGGTAGAAAGAACCAGGGAACAATAGACTATAGATCTTCAAATGGGTGAATATATTAATATATTTGAGGTGCCAGAAGAAAGGCATTGCAAGCTACGGAAGGAAAATCAGCAATTTAAACCCGTAATTATTATTTACTTTTAATGCCACTGATTTCTTATTTAATTCTTCTTTAATTTTAACAGGTTAACTGTCCACAGCCTATACATGGGCTGTTTGCAGAAAGCACCAGCAGTGCACAGTCCATATGTGGGCTGTTTGGGTTTTCAATTTCGAACAGGCTTAGAATTGTAGACGTGTAAGGAACATACATATTTTATTTGACTTGGACTTCACAAGACAGATCATAAAGAAATAAAATATCCTCGGACATGGGGAAACTATCGTAGTTTTAACCCAAAATGCTCCTATTTTGCACAAAAAACAAATGGACGTGTTGGGCACATCTCAGTGACTATCTTGGACAGTCAGTCAAAGTAAAAAAATTTATACTTACATATGTATATTTAAATACGTTATACAAATACATATGAACATATATAAAATAACCGAAGTAAAAGATGGGCTCTTCTGGTAAAGAGATGCGCCTGATTATTTTATCATAGGGTTTTCCAAAATGTGGAAACGCATTTTATTTTAGAAAGGATTAAGACTTCGTTTTGTCAGTTAAAAGCAATATATAAGTGAGGTGTTCATTAATATTTTATTGCACGAGTTTTGTTTGAATTTTGTAAGTTATTTCCACAGAGTGGGTTTTAGTTACGTAACTTATTAAAATTTCACGAGATTTTCTAGTCAATCTTTTAAACACTTTGTACATTACTTGATTTATTAACCTGTAATTTACCTTCAATAAAATCATCTATATCTGTGTTTTTTTAAGCTTTTATTTAGAAAGAAATTACCATTTACCATTTTACAATTTATTTTGTTAAGTTTCAATTTCTTTCGTAGAGCTATTGTTTCTTTCTTGTCTGTTCTTGCTAGATCCAGTAGGTAATAGAATAATAGAAGCTATCGGATATTGGGTTTCCAAACAGACATATTGCGGTTATTATTTGTTATTTGCTTAACCTATTATTTAAGAAATATCATGAGTTTTTATTTTTGAATTGTTTTTAGGAATACCTTCTAATACTTTTTGGCTTTTCTCAACTTCAGCAGTGGATGCATTTTTAAACAACAAAGAATCAACTTCTTCTTTGTGTAACTTATAGCTGTTAGCTTGAATTTCGTTTCAAGAATTCGAAATAAATACATAAATTAAACTAAAATTTATAAAAAATTAATATTTCAATAAACAAGGTAAATTGTTCATAGTTGTCAAAAATTAACAAAGGCGAGTTTCAATTCGCCTTAATACTGACATTCTACGTACTCAAAAACACTAACAAAATGACTGTTGTTTTTTCTATTGTATTTGTTGTAGTTATGCAGTCACCTGATTGATTCGCCTTGTTCTGAATATTATTTTAAAAATCAAAATTTAGTTAGTTTTTCAATAAAAACCTTTGAATACAAAACATCAAAACTCAACTGAAATTACATGATGCCACATGAGAAACCTTAAAACATTCACACCATTGTTCAGCATTGGTTGACATCAAAACTATTACATTTTAAAGACCAAACGTTTAGAATTTGTTGCTTTTGGGATTGTTAGAAATGCAATTCGTTACACTCAATTTTTCTAAATCATGTCATTCATTGTTTCACTGAGTTGAAGCATATTTTCAGCAAGAGTCAGAAAATAGACCATTCACACAGCTTCTACTTTTTTTGTCAAGGGCTAAAAATAAGTAAGTAAATAAGTAATAAAATAAGTAGCTTTTATTAACCGTATATGGCCTTATAGGCTCGGTTATGTAAATGAAGAATTAATAAAAAAAAAATCGTTGCCAGTTTAAGTACCTAGACAAAGTCTGCAGGAATGGTTACTAGTCTGTCGGCTTCGCTTATTGGATGTTAAAAACGTTTTCGCTAGAAGTATTACTCACGTCATAAAAAGTAAATTTACGAAATACAAAATTTATACAGATGTAAAAGCGGTAAGATAAATACCTTTAATAAATTTTTCGTATATGATGTTCTACATTCCGAGTAAAATTAAATTAATGTTCTAAACATCAACACCGCAATGGAAACTCTGAAGAATTTAATTTAACTCGGAATATAGAACATATGGGATTAACTTTTTGTTCTCGACATCGTCATATTTTAATGTTTATGTGTTTTAGTAAGAAAAGAAAGATACAATAGAATACGTCACTAGTTAAATAAATTGCATTTTATGTTAAAATCTTGCAATAAACATGTCGTGTCTCATTTTTGAGCACATGATTCAACAGTAATGTAAATCTAAAAAAACGCACTTAACAGCCGAAGTTTACACAAATCAAAAACAATTACTAATACCGTTCAAGAAAATAAAAAGGGTAAAAATTATTTTAATCTTTTTTGCGCGATATATAAAGTCGAACTTTGTATATGTTTATGTTACATACTTAGAATATATGAGGACTAATTATAAATAAATTAGATGTCTAAAATTTAAATAGGTACGAAAGAATATTTTTGATAACTTTGCCGGAGAAGCACCCTTGAAAGAAAAAATTCATACACAAGTGGTATTGTCAAAGTGGAAGTATTACAGGAATGAATAATGGTGGTAATGTGAGCTGAAAACTCTGCCAAACAAATTCTAGTGCCAAAAAAAATATTTAACGTACACGTACAGCTGGGCTGAAATTACTCTATTTCGCCATGGAGTAATTTTCATGTGATACAGCTGTTGCTTAGTTGACAATCTTTGGCCGAGTTAAACTCGGATTGTTCCTGAACATAGATAAAATTTTCGTGGGGAGTTATTTTAGTTATTTGTGGTGTCTTTTTTAATAAGTTAATTTTTAATTTTTTATTATTCACTTTATATGAAGACGAGTTAATTTCGATCTTTAAAATTGTAGAAATAAACAACCAAAAAATTTGTTTAACTACCCAGCAGTAGAAAATTAGAAGTAGTGCGAATTAGATTTTCAAGACTTGTATATCAATTGTGTAAAAGCATTAATTCTAAATGACTCCCTAAACGCAAAGAAAATTATCATAAATGATGTGCTTAAAATGAATGCAACATCATGCAAAACGTCCTAAACACTTAATGTAAACAAACAAATTCAACTCATGAAACATCCGATGTTTTTCGTCAAATATGCATGAGTTGTATGCACTTATTAGAATGGAGTGCAGTTCATTAAAATATTTATGTAAACACATGATCTCCAATGACACGCTAATGTTAAAATCATTAGTGTTTTCACCTATATTTAATCACTTTGTCACCAGTTGCACCCCTGCAAATTCACTTTTTATACCCTTCACACAGTGAAAAAGGGTATATATAGGTTTGTCATTCCCTGCAAAATTTCTACAATTTTCATTTCCGACCCCATAAAGTATATATTTTCTGAAAGCTTATGAATAGGGCAGTCGATTAAGCTGTTAGTCTGTCTGTCTGTCCGTGTGTATGTTGAAATCAACTTTTTGAAGCCCCCCGATATCGCATGGACCTGGGTGTGGTATTAAAATATCAGAAATATTCGGGAGTAGATCGGTATTGAAAATCAGAAACATCGGTTCATAAACAACTGACCAAAAACTCACGACCACCTCGATTTTTTTTCACAAAAACAACATTACAACAACAACATACATACACACAAACGTGTATACTGGTTAGAGAAAACGTGGCATCGAATCCCAGCTGAGCCAAAAAAAATTTTTTTTATATTTTTTTTTAATTTTTTTTTTTAATTTTTTTTTGTTTTATATTTTTTAAATTAAAAAAAAATATTTTTTTTTTTAATTTTTTTTTTCACATACATACGTAAATTTATAATTTTACAATGGGAAGTTTTTATATATGTATGTTTTTTATATATATGTACGTAGTTTATATGGGGAATGGTGATACAAACTACTGTTATTGCATGACTACACGTTGTGAAGGGTATATAAGATTCGGCATGGCCGAATATAGCGCTCTTACTTGTTTATCATAGATTTTCTTTGCTGGGTCATTTGGACCCCATAAAGTATTTATATTTTCTGAAAGCTTATGAATAGAGAAGTCGATAAAGCATTATTCGTCTGAACGTGTGTATGTTGAATTCAACTTTTTGAAGCCCCCGACATCGCCAAGACCCGTGTAAGGTATCAATATGTCAGAAATTTTTGAGATATGAGTAAATAAACACAACTGCCTCTTTTTTTCGCTTATTTTTATCACAAAAAATAAAATTTTCTAACCCTAGGACACAGTTGTAACTATTTATATTTAGATTTGATACGCTTCTAGAGATATTCATGGACAATTTTGGACAAATTCGTAACTAATCGGCAAAGTTTTAGACAAAAATTATTTGAAAAAATTTACAATTTTTAAATATATTAAAATTTTTCAAACTTCTAAATAATTTTTGAATACGTTTAAGATGCCAAATTTTAAGCCATAATCTCACGAATTATTGTTAAGAAAAACTAACAAATTAGTTTAAAACCAACTGAGATATAAGCACCAAAGTACAACTAATTCGGTGTTTTTCCTAAAATTTATAAACGAAAATCGATATGCTTCAAATTCTATACAACCGAGAGAGCCAATATGTGGATCAAGTGAAAGGGTTTGAGTTTTAAAATATAGTTAGCTATGAAAAGAAAAAAAATCGAAGATGGCGTCCTAAATTATATGGCGAACATATGAGCCAAATATGGTAGTTACGGATTTGTCCTCCTTAGCACTCACAATATTAGTATCAAACAATATAGTAAACTATTAAAATAGTGTGAAATCCAAAATCTTAAACAAAATGGCGGAACAAATTCATTTAACCCGAACAATTGGGTATTAAATGAAAGGGCTTGAATAGTAGAATCAAGTTAACTTTGTAAAACTTTAAAATCAAAGAATTCATGGGAAATAATAAAGAAATCTAAAATCTAGACTTAGCTACCAATAAAGCGCTCCTGCTTGTTTTTTTTTTAATTTTTTTAAATTTTTATTGTTTTTTTTTTTTTAAATTGAAGTCACATTAAACAATATTAATCATATGCATGGTGCAATTATATAAAAGGTGATTGCATTTCGAAGAGAGCTTTACAATGGGAAATTATGAGGGAGAGAAAATGAATAAAATTTCGAAACAATAATCAATTTTTTTGCAACGAAAACGTTTAGTTTTTAGTTATTTAATACCGCATTGGTTTAACTTATTTTTTAATTTTTTAGTTCATACTTATTTGAATTATACGAGAAAAGTTTTTGTTTAATGAAGATTTGCATACTTTTAGTTTGTAATTTACGAACAAAATTTTCAATTGTATCGTTTTGTTACTTTTGATTATCATTGCGATTAACTCAGTTCACTTACCCATGGTCCAGTCACAGCATAAATCACAAGGAAATAAAAGGAGCCAAGCATTTAAATGGATGAGGTAACTATAAGTTAATTGACGTGCAGGATACTCGGCAGCAGAAGCAGGATTATCGAAACGAGTAAAGACCGGAAGTTGAGAGCCCATAACATAGACACGACCCATCAGCAGGCAAAGAGTGATGCAAATCAAAAAACCCAAACGTTTTAGTAACGACGATGACCATTGTATAGGTAACGTATATCTAGCAGCTAAAGATTCCTTTGTCGTTAATAGTCCTGCTGCCGATGATGATAATGACGATGCTGATGATGCACCTACGACTGTCGGAATAGAACTGGCTTGTAATAGTTTTGTGATGGCTGATTTATTTGTCGGTGACAACGTTTGGTTTGACAATGCTGGTCTTTCCTCAAAGAGATTTAGCACCGTGTGCCACAGTTGTAAGGGATGTATATTTTGCACCACGAACAGTTCGTAGGCCACGCAAATACCAGCGATAGTAATACCTTGTTCTTTACATAGCATCGATGCTAATAAACACAAACTAAAATTGATGCACAATTGAAACCATTGCGTTTTTAATTTGTGGGATCTTTTAACAGTGTTTATGTTGCAACTAACAGCCCGGGAGTAGACAAGAAACGCAGCGAGGAAAAACGACGAAGACAGTAATTCAGCACGTCCAACAACTCCTGTCACAGCTTCAGTATGTATTGGATGAACTGCAAATAGCAGTGTGCTCAAAAACGAACATTTTACAGCGAGAGTTTCGCGTTGAGTGCACTGCAGAACCAAAAGGCGACTAACTCGTTTCCAAAGAAGACATACTGTAACGTGTAGCATAAGGTTGACGGCATGATAGCCATATGATTGCAATTCGTGCAGCCAGTAGTTGAAGCGAAACGTGAGTACGGTAAAGGGACGGTATGATTTGTGAGAGTGCTCTTTGCGCATCGGCGTGCCCCAAAAATCATTGAGAAATATGTTTTTAATCGGAGTCATTGGTCTTAAATCCTTATTGTCTCGTATGGCGCTGATATCATCAAAGACCAGACCGCACTGTGTAGCATTGTAATAGGACATCAAACACAGACAAACGATGGAAAGTAATTGAAAAAGATTTGTTGAAGCGAACGAAGAGATGTCAGAAGAGAAAGAAGATTTTTTTAAAATGTTAGAGGTTTTATAGTTGTTTGAGGTGTTGTTGATATTGGTTATGGTCTGCGCTAGGTTAGTTGCAGTTGTTGTAGAAGAGAATAAGGTGTTAATTTCACCAACTGTAGTAAAGGACATTGCATTACTGCTGCTGCCGCTTGTGGCACTGTTATTGTTGCCATTGCTACTGCTGCCATTATGGTCATTGTTATTGTTTACACCACTTGCATGTAAAATTGTAGCCGTCATATTGGAGAATACAGATTTTTCCTGCAATTCTATATTTTATTTTATGTTTTTTTTTCTGTGTGTGTGTTTTTTTTAGTTTTCACAAATGTTTGTTACTTTTTATTTTTTTGTCTTATTACTTTGTATTAATTTCGTACTTTTGACATGGTTACTTTTCTTGCTCATGCTGCAATACATACATATATATTATACATATACACATAAACGCCTTCCTGTTGGATGTTTTGCGTTTTTATTTTATTTTTTATATATAATTCTTCTTTAGAATTTAATATATTTTGGCCGAAATTCAAGATTTATTCTGTTGTGTAAAGATTTGAATTTATTTATACAAATCTTCTGCTTTGCTGACCTTCAAACAATAAAAAGTTTTTCACTTTTTCTGGCTTTACTCGAGTAGTTCCTCTTTTTTGCTGAGAGTAATTTTCTTAATTGTCGCTTGAGTTGGATTGTGAAACCTTTTTCTTGATAAGTGCTTTAACAATTACTTAATGAGGTTATTAAGTTGAAGATTATTTTTTTTAAGTTTTAGTTTAAAAAAAAAATTGAGTTGCTTGAGATAAGCATGTTGATTTTTAATCAGGTATTTTAAATACTTTTTCGTTTAAAATTTTTCTCTTATTATGTATGTTCTTTTATAAAGATGGAATGTTTTTTTTTCTTATCCTGAGAGATGTTCTGTTTTTTTTTTATTTAATTTTAAGTTTTCAAGTACTTTAAAAGTTTATTCAGGTTTTTAAATGTTGCAGGTTTTTATTTCGCACAAAGTTCGTATATATTTGATTATAAAGCCTTAGGAGTTTTCACTGATATTTTATCTTATGTCATTTTATTGCATTATTTTTTTCCTAGTCTTGAGTATCGAGAGGTCTGTGATATACATTTGTTAATGCACTTGTTATGTTGGCAACTTTATACAAAATTAATTGCATTAATGCTGTATTATTATGTTTTTTTTTTTTTTTTTTTATTTTAAATGCAAATTTATTTTCTATTAATCCTTCGGGTATCTAAAAGAAAAAGAATAAAAATTGTAAAATTTTACTCACGTTGTTTTGAAAATATTGTAGCAAAAGATTTAGTAAAATTTATAAAGTGTATACAATACATATTTTCTTTTTCTAATCTTTTGTATCTGCTGAAGAAAACGTACCCTACATCATGGCATCACCCCTACAAAAACTAGAAATGTAAAAACAAACTTAATGATCGGTTATCAATCATTAGTTCCATTCATTTTAGGCTTGTATCAGATATTAAGGCGTAGTTAAGAAATTAAGGTCTACCAATTAATAATCGACAATTAATAATCGCCCAACAGACAGATTAATTAATTAAAAAAAAACATTTATATTTAAAAATTATGTTCATTTTTTACTTGATTTCATCTTAGTTTTCTCTCAAACGTATATAACGTGTGATCAGAGGTATAGGTGTACAAAACAAAAATATTTTAAATAAATGTCTTGTTGTACTAGCAAAACCAAATTGTAAACAAAATACTTTTATTTCTTTGTTTATTTATTTATTATATGTATATGTATATGTATGTGTATCAACTATTAAAAAATTATTAAAAAATATGGGTAGATATTGAAAAAAATCCAATGCAGTATTTAAATACATTCAAGCTTATAGCCATTACTATTTGCAAATAGATTAAACTTGAAATTTGTTAACTATGCATTTCATAAAACAACTAAATATAAAATGAAAGCAATAAGTCAAATTGCAGACATTTTACTAAAAGTTATAATGTACACATGAGTATTTTGAAGTAACAAAGTCCTACAAATGAAATCGATAACTTTCTTTAAATTATTTTTATTAAACTGCACTCGTTATAATGTAAGTTCTTATTGCACAAACATAATAAATAAATGTCTAAAACAAGTTTTAAATGAAATAACAGCAGTTAAGTTTACCTTTATGTATAGAAAATTTTAGACCACTTTATAAATTAACACTTTCGAGAAATGTTATGAATTGCAACAAAGTAAATAGGGAAACAAACTCCAACTGAATTTTGTATTTAAAAACTGTATGAAAACACTTACTGGCTGCTTGGAACTTCCAAAGCCATGTAGTAGTATGTAGACAATATTGCAGTTAGTAAATGTTGTATAAATGTAATAACAACAACAAACAGAGATATAAGTACGTATCACTGGGTAGATGGATGGATGGCTGGTTGGCTTATACACACGTCCATAACCAGGCACAGGAATACATACAATATAATCGTCGAGTCTATGTACATATTTAGATTTTACATACACGTAAGTACATAGATGCGTATGTATGTATGTATGTATGTATGTAAGGACAAAATATTAAATGGAAATGGTATTGTTATATCTATGTACATATGTATATACTATCAGCCGGAAAAATGTATGTAATATTACTTTAAAAAGCAGGTCTGAATTTACTTTATCCCATTCCTTTATGTTGATGGAACAAACACCATTACACCACCACCTAATAGAACCACCAGAAGAATTCAAATAAAAAAAAGGAAAACATAAAACAGAGAAATGAAAATAAAACAACAATTCAATAGTGCAATGAAATGAAAAAACATGCAGCACAGTTTTAACTTCCAAATCTATGACGAATGCCTGCAAAATGCAAGAATTTACTGCTAAAGCATTACAAAATCGTTGAGTATAAATAACTGAGAATCAGGATAAAAAAATTAACTAAAAATTAAAGTATTATTACAATACTCAAATACCAGCCATAAACCAAGCCAAACAATAAAAAGAAAAAGGGAGTAGCCGCCCAAGGAGAGTAAAGGTTATACATACACTAGATTGTAAATGGAAATAAACAAATCATGTAAACTTATATTCATACACACAGTAGAGAGTAATATTTACAACAAAGTTTAAAAAAAGAAAATGCGAATAAAATGTTATAAATTGAAGTTGTGTTGTGTTGTGGTCGTTAACCTCGACATTTACGAAGCACATACAAAAAGAGGGTCCATAAAATGGAACAAAGAAAAAAGGAGTGTAAAAATGGAGTGCAGCAGCATTGTTATGGTGGATATGCAACATTGTTGCGCTCAATGTCATCGATTTTACTGTTTTGGTTACATCAACCACATGTTAGATCGACCACTCTATTAGTGTGATGTAAATAACACTATAATCCCATGCATATGTCAAAAAAAAAAAACTGTTTCTACATTAAAGTGCAACGTTGTAACGAAAAAAAAAATTCAAAAAACAGAGAGAGAGAGAGAGAGTGAAAATAGTTGAATATTAAAAAACATTGTTTCAATTTTCACAATTGTTTCCTGTTGTTGTTATTTCATTACTGTACTGGAATTTTTCATATCTACGAAGTAAAAAAGTGACACGTAGGGAATTATAAATATGTATGTCATATATTATTGTATAATTATGCACAGTAACTTTAGGCAGTAAATTACTCTAAATAGTGTAAGAGTTATAAAAATGATTTTTAAATTAATTTCCTTGCCGTTCGTCGTTATAAAAGTTATTCATTCACCTTACCGGTTTAAGTCTTACGAAATGCAATTTTTTTTTAACATAATAACTAATACATACATACATACATGTGCATCAAATGATTTCAAAATAACTAGGTTTTGCTGTATCTGTAACCATAAAGCAGCTATTTTTTATAATTTTTATTTATTTTTTTTTTTTGTCGAAGATAAGGACTTAACTCACCAGCGTTTTTAATATCTATAAAAATCAGTAGCCAAGGATGTAAGCCTCCCCTTTAGATTAAATTATTTTATTATTTTATAAGTGTCAAAGACGTGACATGAATACCTTTGTTATTAGTATGGTCATACACAAATATGATCATATCGAATTATGAGAAGCGGCTATTTGCGATACATACATATTTTCCCGTTGTTTGAAAGATTTGGTGCTGCGTAGCTTGCGGATTCCTTGCTGGTAACTAGTTGACAATCATGTCACAACAAAACTAATTAATTAGTATCCTCGGGATAAACTCTCATTCTGTGAAGCTGTAAAATGAAAATAGTTTGCACAGTACAAAGTAGTAAGATATGACACAAAAAATATTTCATTTGACAGATTCACAGAACGATAATTGAGGCCTTTGTTTATTTAAATGCTTGGCAACCCTTTTATTATTTCTTATTATTGCTTTTGTTGTTTTCACATAACATTTTACTTTAACTTTCACTTGACTATATAGTTGTATGTGTTATTTGCAGACTCTGTAAAGATGTCAAATTAACATTGTTGCAAGAACTATAACAACATATCACAAGAGAGATGAAAGCTTTCTCATTTTTTCATAAAAACTGCACTTTTGAATAATATTCTAAAAAGACTGGGTTAGCCGACTATAAATGATGTTTAACCGTAACGTTATCATAACATAGAACTTTAACGTGATTATAGAAGTATAATTTTTTACGTAAAGAATCAAAAAAAAATCAAAGAAAGTCCTTACTAAACTCATTATTACAATTTGCCCGCAGCAATTTTTTTCGTTTGAATTTTTTTTTTTATTCACACAGGAAATGATTTTTAAGGCAATCATCAAGATGATGACTGTTCGAAGAGAGAATTTCAGTATTTCTTTTTTTTACAAGGTGTCTAAAGGTTTTATTCGTTTAGCTTTCGGCGTGAACCCACAGTATCTAAGAGGTAAGTGGAGTAACTCAATCAAAAGCGTAGCTTTCGTGAATTTAACCAATATGGAGTGTTTTTTAAGGAGCGGAACACGCATTTAACTTTTTGGTCGACGAATGTTCGTTTTTGACAGATTCTTAAATACGTCCTAGTAAAAATGTATAACATATATGAAATATAAAAACTATTGCATACTTTTACGGGAAAGTACAAATGTTTTTATGTTTTAAGAAAACTTCTTCGTAATTGTTTTAAATAATAAATAAATAATTTTCTTAATATACCTCATGGTGTAATTACATAAAGTGATAGCGTAAAGGAGAGCAATTGTTGTCTCTCTTTTTTTATGTATGGAGTTTGATAATTTCGTGATTACAAAAGTATAATTTTTTACGTAAAGAATCAAAAAAAAAATTCAAAGAAAGTCCTTACTAAACTCATTATTACAATTTGCCCGCAGCAATTTTTTTCGTTTGAATTTTTTTTTTTTTTTTTATTCACACAGGAAATGATTTTTAAGGCAATCATCAAGATGATGACTGTTCGAAGAGAGAATTTCAGTATTTCTTTTTTTTACAAGGTGTCTAAAGGTTTTATTCGTTTAGCTTTCGGCGTGAACCCACAGTATCTAAGAGGTAAGTGGAGTACCTCAATCAAAAGCGTAGCTTTCGTGAATTTAACCAATATTTTTGGTCGACGAATGTTCGTTTTCGACAGATTCTTAAATACGTCCTAGTAAAAATGTATAACATATATAAAATATAAAAACTATTGCATACTTTTACGGGAAAGTACAAATGTTTTTGTTTTAAGAAAACTTCTTCGTTTTAAATAACAAATAAATAATTTTCTTAATATACCTCATGGTGTAATTACATAAAGTGATAGCGTAAAGGAGAGCAATTTTTGTCCCTCTTTTTTCTATGTATGGAGTTTGATAATTTCCGGAGTTGAAATCAATTTTTTAAATATGTATGTAGTTTGGCATACTCCAGAACACAAAAAAATAATCAGCTGGGCTAGCACCGCCACCTTGTATAAGTGTTTCGTGATATACCTAATACACATCCTCCTTTTCAACATAAATAATTACTTTTTATACTTTTATAAAAATGTTCTACATTTTGTTATTTTCATTGAGCTTGAGATCACTTTTTGTTTTATATAAGAATATTTTTCATTAGCACCAATATTTCGCTACCAAACAATGGGTAGCTTCTTCAGGGTCAAGGCGAATTCACTTCAGGTGACAACATCCCTACAACAAACACGTCTGTTATTATGTACATTCTTTGTTTTTAATTAATGTAGTTTTAAAATCTGGAAAATCATTTGAACAAGAGCAATGTAATGATAATTCGTTATTTTGTGTCAATGTAGTGTTCCTGTATTTTTATCAGATCTATGTCCAGCAATTCTAGTTTTAAGTTTATATTTCGTTGTTCCTACAAATACTTTATCACAACTCTAGGTATATTTACATAGTATTTTTTAAACTATATTAGACATTTCCAATTTATCAGTTTTATCTTTTGTTTTACTAAATAGTCACCTAACGTGTTATATGCTTTGTAGGCCATTGTATATGTTCAATTGTTGTAAATTTTTTAGTTTTTTAACCTTTCGGATAAAAGAGCAACACAAGTTGGTGGCTTATAAATTTTAATTGCGGAGGTTGTGCTTAAATTATTCCGATTTTTTTATTGGTTTATCAATCTATAAGTTAACTGGATTGGATAATTATTATCATCTAAAAAACTTTCTTGCTGATTTGATAACTCCCTTGGGTGTTTTGAATAATACTAAATCATTATCTGGTACCAATCTATGATAAATTTTACTCCTTCTTAACAATAATGTATCTT
The DNA here is from genome assembly GCA_941918925.1 of Phyto melanocephala. Classification (NCBI taxonomy): domain Eukaryota; kingdom Metazoa; phylum Arthropoda; class Insecta; order Diptera; family Rhinophoridae; genus Phyto; species Phyto melanocephala. The sequence continues at coordinate 34,741,547 of OW799237.1, read as the reverse complement.
TATATAAAGTTTTAGATTACCATTTCATCACAATTGTAAATTTTACATATCATCATGAAATCAATTAAAATTTCCAAAATATTATCAATTGAATGATTTGGAACAATACATAACAAATCGTCAATATATTTAGTAATTATATTTGTGTAAACATTTAATTTTTTAGTACAAAAATTTATAAATTCCTCCATAACAATATCAGCTATAATTGAAGTAGATAGATAGGCATATTTGGAGGCCTTAAATCTTAAATCTTTGATATCTATTATACAAATTTTTAAAATTGTGAAAAAAGTCTTTCCCAATGATGTCCAATTTTTTCTTCAATAATACTACAGCCATTTCTATTAGAAAACTTGGAAATAAATGAACAACATTAAGTGAAATTAACTTTTCATCAGTGCGTAACTTTAATTTTTCTGTTTTCAGTTATTCCCTTAGGAATATATATGCCTAATATACTTACAAAGTTCATATGAACATATTGGTCTTAATGGAAAATGTTCCTAATGGATCTTGGTACTCAATATAACCAAGGATTGATATTCGATAGAATTTTTAAAGGATATTTGTATGACCTATATTTACAAGACATTTAAAGAAAAATAAATTTCAAAACCTAGACCACTGTTTAATCTAGAAGTTTTTAGGCCAATCAAAACCACAGATTTTAGCACTTCAAAAAAATGTATAAAATTCAAAATAAGAAAGAATATATCAACCGTACTAACGGAATTTCTCCCTTTTTGGGTAATTAATACCCAAATGGCAATGCAATGGTCTATCGGTCGGGGTTAATTAGAGCTAGTTTACACGAAGGGACATGTCCCTGCGACTCTGCTTGCGTTGGCTTGAACTTTCTTTTGGTGTCCCTTCTAAAATCTTCTTGCGTTTACATGAAGGGATTTTGTTGCAGGGACAAAGCGACTTTTTGACGTTAAATTAACTAATTCTTTTTATCCCTTCATTCGTAAAAAGGGCTGCCATACATATACAATTTATAATTGGTCAACAGTAGCAGAGGCAATACAAGTATTTAAAAAAGCAAAATTAAATAAATTTCAAGAAACATAATGGCTGATATTTCTAAAGAAGAAATTATTGAAGAAATTTGAAATTATTTTATTTATTATTAATATTAATCTTTTCGTCTTGATAATTTTACACAAACTGACAAACATAGAAAAAATATTGAACATATAAAAAATAACTACTATGAATAAGAATTTATATTGAAACTATAAAAACGTTCAAGTAATTCTAATAAAATTGTTGACCTAACTAAACTGGCTGTTGAAGCGTTAGATCTAGATGATGCTGAAAATATATAAATAATTTTTAATTTGCTAAAACGCTACTAAAACGCAAATAGTTTACCGAATAAAAGAAGACGAAAGGAGGGGGTAAAATCATGGAGGTTAGAGCAAGAGATAAGTGGCTTATATTATTTCTAATAAATGATCTTTCATTGGATATTTCATATTTTTTTTTTGGCAAATTCCATAAAATATCAGTCTGGCAACACCGGTCACACATAACATGACAAGAATACAAGAGAACGAAAGTTGTAAAAGAGAAATGTCAAATTTGTCCCCTCAAATTCACAAAACGTGCGACAATTGCTACCCCGTACTCAACGCCGCACCCCTCACCCACAAACTGTCCCTGGGACATGTCCCTTCATGTAAACACACTCTTAGGAAGTGTGTTAATTGGTTTCCGCAAACGACTAATCTATATATATATAAATCAATGTGTGTTTGTATGTTTATATGTTTGTATGTTTGTTTGTGCTTTATAGACGGTTAAACGGCTGGACCGATTTCCTTGAAATTTTCACAGAATCTTTCTGTATGTCTGGAAGGAATTATACTTTGGTTTGAAATTGTAAGTGGACGGGGTGCTACGCCGTATTAAAGAATAAGTATTAAATATTATATATGTATCACGAAAGTTAATGCAGCTAAAGTCTTCAAATTAAGTACGGTAAACTTTGACATCAACACGAACATTTGGGTAAAAAATGGGCGTACTTGCAATAGTAGGCGTGGCCACATGAATTAAATACTAAAATTAGTATATTTGGAAAACGATATCGATTAGAGTAGTAAAATTTTGCAAGAGCAACTTTGATATTCAAATAAACATTTATGGAAATAATGGGTTCATTAACAATAGTGGGCGTGGCACCTGCCCTATGAATTAAATACTAAAATTTTGGGTGGCGAAGCACACCGGGTATTAGCTAGTTACAAATAAATTAATACTAAAATGTCTCCAAATTGTAATATAGTAGTTAAAATAATAAGTAAATACTTACAAAAGGCAAAAAGAGGAAAATAATTAAGAAGTTATTAAAGAAATACTTATTTCTCGGGACCTAAAGACCTACTCCGTACCCTGAGGATTGAATGATATTAACAAATTGTATGTAGAGCTTTACGACGAAGAGACAGTGTTTTCGACCACAAATCGACACAACAGATTTTAATTTTTAGCAAAGCTTTACGTTACGATAACTAACTTCTCTAAAGACACAATAAATCTATATATAATCTTATATATTCTATACATTACGCTTGGATAAGCAACATTTACATTGTGTTAATATTTTGAACATTTGATTGCTTCAATGTAGATAATCGCCAGAGATTTTTAAGGGCGCATGCCTGTGATGAAACATTTTATAGAATTTACGTGATAGTGTGACGTAGTTGTTGTTACCGGCAGGGAATAAACCCACTTTTTACCACAATGTTGTGACAATAATAACAACAACAGTAGTGTACATATGAAAATATCCGAACAGTTGTTTTGTAAAATTACTTTGACCGAGATTTCCTGCTCTTTTCTGTACAATTAATATATAATAAACCTCATAGTTTTCTCTCATTGCAGTACTCTTGTTTTATATGAACATTTAAGGAAAATAACTAGAATAACAATAAAAACATAGAAGCTTTAAAAAAACCTTGTACAAAGTAAAAAAAATGCAACGTTGCTACTTTTTCCAAATCTATAGGAATTACAAAATACAAAAAATGCACTCACACACGTAAAATTGAAAATGCGTTGACATTCTTCTACTTAGATTTATTGTTAACTCCTCCTTTAAACAAATGGCAAAATAATATACCTATTGTAAAAGAAAATATTTAAAACTTTTAAAATAGATTCCAATATACATACTACATCTTACAATGTGTATACATTTTATTTGCCGACTTAAATTTTACACGCACCCAACCAGCCCACACACACACACACACACACACACATCTCACATACTTTTGCATTACTTAGTTGCAAAGTAAAATTAAAAAATATTACAAATTTTGCCATTTAACCTTAAAATCACAGCCTTTTTTATCTAACTATAATGTAAATAATTTGTATTTACTTTTTCTTACACAGTTTTAAAGTGTTATCCTTTGAATAATTAAGTTTAATTTTTAAAATCTTTTTAACAAGTAACAATGTATCTTACTGTTGACAAAAACACTGGAGTCAGCAAATCCTTCAACTTTTTAACGTTCTTTCTTGTATTGCCTTCTTACTTTGTAGCAAATATGTTGTCTGTTGTTGTAATATGTACAAGCGCGCGAGAAATGTCATTACTTTTTTTCGTTTGTTTTCCTTATCTTTTAAATTGTCATTTTAATTTAAACTAAAGTCCAAAGCCAGTTATGAAGTTTGCGACCGTGGTAAAATATGAATTAATTCTCCAGCGGCCAACAGCCATCCGTTAAACATTCACAAGTTGCCAACATGAATTTATTTAGGATAATGTTATGTGTACTGAGATGTTATTTTCACAATTATATTTCACACATGACTTTTGCAAATTGTTTTCTCGAAGAAATATGTTGTTTGTTATCAACAAAAAAAAAACCAAACGAAGTAACGAGAAAAAATATTATAGTTCCTTTACTAACTCATCAACGGGTTGCAAGTAGCAAATTGTTGTTGTGTTATTCTGGTTTTTCTGAATTTGTGTTGCATTTAATTTTATGTTACATTCTGTGTTTTGCATAAACATAATACTTTTTGTTTTATTTACATGTGCCCATTATTTTTATTTAAAATTTTTGTATAAAATTTCTGGAAATGTAGTGTATATGAGATTTCTGCATGGCTGTTCTCAAAAGCTAATAATTTATTCGTTTGTTTTTAAACTACGTATTGTTTTTCATTATGTGGTAAACAAACTAAATTGGTAAACTCTCAATCGAAAAAGATACAAAAACAACTTAAACCGAAAACGAAAAATTACTACAACATTTGTATAATTATAACCGAGTAGAATTAGTTTAATATTCAAGTATGGTTTAAGTAAAAATTTATGACTTATTTAAGTGAACACATATAATTTCTGCATTATTTTGTATATACAAAATTTTCATTGTTGTTACTTTTTTTCGTTTTTTTTTTTTTTATTTTGGTAAATATGCGAAATAAAAAATGTAAAATAAATGTGTCGTTTTTGTATTATTAAGAAATGTACACAATTTATTTTCATTTGTATTTTTACTTATTTAATTCTCTTTAATTGTGTTTGGGATGCAAGTGTTTTTACCATTTTAGAAAAGGCTAAGAATTTAATTTTTTTAAATAATTGGAACGTACAATGTGATAAATTACATGGATTAATTTGCAAACAGATATATTTTAGGCATTAGAAGCCGCTTAAGCTTGCAGCGGCATCACCATATCAATAAACCGACCGGCATCGTTCTTTGGCGCATTAAATATGTAGAAAAGAATTAGAAAAAGAAAAAGCTCATTTATAAAAGCTTAACAATTTTGTCATATTGCCAGATGCAAGCAATTTGTAGCATATTTACTTCATATGCATTACGGGTGTTCATGAGACGCTGCATATAACTGAATATAAACACACAATTTTTAATTTTTATACCCATGTGGGTATATGCAAAAAAATATCAAAAAATTGTCTAATAAGAGGATTATAAAGGAATATGATAATGTAAATAAATGATTAAGTGGAGAATTCAAGCTGCTTAAAAGAAATAAAATAAACAAATATTTACTAAATAGCTAAAACAGAAAATACAAATTAAGCATGGAAATAAAAATAAATATAAAACTCAAATAGAAAAAAAAACAAATTTATAAATAAAAAATAATTAACGATTAAGACCAAGGACAAATGTGAAAGGAGATAAAAGATTTAGCAAAAAACAATAGTAAAAACATTTCTGGTGACTAATGATACTACCACCACCCATTTGGTCTGAGTAGTCACTGGGTTCATTTATTAGGTTGTGTAATGTTTTAATTTTTTTCAATTTTCTATTCGCATACTTTTGTAAATAAAATTAATAATTCCCAATTGTCGAACTTCATATAAAGAAATTATATTAAAAAACTCACACCAATGTAATCAATCACCTGATATGCTTACGCCACAAACTGGATGGTAAATTATCGTTACAATATTATTATTACATCTATTAGATTGTTTTTAAGCATATTCATGAATGTGCATTGGTTTATTGGGTTATCACAATTGACAAATAATTTAAACAAAATTTAAATTTTCAAAAAAATTTTCTTTTTACACTACTTAATACCTGTAAAGAATTTTCAATAATGGTAAAATATTCAAATTATTCTTCAAATTACTAAGAAAACAAATAGTTTAATCTTTTTCTCTTAACAGCCGTTAGAAGCCGTAATTAGACAAAATGCTGATAATACGGAACGTATTATGAAGAACGCCTTGGGTTATGTGGTTTGTAATAATGCCTATGGAACAATAGCTATATCGTCTTACGATAACACCGTATCCGTAGGCATAATTAAACTAATTTGCAAAATGTTGGTGTCGGCAGCTCGAAGTGCAGTACGTGATATTGATAGCACAAATGATTTGAAATTTTTACGTATAACCACAAGAAAATTTGAATATTTAGTTGCACCGGAAAAGGAATTTACCATTGTAGTAGTACAATAATTGTAGCAAATGATAATATATTCTATTAAACATTATTTGTATATTTTAAATATTTTAGATATTATATAATAAATTTATGTTTTCGATCTTTTTAATTTATATACGCAGTTGTTTTTTTGTTGAGCTTGAGATAACTTTTTAAATAAAAATAGTTTTAATTTTATTTCCCGATATTTTGCTACCACATTGGGTAGCTTCTTCAGGGAAAGTTTTAACAATTATCAACAATTAAAATATTAGAATTGTTAATTGTTGAAAATTGTTAAACCTTTCCCTGAAGAAGCTACCCAATGTGGTAGCGAAATATCGGAAAATAAAATTAAAACTATTTTTATAAAAAAAAGTGATCTCAAGCTCAACAAAAAAACAACTGCTTATATATTTTAGATATAATTATTTCTTTTATAAACAATTTGAATTTAATAAAAACGATTTTTAACATTTAACAAATAATACACAATTAAGAATTTTGATAACAATCTTTGGCATTTTGTGTGACTACAACGGTTATTTTGCCATCGGGTACTATTAACGTCTCATTTTTAGTGGTTCTTAATCTTAACATGATTAATTCATTGCTTGCATCAATTTTCTGCAATCCCATGCAAACTTTATCTCGTAGAATTTCATAAAGACCAGCATACTGTATGGCTAAAGAATTTTCCATTGTCGTTTTAATCGGATTTCCTTTATTGTTGAGAATCATAATATCGGTTACATTTGGTTTCTCCTCAATATGATGGAAAACTTCCTCAACATAGGCACGAGTACGTTTATCCTATAAAAGAAGTGAATACACAGATACCAATATATAAATAGAGAAGATGAGCCATTGTAGATATTTATTTTTACCTTAACTTTTTTTTCGTTTGACATTTTTCTTCTTTTAATTTATGTTTTATTTATTTACCTTAATAGTTAACAGTAGTTAATCGAAATAGGTTATTAGGGTAGTCAGGCAAACAAGGTACTTAAGTATATGTATGTATAGATATTGTCATGGATACAAAAAGTACATATTGTCGCTGTTTTAACAAAACGACCTACTTACATACAAATGTATAAGTATGTGTCAAGTAAAATCTATTCAGTTTATGCATTTGGCAACTGCAGCTGCTTAAATCCATATATCGGGTGTCCCAACTAGAACGCAATTTTTAAATTTTAAATAAAACACAGATATTAAAAAAAAAAATCGTGAAACTTTATTATATCGTAAAGTAGACAGAATGAGGTTTTGTATGGAACAATATATCGTGTAGATGGCCGCCGCGGCTTTGCTGGCACACACGCGATCTTTTAATGAAATTTTCAATGACCTTTTTGCATAAATGCTGCGGTATTTCATGAATGCAGCGTCCAATTTCCTCTTTTAAGGCTTGAGTCGTCGTCGGCTTATTCGCGTAAACCATCGACTTCAAAAAACCCCAAAGAAAAAAATCTAAAGGTGTTAAATCACACGATCTAGGCGGGCAATTCTGGTCTCCAAAACGCGAAATAACACGACCGGGAAATGACTGATGCAGCAATTGAATTGTTTCTCTGGCTGTATGACATGTGGCGCCATCTTGTTGAAACCACATGCCCTCCACATTCATTTCTTCAATTCTAGACAAGAAAAAACTGGTTATCATTTCACGATACCGAACACCATTGACTGTTTGCGCTTGACCTGCCTCATTTTCATAAAAAAAGGTCCAATGATTCCTCCAGCCCAAAAACCACACCACACAGTGACACGTTGAGGATGCATTTGCTTCTCGTGAATCACTCGAGGATTTTCCTCACCCCAAATGCGACAATTCTGCCTATTGACGAAGCCATCAAGATGGAAATGGGATGATCGCAATTTGCGAACTGTAGCCGCAAAACTTTCACCATTTTGGTAAAACAATTTCACAATGAGAATGCGTTGATATAAAAAACAATTATCTCTCTTATCTCGTTTATTTCAAATATAAACTTTCATATCAAGGCATATTTAGTCATCAGGTACTCTTGATTGGTCAGGTGATTATTATACCCTTTTTTCATCACTTATTTTAAATTTCAGCTGTCAAAATTCATGAATAAAAAACCATTTTCTCTCCGAACTGCAATAACTTGATGAATAAATATGCCTTGCCTTCATATATGTATAAAAAACATAAACAGAAAATTTTTCTCCGAACTGCGATTACCTGTGCCCATAATCTGTATATCTCGCTACGTGAAACTTTTCACTTGAAAAATGTAACCCGTGGTCTCCACGTAGCGATATTTATTACCGCAATTGTCAAATTTGATTGCGTCCATAGAGATTGCGACGTGTAGACCGCTAATTGCTTAAGCAATTATTGCAGCAAAAAGCTGTAAAAATTGTTTAATTTTCTTTGAAATATTTGCCTTTCTTTGCAAAAACAAAGGAAAACAAGTAACAGTGCTATATTCGGCCGCGCCGAATCTTATATACCCTTCACAACGTGTAGTCATGCTTAAACAATTGTTTGTATCACCGTTCATCTCATATAAAATACGTACATACATGTACAAAACATACATATAAAAAACATACCATTGTAAAATTATAAATTGAGTTTACGTATGTATGTATGTTTAAAAAAAAATGACAAAAAAAAATTAAAAAAATTACATTTTTGTTAAGAAAATTTTTTAAAAAAATATATATGCATAAAAAAATATTAAAAATATATAAAATAAGTAAATAAAATAAAAAAAAAATTTTTGGCTCAGCTGGGATTCGATGCCACAAACGTGACATCTAAAGGCCATGACTGACTATCAGATTTAGTCGTTCGATATGTCAAAAATTGTATGTGTGTTCAGAAAGTGTGATAGTGTGGACACAAAGTGCACATGTGTGACAGATTTTTTGACATGTGTGTCCGATTTGATAATCTTTTGAAAATTTTCATAAAATAATGGAGTCTGTGCGATCAGAGTTGCTTTTTCTAAGCAAGTATGACAGTGTGGCATCCAATAACACAATTTGTTGCGATTTTTTCATGTAGGACAGAAAACTATTAGATTTTTATTTGACATAATCGCACGACTTTGTAGGATAGTCAGTCATGGCCTCAACCAGTATATATGTATGTATGTTGTTGTTGTAATTGTGAAAAAAAACGAGGTGGTCATGGTTTTTGATCATATCTAAGAAAGTTATAGGGCGATTGTGCTGAATTTCAATAGCGATTCATTCCCGGATATTTCCAATAGATTGATACCATACACAGATCTGGGGAACATATAGTTGCTTCTAAAAGTTGATTTCAACCAATACACGGACAGAAGGACAGACGGTCAGGGCTTAATCGACTCCTCTATTCATAAGCTTCAGAAAATATATACTTTATGGGGTCGGAAATGAAAATTGTAGAAATTACAAACGGAATGACACCGTGCACCACAGGTGAAGGGTATAACAATATAAACATCTGCTTTAGAATCGTAGCCCCCTTTTTTATTTCCCGGGATCCCGAAAAATAATCCCGGGAAATCGGGAAGATTAAATAACTCAGATTTCCGGGAAATAACCCAATGTATAGCACAAAATGTATTTGTTTGTTATTAACAGTAATCGCTATGCAATAATCTCTTTATACTAAAATATGTGTCACTTCCTTTTTGTATAATTTCGATATGCTAGTAAAATGTTTTCGTAAATTTAGTCTTTCAATGAAAGTGGGCGTTAAAGTAGGCGTGTTAAAGTTGTTTATACTAATGAATGCAACTTAGATGTTTCAATATAGTCCTTTTTTATTCCAAAATATTTATTCTTAGAGAAATTATATGAATTTGAGATAAACCGTTATATGGGAGGTAGGCGTTAAAGTGGCCGCGTCACCTAATTAGCAAATATAATTAGCAAATTTCATCATCATATCTCCAATTTTGTCGGTTTTATGAACTTTTAAATTTCATCAACAGTTAATAACGAGAAATGTGGTCGTAATAGTATTCGTGTTAAAGTTGTTGTAGTCTTTAAATGAAATTGGGCGTTAAAGTAGGCGTGTTCAAGCTGTTTCTACTAATGAATGCAACTTAGATAATTCACTATAGTACTTTATTATTCCAAAATCTTTCTTCATAGACAAATTATATGAATTTAAGATAAACCGTTATATGGGAGGTAGGCGTTAAAGTGGGCGTGTCACTTAAATTTTCCGGCATAAAAATGACATTGACTAGAAGGATATCTGTAGCAAATTTCATCATCGTAGCTTTAATTTTGTCGGTTTTATGAGCTTTTAAATTTCATTAACAGTGGATAACGTGAAAAGTGGGCGTAATAGTAGGCGTGTCGAAATTATTTTTAATAATGAATGCAACTTAGATGTTTCAATCACATACTATTAGTTTGTGGTTTCAATATAGTCCTTTACAGTGTTGCCGTTTTCACTGCGATTTGCCCGTCGTCACTACGTAACTGCGTTTTTTTTAATATCACTGCGTTTTTCAGTTTTTGGTAGTTTTCCTCTTTTTTTGATCAACAACGCCTTAACATGATTTACCTCAAACGTGTTTAACACGTAAGTCTGTAAAGGCTATAACACAACGAGATAAAATTGTCACCCTGTTAAAAATATAGCAGCTAGATGGCAACATTTTCTGCTGTTACGTTACGTTGCAGTTGACTGATTAAGTCTTGAATTAAAATGTCAAAAATCCCATTAATTAATTTTTATATTGTTTCGAAATGAATGGGTAAGTTGGCGTTTAAAATAACTAGAAAATATTACATAATATTTATTTATAGCAGCCAAGAGAAAACCAACAAGAAGACAAATGCAAAGAAAAGGAAACTCCCGGCAACAACACAAGGGCAGAATAAAATTAACTAAAAAATTAAAAAACAAGTAATTCTTAAAAAAAGTGTTAAAAATGAAAAAAAATTTCTTTATTTTGTCCAAACGAAAACGACATTTCTTTACTTCTCGTCACTGCGCTTCACTGCGTTTTTTTTTGTCGATTTCACTGCGAAAAAAAGTTGGTCGGCGGCAACACTGGGCCTTTATTATTCTAGAATCTTTATTTGTAGAGAAATTATATGAATTTGAGATAAGACGTTGTATGAGAGGTGGGCGTAAAAGTGGGCGTGTCACATTTATTTTCCGTTAAATCAAAGCATTTGACCAAAAAGCCATGTGTGCAAAATTTCAGAGTCGTACATCCAATTTTGTTGCTTTTATGACGTTTTTGTTTTTAAATATACCGAAAAATTCACGGTGCGGTATAAATTTTCGTACATTTTGATCTATAACTCCTTTCCTATTGCATAGATTTCGGCAATTTTTGGGGAAAAATATTGTTTTTACTCAGGAAATATATATTCTCATGACTCTACGTTAATGCGTTTGGACACAATTCCATTTTATTCGATGTTCGAAGGACATGGTTTTTTCGACCTACTCTTGCTTTACGAGCTATAACTCTCTTCTTATATTCTGATTTGGCCCATTTTCGATACCAAACAAACCTTGTCTATAAGAAAAATTCTGGCAAAATTTCAGCCCCCTAGCTTTTTCGGTGCGACCTCTATCGTGCTTTTAACAGACGTAAATAGCTAGATCGTCATAAAATCAAACCCCGATTCAGAATATATATACTTTATGGGGTCCAAAATGGATATTTCGATGTGTTACAAACGGAATGACAAAATGAATATACCCCCACCATTTTTTTGGTGGCTGGTATAAAAACATAAAAGTTCAAACAAATGTATTAAATTTTATAAATAAATTACTTATGTCGTAATGTCTCCACCCAATGAAAATAAACATACTTTAGCAATAAAGTGCCTTTATTCTGCCGTCGTTTTGCTAATGCTTAGCAATGAAAATTGCTTTGTGTAGACCCAGCAAATATTAGTAAAGAAATGCAATAAATCAAAACAAACAGCTGTTTTTCTCACAGTACCGTTTGTGCAATTATTCACGTGAGAAATATATGTCACGTAAGAAAAATACTCGTAAGACACAAAAAAGTGTTTGATTTTAGGCCAGTATTACTTTAAACTATCAAAATAACTCACAAATAAAAAGACTCGAAGTAATAAAAGTAAGTAAACAACAAGCCAATGACCCTTCACACATTAGACTAATTGTGCCAGAAGAAATGACTGTAGGCAAAATAAGTGAAGAGTATGGTTATTTGTTGGCGTAAAGTTTCAACCAGCCTTAACCCCGCACAAAACCAATACATATACATTTAAAAAACAACAGGTTTGTTTTATTTTATCAGAGCGAATTTAGACATAAGTTGACTGTCGTGGTGTAACAATGAATTTAAAAGAAGATGTGTGCTGGTCGCGCAAGCAGACTTTTCATGATTATTTGCTTTTAGAAAGGCAATGTATTGGCTTATATTGACTATTTGAATATGCATAGCCATAACATTTTGTTTTGCCCTTACTAATATTTTTACTTGGTTTTTCTGCTCAAAACAGACAATACGCTGTCTTTCACATTTCCACCACATTCGCGTGAATTTTAAATTTATGCGCTGAAACCTATGTACGCAAAGTCAAACGTCAAATGAGAAAAGAAAACAGTAATATACACAAAAGATTTATACACGTATACAAATTACGCCAAAAACAATTATTACCGTGTTACGAAGACAACAAAAATTGATAGCTTAAATCTTAGTCTAGTGTGTGAAGGGCCATTAGAAGTAGTATTAATACACTGTTATTCTTTTAATATAGTCTGAAAAATCGCTAGTATTTGTTAATTTAATTTTTTTGTAAATAACTTAGTTTTCAACACTTTTGACGCAAAAACACATTTGCCGAAAAAAATCAAGTAATATAGATTTCTTTATGAAAAGTGTAAATAAATAAAATATAAATTAGAATTTTTAGATACAAAATGTCCACGGAAGATTTTTACTTACGTTATTACGTCGGTCATAAAGGTAAATTTGGTCACGAGTTTCTTGAGTTTGAGTTTCGGCCCGATGGAAAGCTACGCTATGCCAATAACTCGAATTATAAGAATGACACCATGATTCGGAAGGAGGCATTTGTCCATCAGTCGGTAATGGAGGAGCTAAAACGTATTATCTTAGACTCGGAAATTATGGCTGAAGATGATTCACCTTGGCCACCACCTGATCGGGTGGGAAGACAGGTAACTTTTTCAATCACTTTAAAGCACCCACAACTTCCACTTATGAGATATATCTCCTCTTTCAGGAACTGGAAATAGTAATTGGCGATGAGCATATATCGTTCACCACCTCCAAAACTGGTTCACTTGTTGACGTAAACCGTTCTAAAGATCCTGAAGGTTTACGTTGCTTTTACTACTTGGTACAGGATCTTAAATGTTTGGTTTTCTCGCTCATTGGTTTGCACTTTAAGATTAAACCTATATAAACAATAGTGTTCGAGCAAGGGACACTGTTATTTCTACTCATTTTCTTATTTTTAGTTTAAACTTCATTTAACTAAATTTTACACAATATATGTATTTATATTATAATTCAAATAAAGTAAATTTTTTCACATGAAATTTTTCTTAAATTGCAATTTTTATTGATAAACACGATTTATAAAAAAAAAACGAGTGATACAGAGTCGATTATTTCAGGTTATAATTTTGTTTTCATTTGACAACATGAGCTTATGACAACTATGATATCGTTAAAAGTGTAGGTCCGTTATCCCTGTTTAAACAATATTTTTGTCCGAATATAGATAATTCAAATATATCGTTATTTTAAGGAATTTTTTATTTCAGAAATTGGTAAGTTTATACTATTAATAAAATAAATGTAAATGTTTTGGATGTTTAGGTCTTTTTTACTCAACGCAAAAACGGTTGAACAGAATAAAATTAAATTTGCACCTCAGAAATGCAATTGAGTACTCCGTTACTCAATTCGAAATTAAAATTTTTTCGAATTTGTATGTTTTATACATTGTAATTCAAAAATGTTTTCTTACGAATCAAATAACGTAGTAACTCCCCAAATAACAAACCTTATACGTTTCATAATCGATAATCTGACAAAGAAGCTGCGGACACGTTAGTGTATAATATTTAGATCTTTGAAATTAGTAAAAACTAGTTTGTGACATGGTGTAATTACATAAGGTGATAGCGTAAAGGAGAGCAGTTTTTGCTTTTTTTTTTAATGTATAGAGTTTGACAATTTCCGGAGTTGAAATAATTTTTTTAAATATATAGTTTGACATACTCCAGAACACAAAAAAATAGTCAGCTGTGCTGGACCGCCACCTTGTATAAGTGTACCCTGGTTTATGGTAAAAAAATTTTAAGGCGAGACAAAATTTTTAAAGATTTTAAAAATAAAAAAAATAATATTGAAATCGTATATTTTTAAGGCCTACATCAAAAAAGATAAAATTTTAAAGATGTCCTTTAACCCAAAATTTAATGACAAATATGTTTCTAAGTTCTGCCTGTCGTGCAACTTAGTGATGCGGATCTTTATAATGTGTAAATAAAATTTAATTAAAATTTGTACCGCAATCTTAGCAAAAATTAATTTTGCTTTGTACATATTTACTTTAAATGGGCACCATTTAATAAAAATATTTAAAATCTCTAGTAAAATTCGTAAAAAAAATTAAGTAAAATAGGCAGCAGTTTATTTAGCTTACTTGGGATCATTATATCGGTCGTTATCTTTGTAATATAACAAAAAAAATTTTAAAAGAAACGTCACTAACTAAAATGGTTACTTTAATTGTGAGTGACGTACCATACATTTTAGCCCCTATTAATCGAGTTTGATCGTCCGAGAGTCATTTCAACTTTAGCACAACCAAATTATTTTTAGTTAAATTTTATATGACTTTACCAACTTAAAATGTCAAGTTTGGCATGAAAGTAACATACATATGTATGTACATATGTAAAAAATTATGAAAATAAAAGAAACAAGTTTTAGTAAAGAATTGCAATGCAAATAACCGTCCACAAAATTGTTCATAAAGTTGTAAACTACAACAGGAGAATATTTAATTTTCCTAAATTTTACAATAATAGAAAAAAATGTTTATGTACTGCTACACAAAAAAGCTTTTCAAAAGCACGATTTCTTTATATCAGATGGCGCTTTGAAATGCGATAGTGTTGCAATTTGCTAGAAAAAGCTTATAATTTTCACCTTGTAAAAGAAGTGGTTAGTGCACAAAATCAGTAAGGTGGGTCACTAACTTATTTTAACGATAATCGTATTGTTAAAAAAGATTATCAACAATTTTATCGACAGTTGTTTTGTTATCTTAACAAAAATAATTTGTTGTTGTTTATTTTATCGACAAAAAGTTTAACTTTATACCCGACTCAAAAATAACATGTTTAAGTCTCGGCTATTGCACGACTAATTATATGATGGATGTTAGTGGTGAATTTAGTTAGACACTTTTTATCACCTAAAAGCCACTTTATGTAATAGTTGTCGAGTATCGATAAAAAGTATTTACTGACTCGCAAACTTGACAGTACATTCAAAGTTAGTGAATCGCACCAGTAGGGGTTATTCCGTTCGAAAATACAAAAATATACCCATTTGAAAATTTTGGCATACTTTTATTATATTATTATTATTATTATTATCCTTTATTAAAAACTTATTCATTTTATCAATATCATTAACAGAGTTATGCGAATTTACATATAGTATTACAACAATTAACATCTGATTAATTAAATAAAGAAACTACTAATAACAAAGATTTAAGGAAAAGTTGTTCATAAAAAACCTCGCATCAACTTAGAAGTTATAAGAGATTAAATTTTGGCATACTTAATTGCATAGTTATACATATAAAGTGATAGCGCAGGCAGATCGCATTGGAATACCATACCAATCGCTATGGAATAATATCTTTATAAAGGGTGTTTTTTTAAGCCCGATAGAACTTGAAATTGTAAAAAATAACACAAAAAATTAAATTGTAATCAAAATTTTTTTTTTATTCGAAAGATCAATACGTGACATTAACATTTGAAAATGATTTCGGGCATATGGGCACCGCGGCTGTTCTTGACGAAGCGCATTCTGGACGTCCAATTTTTGGCCACTTTTTCGAGCACTGCTGGCCGTATGTCACGAATAACACGAACAATGCTGGCCTCCAAGGCGTCAATTGCTGCTGGTTTATCAGCATAAACGAGTGACTTCACGTAGCCCCACAGGAAATAATCGAGAGGTGTCAAATCGCACGACCTTGGAGGCCAATTGACAGGTCCATTTCTCGAAATCAACTTATCGCCAAATTTTGATTTCAATAAGTCGATGGTTGCGTTCGCCGTATGGCACGTAGCGCCATCCTGTTGAAACCACATCTCCTCCGGATCAATGTCATCCATATTTTCAAACAAAAAATCATTGATCATGGTGTGGTAACGATCTCCATTGACCGTAACGCGAGCTCCGGCCTCATTTTTGAAGAAATAAGGTCCGATGATGCCACCAGCGTGAAAACCGCACCAAACGGTGCATTTTTCTGGATGTAATGGAGTCTGTAGGGTCTCTTGTGGATTGGTCTCGCTCCATATGCGGCAATTTTGCTTATTAACAAACCCGTTAAGCCAAAAATGCGCCTCATCGCTGAACACAATTTTGCGATAAAATTGGACGTCCAGAATGCGCTTCGTCAAGAACAGCCGCTGTGCCCATATGCCCGAAATCATTTTCAAATGTTAATGTCACGTATTGATCTTTCGAATAAAAAAAAAATTTTGATTACAATTTAATTTTATGTGTTATTTTTTACAATTTCAAGTTCTATCGGGCTTAAAAAAACACCCTTTACTAAAATATGTATGTATGTATATGTAAATATGTACATATTTGTATAACTTCAATATCCTATTAAAATATTTTCGTAAATTTAGTGTTTCAATGAAAATCGGCCTTAAAGTTGGCGTGTCAATATAAAGGGTCCGCCATCTAATGTTTTTTTTTCAACTAGTGCTTATTTCGTGAATGGTAACACTTAGCTCATGTCTGATTTGACAGATAATTAGTTTTATCCTTTCGCTGAACGAATATGGTTGTGTATTCGCTTGAACAACGCTGGGAAATATTGCGACATTACTTTGGCCGATTTTGCCAAAAAAAATAATCTTTTCAGATGAAGCTTATTTTGATCTTGGCGGGTATGTAAACAAGCAAAATTGTCGCATTTGGAGCACAGAAAACCCGCACGCATACATTAAAAAGTCGATACACCCAAAACGAGTCACTGTTTGGTGCGGATTTTGGTCCAGAGGCATAATTGGGCGATTTTTCTTCGAAAATGAGCAAGGAGTGGCCGTAGTCAATGGCGATCGTTATCGGGCCATGTTGAACGAATTTTTGTTCACAAAAATTGAAGAGAAGGATATTGGCAACATTTTATTTTGTTTCAACAGGACGGCGCTACGTGCCACACAGCCGATGCTACACTTTTTTCTATAGCATTAAAAAAAAAAATAAATAAAACTTAAGAGATTTCAATATAATCCTTTATACTTTTACAACTTTGTCCATAGATAAATTATATGAATTTAAGATAAAGCGTCATATATGAGGTAGGCGATAAAGAGGGCGGTCACCTTAATTTTCTGGCAAAACAATGACATTTACTAGAAAGCTATATGTGCGAAATTTTATCATCATACTTCTAATTCTGTCGGTTTTATGAGTACATTAAAATTTAATTGACAGTAGATTACGTGAAAAGCAGACTTTACAATGTAGTTTCTGCTAATAAATTCAACTAAGATATATCAATATAGAGTCCTTTGTTCTTCCAAAATCTTTATTCATAAAGAACTTATGTGAATATGAGATAATTCCTTGTATGGGAGGTGGGCGTAAAAGTTGAGTGTCACATTTATTTTCCGTAAGTATAAAGCCTTTGACCAAAAAGCAATGTTAGCAAGATTTCAGAATCATACATTTAATTTTGTCAGTTTTATTACGTTTTAAATTTTTAATAAACCAAAAAATACACTGTGCGGTATACATTTTCGTACATTTTTTATCGATAACTCCTTTCCTAATGCATAGGTTTAAGCAATTTTCAGGAATTTTTTTTTTTACTCAGAAAATATGTATTTGAAAATTCATGGCTTTACGTTAATTCGTTTGGACACAATTGCACGGACATATTTAGATCGTCATAAAATGAAACCAGAAGTGCGATTCACTAAATTTTATCGATCCGACAATCGTTAGGTTAGGTTAGATCCGGCAGCCGCCCGAAGGCATAGCTCACTTGGGTCCTCCGAGGGTCCCGTTGTGATACCGTAGGCACCAACGCCCGTTCGTCTATGTCATCTGGCCGTCTCAGCCATCCTGTCCCGTTTATGAAGGTGTGGATCTTTCCCAGATCAACTGTGGAAAGACAAGTTTTACTCACAAGTATTCGCTGACCTAGAATCTGGTGTCTCAGGTCCCCAAATGCAGGACAATTACAGAGAAGATATTCAGTTGTCTCCTCCTCTTCCTCGTTATCGCAACTTCTGCAGAAGTCGTTGTAAGGGATACTCAGCCTTTTCGCATGTGTACCTATAGGCCAGTGTCAGGTAATGACCGCTATGAGGTTCCTAAGGTGGATACGGGGCATATTCACTGCATATTGCGTCCTATGCACATCCATGTCAGGCCAGATCTTTCTGGTTTTCAAACAAGTGGGTTCTCTCACCCAACTTTCCTTGGCATCCAAATAGAATTGATGCGAGATTAGCTGCTTACCCTTCGATAAGGGAATACCCAAAGCATAACTGGATTCAACCGAATCTAAGGTAGTACCGTTTTTTGCAAGTGCATCAGCTCTATTATTATCGTTAAGTTTGACACTTGTTATTGTTTGCACTATCGATTTTGCGATTCATATAATACTTTTTAACGATACTCGACAATTGTTACATTAAAGTGGCATCCTTGTCATAAAGTGCCTAAATAAATTCACCATCAACATCCCTCACACAGGTAGAGACGCCATAGCCGGGACTTAAACAAGTGGTTTCTGACTTGGGTATAAAGTTAAACTTTTTTCGATAAAATAAACAGCAACAATAATTATTGTCGGTTAAATAACAACTGTCGTCAAAAAATGTTACTGAATAACAATACGAAAATAAGTTAGTGAATCGCACTACACAAAATATATACTTTATGGGGTGTTAAATGGATATTTCGATGTGTTACAAACGAAATGACAAAATGAATATACCCCCATAATTTTTTTGGTGGTGGGTATAAAAACGAAAAAAAGTATTTCTGGGGGCAAGTGAGGAATATATAAGCAGGCTGCTTATAACTACTTATTAACTACATTACCTACAAGCGTTGAGTGCGAATGCTGTTTTTGCATTATAGGTAAGATAATTAGATCAAACTATCTGATGAAATATAGTTAAGTTTGAACCATTCATTTTGAAGTTGGTTCAAGGACATTTGGAGTATTTAATATTTTTAAAATCTTTCATATTCTATACTTTTACGTGCAAACACGAACTTTAAAATATCTTTACATAAATGTGAGTAGACTTTTACCAATTTAAAAATAAATAGCTCATATATATATTTAATCTGTTATTATATCAGATTACCATACAAATTCTTCAGTTTTTATCCTTTAACTGTTTTTTATAGTAATTGTTTCCCTTTTTGTTATGTTTTAATTTAATTTTGTCATTTTATATAAAAAAAATTAAATTATTTCAATTAATTGTGTTTTAAATACATACATATTAATAAGAAATCCCAAATCTCGGGATTCGAAAAAGCAGTTCCGTTTGACATTCCTACCCAGCAAAAACTAGATAATGACTTGCTCTAAACTAAGCAACATACTTTTAAATGACTATTACGTATCGTTTGTCTTACTAAAAAGTATTTTATTAATGACTTGATTTATAATGTGATGCGAAGGTACTTACTTTCAGGCATTTGCTAGATACACACACACAATACAATTCCTTATTGCGAAATTTGCTATAAGCTATTCAAATACATAACTTTTTTATAACGCGCTTAGGATATAAGTAATAAAGATTTTGACAACAGCGGCAAAGCATTTCATTAACAAAGTGATGACTTATAGATTTTCACTAATTTTGAAATTTCAAATAAACGTATCGCAGAATAATCAATCCGAATTTTCGTCCTTAAGTATTAATGGGTTATTTATGTTTTTCGAATCAAGTACTTATTTATTGGCATTAAAATGCTTATTTAAGTACCTATTTATAAGTAACTTACACTTGTCTCTATTTCTAAAGGAGCTTAAACACGGGATGTTTTTTACATCTGACTTGTCAAATTCTTCTGTAAAAAACATGTGATGAGACATCTGACAAAATTTTAATTAGAGTGCACTCTATTTTATTCTGTCAAAACATGTGACATCAGCCATTGTGATTAACATATGTCTCACAAATTTTAAACGAGGGTGATAAGTACTTGCCTTCAATGACATCGCCGCGTTAAAATAATGGGTTTAGATGCCATCTTGTAAGTAGTGAAGAACTATTTTTTAGTACATTCAACTCATTATTTTGTAATGAGAGTTTTGCTGGGTAGTTTATATTTAAATATACATATGTATATACACTCTTGTTTAATCAATTAGATCAACACGATTTTCGATATTTAAAACGCCATGGGTTTTTACATTTTATGATGCGAGCAAAAAAATTTTACTATCAACGGTTAAGAATATTTAATTAAGCTAATAAAAATGTTTGAAAATCATACGCAACGGTACATTTGTTACAATTTTCTGTTTATAAAATCATTTGATTAGACTGACTATTCTACGTAAAAACCTTTCAATATATATTTTTTTTATTTTCTTTTTAAATTTTAGTAGTGGGATACCCCACGGTTTTTAATTACTTCAAATACACGATCTTTTAAAGAGTTATGAAGTGACTTTGGTTAGCCTAATGATATCTCTCTCCAGCAGTCATTAACGGTGCGAATAAAAGATTGCGTGCGTGTCTTTTAATTTTTTCCTTCATTCACATTTCCTCTTAAAAACTTCAAGTTTATTGTGCACGCCACACCATTGTCCTCCAAAGGGATTACTGTGTAATTCGATTCGAAACAAAACATTTTTTAATAACAATGTACTAAAGATACAAATTTAAAAAATTTTAGTTTCGAATCGAATTTTGGAGTAACACCTCAGTTCTCTGAGGTTCGCATGAGTAAAAACAACGTTTTTGAGTACTTGACATAACACCTTTTTGTACATTTGGCAAATTGCAGTCTATATTATTTACTTGCACTATTTATTGTTATACCCTTCACCTGTGGTGCACAAGGGCTTTGTCATTCCGTTTGTAATTTCTACAATTTTCACTTCCGACCCCATAAAGTGTATATTTTCTGAAAGCTTATGAATAGAGGAGTCGATTAAGCCCTGACCGTCTGTCCGTGTGTTGGTTGAAATCAACTTTTAGAAGCAACTACCTATGTATATGTTCCTCAGATCTGAGTATGGTATCAATCTTTTGGAAATATCCGGGAATGAATCGCTATTGAAATTCAGCACAATCGCCCCATAACTTTCTGAGATATAAGCAAAAAACCACGACCACTTGTTTTTTTTTCACAATTACAATTACAACAACAACATACTACATATATACTGGTTAGAGTAAACGTGGCATCAAATCCCAACTGAGCCAAAAAAAAATTTTTTTTATATTATTTTTTTATTTTATATATTATTTATATTTTTATTATTTTTATTATTTTTTTTTATTTTTTTTAATTTTTTTTAAAAGTTGTTATTGTTTCTTTTTTGGTTTAATAAATTTTTTTTTATTTTTTTGTAATTTATTTTTTTTTTGAATGGGTTTGTTTTGTAAATGTATGTACGTTTTTCATATGAGATGAATGGTGTTACAAACAATTGTTATTGCATGACTACATGTTGTGAAGGGTATATAAGATTCGGCACGGCCGAATATAGCACTTTTACTTGTTTTTTTAGTCTTTAAAACTCTTTCCTGCGAAAAAATTGTGACCTTGTTCTGTACTTCCTTTTAAAATGGCTTGTAAATATATATTGTGGTGATGATTTTTCGTAGTCAAATTTAGTACCAAATTACAGGTCTTTTGAAGATTTGTTTTTTTAACAAACTATAAATTAAAAAAAAAACAAACATCAAGACACTCACTCAAGTGACAAAATAAACAAATAAATAAATACTCGTATACTGATGATGCTTCACAAAGAAGTAGCAAAATGTCGATAAATAAATATAAAAATAAAAACCAAAATTTTTTTTGAAAGACCTAAACAAGGTCCACCTTGGACCTAAAGCTTAAAAAAAACTATTACATAAACATCGTTGTATTTGAAATTTTAAATAATGTTATACGAACGAAGGTGGAGCACAAACAAAAATATATCCCACTATTAATCTTCTTAAAGAAATAAACACTAAAAAAGTTATAAGTTTAGATGCAAACGATAATAAAAGCTTGTGTGACTCACACGGCAACTTAGCTGTCAAAATCCTGCCATATATACGGAGCTAAATTAATAACTAAATGTTATTAGCATTCATATCCGCGAATATCGCCTGGAAATATTTACATTCGGGAATACTTAAAAATTGATAATCGCTACTGTACTGATGAACATTGTCGTAGCTACAAAAGCATAACATTTTTTTCTTGGCAATATCTTAAACTTAATTATTTATATATTTTTTTAAACATCTAAAAAAAAAACGGGACGATTTGCACCTCTCAGAATGGTCTAGTTACGCCCATTTACTTAAAGCAAATGCGTAAATTTACTGTGGTTGAAATGGCAAATTTTCTTACTAAATAGCGTTTAATGTTCAGAACACGAACTCAAAAGCAATGTCTACAATTGTCAACCTGTTAAAAGAAAGTATCTAGTCATAGTAAAAAGTTATTTTGATTAGGAAATAGATTTTATTTAAAGGTGGAAACAATTGCATTAGCAATTTTAACAATTCGATTTTTAACTTTTTTCTACCTACTAATAAAAACGTTAAAAAATATGATTTTTTTTTATAATTTAAACTATATTTATTTCGTAAAATACAATGTATGTATATTTGACATAAGTATTTATTTAAATATTAACTGCCGTATTCATAAAAAATAGTTTAGGTTTATTAAGGGCTTATTTGACAGATGTTGTACAGAAATTTGTCAAATAAGCCTTCAATAAACCAAAAATATTTTTTATGAATACGGCAGTAAGTATTTAGATATGTTTTTATGTCTGTATATGCTAAACATTTTAATATACTATACAAAAAAGAAACTAATTATAACATTATTAAATTTGTAAATAACTGTACCTTAAAATTTAACACTTAAAATCTATTATTTTTATATATTTTTCAATTTCATCTTTTCTTCGATAAATAAAGTCAACAATTATTAAGAAAATTTAAGGATCAAAATGTCTTTTAAAAAAATATGAATGGAAAAAACGTATCTATCGTATGCACTAAATTGCGTGTAAATTTATTTTAAAATGTGTAGAACTTTGTTTGATATGTATAAATATTTGTATCTTATTACATACAATATAATTTAGAAATATAGGGTGGCCATCATAGGGTTTAACATTTTTTATAATTTTACTTAATAAATAAACAATAAATAAAATAAAAAATAGTATTTAACCCCATAGTGTATGTGTGATCTTTGGACAAAATATCTTGTTTAATTTGTTTCTTGTTACATATCTCTTCTCTTTAGCCATCATTTGCATAAAAGTAACCGATTAAAGTAATTTATGCCATTTTTAAAATTGAGGAACAGAGAAATTTTCGTATGTCGACTTTTGAGATATTTTGTAAAAAGTTCACAGGTATGTACGAGTAAGGTACAAATTGGATTCAATTACTTGCTTTGTTAAATAAGTACATACATTAATGTATGTATATGTAAAATGTATATGTGTGTGCACCTAATATAAATTGAGCCATTCTATTTGTATGTAATTGTTCATGTGTGTGCATATAAAAGTCATCAGTCTTTGGGTAAAAGGATTGGATTATGTTTATTTAAGTTTAAGTTAAAAGCATTTGTATATTTATAATAAAATATTTAATTATTTATAAAAAAATTACTTGGACTTTTATTAAAGACGTTATTAATATAAATAATATTTACACTTAAACTTACATATGTATATGTATACTATTTACTATGTTGTATATATTAAGTGGTAGGTTAAAACTAATTATGGTCATTGGGTTAGAGATTAAGTAAGGTAGGTAAGTTTGTGTTTAGGTTTTAATAAGGCTGGATGGTTCTGAGTGGGTTTGGGGCTACAGTGCTTGTGTTTTCGTAAGAATAAACTCTAAAGAAAACTCTTTAAGAGTTTAATACGTAAATCTCAAAGTCATAATTGTGGTGGTGCTACTGGTAAAGGTGACTGCTGGGCTGACTGGTGGGGATGAGTATTCGAAGATGTGGCTGACCCTGTATTGGAGCCACCACTTAGTAAAGGCCTTTCGAGGTATTGATTTGAGGGATCCAAATTTGTCTGCACGGTAGGAGTAAGATTCTGTGAAGCTTGACCCGGTGAAGCCTGCGCTGAGTTCAATAATAATCCGCTACCAATGCCATTACCAGAGTCAAGGCTGGATGCTGCATTAGCACCACCACTACCTGCTGGCATAGTGGGGGCAGCATTAATAATGGCACCTTCTTTTGGACAACCGATAGTTAAACGCACATGCAATCCAGACTCCTTAATCAAGTTTACCACATCACCATGAGACATGCCGGCGATATCTATACGATTCACCGCTATAATTCGATCACCCACTTTAAGTTCACCACAACGGTCTGCTGGACTAGCAGGTATAAGTTTGCCTAAATTATATAAAAGTATAGGTAGCAAATAGTTATATATAATTTAAATATCAGTGCTATTAAACCTACCAATTGTAGAACCATAGTATTGGTTTGAAGATGAAATGATAACAAAACCAAAGCCTTCATTTTCATGTCGTGTTACTATGACATCATAAGGATAGCGTACAGGATTGTTACGCATCAAAGGCTGTAAAGGCGAGGGATGTTGTAGCAGGCCACTGCCGTTTGCAGGCATGGCGGAGTTATTTAATAGAGATTGTTGTTGTTGTACTATCATTGGTGATGGTTGCATA
Source organism: Phyto melanocephala (assembly GCA_941918925.1). NCBI lineage: Eukaryota > Metazoa > Arthropoda > Insecta > Diptera > Rhinophoridae > Phyto > Phyto melanocephala. The sequence goes on along the minus strand of OW799237.1, from coordinate 34,716,416 downwards.
ATGTGTTGTTGCGACATTACGGGACGCATTCGTCGCCTTAAAATCATTGAAACTTGACCACGTAAAGCTGCTTCACCCATTAAGGAAACTACTTTGTGGTGTGATGAGTTAACCTAAACGTAAATTATCACGTAATTGAAATAAATGAGAAAAGAGAGAATTGTGTTTTATTTATGAACTTTGACATCTGAAGTTTATAAATATGAACTTAAGCCAGAATAATTGATTTACAATATGAATTTTCCATTTAAAGATATACATATATATTTATATGTTTATTATAATGCTATATTCGGCCGTGCCGAATCTGATAATACACTTCACCATCATGTACATTTGTAGGCATAGTGACCACAGTAGTTTAGCCTGGATTTCAGATTAAATGTTATACGCCATTTTAATTTATTTTTTCTATGATAAGCTGTATTGTACTAGTGAAGCGCTTTCATTTGATACTCAACTTAGTGGGTTTGAGAAAAGATTCACCATTATATGTTCGTAAGTTTCTAACCCATTTGTCAATTTGTTATTGACATATACAGCAAACGTACGTTTATCTAAAAAGCTTTTGATAAGTTTTTGTAGATAATTTGGAAAATGCAACGTATTTAATTTAGACACTAGTCCATCATGCCAGATTGAGTCAAAAGCTTTTTCGATATCAAGGAAAATGACTCCAGTACTTTTTCGATTGCTTTACATTCAAGAAAGTTTACAACTCCTTTAAGTTTATGTACAGTGGAGTGCTCTTATCGAAAACCAAATTGTTCTTGATTTACGATATTATTGCAATTTGAAAAATCTAAAATTCTGGTGTGAATAATTTTCTCGAACACCTTATCCAATAGGCTTAGAATACAAATTGGCCTATAGCTGGAGGGTAATTTTTATTTACCATTAGCCATTTTAAAAACGAGTGGGAAGTACCCATTGCTTAAACAAAAGTTAAATCGTTATATTTAGTGGGAAATACCGAGGCAGTCCTGTTGGATTTCAAAAGCGATACATTTCCAAATATTTCCAAAAAATTGATACCACATACAGATCAGTGCGGTTTCTAATTGTTAATTTCAACTAACACACGGACTTTGCTCAATCGACTCCCATAGTCATAAGATTTCAGGAAGTATATTCTTTATGGGGTCAGAAATTAATATTATAGAACAAACGCAATGACAATGATTTATATATCTCTGGCACTACAGATCAACGGTGTAATTATATGTTTTCTCAATTTTTCCTATAAATCCCCTTTTATAGACATTTTTAAAGGAATTTTCTATAAATACAATCCCTATTTATAGAAGATTTTTTAGAAAATTTCTTGTTAAAAGAAATCGTTTATAAGTTCTATAAAAGACACTTACCACATTAATACCATCGATGCTTAGTATTTCATCGCCCGTCGTTATACGTTGATCATTATCAGCAGCACCTCCGGGTACAATATGACCAACTGTTACTTGAGAGCCCTCTTCAGTGCCTCCAACTATTCTAAAACCAAATCCCAAAGCTTGGCGTTGTAACGTCACCTCTGACAGAACAAACTGTTCACCAGAACCATCTAAAATCTCTCCGGATTCAGTAAAACCATTACGTATGGTATTAAAGTTTACGGCATTATTTGTTGGCCAATTGCCTAGCTGTTGTTGGGCTGGAGAATGTTGCTGATGCTGCTGGTGATTTATTACGCCGCCATGTGTTGCATGTTGATATAAATATTGTTGCTGAGAAGGTGAGTAACCAGTAGCAGCGTTATTTATTGGCATTTGATTATGATGCTGATGATGTTCTAACGGCATAAAACCAACACGACGTCTATCGTTCAATAACTCATTGACTCTCTTTTGCATGCGTTCATTTTGTATGTGGGCAGCCTGTAGATTGGTTGAGGAGGCGGGTGAATACTGGGAATGAACATGTTGCTGGGAATGATAGACCGGATAATAACTTCGCGGTGATGATTGTTGCTGTTGCGAATGCTGTTGTGTAGGCGGCTGAAGGTTGTGTGTGGTTGAGGAGTTTCTTAAACGATTATTTCGAAAATCTTGACACTCATAACAAAAGCAGGACTCATGATGATGGTGATAAGATCCGGAAATGGGTGCCATTAGTCCCGCCGAGTTTGTGGCTGACGCCGTTGCTGGTGGCCCATAGAGACCACCACTTAGAGGGCTCATTACTGGTGGCATTTGTGCTAAACCATAGATTGAACTGTAATTACCACTGCCTGCACTAACATAATCTCCCTGATTTTCATAATTGGGCACCCCAGAAGCGGTTGTACGCAAATAACCTGTCTGCGTTACACCTTGCAGACCGTTATTATGCAATGACTCACTGGTCATAGATACACCAGCCAAACGTTCACTCAGGCTAGTAACCATCTTTGGATATGGATCCATAAAGGGAATGTCATGATTAACAGTCTCAATTTCTGATAAAGAATTTTGTGATTTATTGCCCTCATTCAAATGTGATTTACTTTCTGCCAAAGAACGTTCTAAAGCTGTTTCCTCGGCACTTGTATTTACTTCGGCCACTTCTCTATCTTCGTTTAGTTCCATATTGGGAGTGTTCACTCTGGCTCTGCGCGTATCAACTAGTGGAGTTTTAGGTCTAATAGGTAGAATTTCCTTTTGCATGGTACTATATAAATCAGCCGTAGGTGTCTTGCTGCGAAAGAGAGCATTGTTGCCAATACCCCCTGTTGTGGCTCCCAAGAAATTCTTTCTTAACTTAGCCACCGTATTACCTCCTCCTCCTCCTCCTCCTGATGATGCTGTCTGAACACAACTATTCACTAAAGTACTGCTGGCCGTTGCTGTTGCCTCTGACGTTACTGGTCGTTGAATTTTCACCAGAGTGGGTTCAGTTTTTGAACAATCCTTTAGAATTTGTACTACATCCACGTGTGATTTGTTTCGAACCACAATATCATTGACTTCCAATAATATGTCACCCTCCTGTAACTGATGGCAACAGTTGCGATCCAAAATCTTTTTGACTTTTTGTCCATACGACGAGTCGGTAATGGTAAAACCAAAACCCATGGCACCTTTTATTATCGAAAACGTATGAACTTCCGGTTTTTTCATTAGTATAAAACCACTGTTGTCAATAGAACTATTGCCCGTGTCAAGGTTGTGTTTGTTACCCCCATTGCTACTGGCACCCGAAATGTCGAGAAAATTGTAGTTTCCATCCATATTCAGATCCATAAACATACGTCTTTGTTTTTCAGGCTCGTAAGCTGAATTTCCATCAACTGCCATAGTTGTAACGACTTCGGTATTTGGATCATTTGGATCAAATGGTAGGGGATAGCCTCGACATACTTCTAGGGTAACAGTTTCCCCCGGCATTATGGATTGAAAAACATTAACCATTTCATGGTGACTAAAACCCAAAACACATATATCATTAACAAACACCAAAACGTCGCCCATTTGTAGCTGACCATCCAACCAGGCTGGACCATTGGGTACAATTGATTTAATTTGCAAAAACTCCTCAACACCATCATCACCGCCAACGATAGTAATGCCTAAGCCACGCGCCGACTTAAGCAGCGTTGCACTTATACGTTCTCCCTGTATTTCAGTCGGATTTCGTGTAAATTTGTAAGGCAAGAGTGGCGGTTTATTTGCATTTTGTTCTTGGGCGGCCATGGGTGGTGGTGGCTGCATGGCTCGTTGTGATATATCCACTGTTGAAAGAGTGGACGCCGATGAAACAGAACTAAGAGCTATACTAGCGTTAGTACCGTTTAAAACACTCGACGTTGAAGGCGTTTGTGGTCGTTGTGTTTGTAATTGATGTGAATGCTGATGTTGTTGTTGTTGCTGTTGCTGTTGTTTTTGTTCGGCTGCCCTTCGTTTCGCCTCTAAAACTGGATTTTCATATTGAGTTTTTCTATTAACATGATCAATGTAGTAGATGCCGTAAAGAGAATCTTCAATTTTTTCCCAACCATAAGGCAATTCATCTTCGCTGCATTCTTCCAAAGACTTCTTTTGATATTTCGAAAGTCTGGGATCTAGCCAGTGTGACGTACCCGTATTATGACTAAAAATGTTATTGGTACAAATGTAAAAGCATATATAAGTGGTGTACGTGCTTATGTATGTACACATAAATATACGAATATGGTGTACTTACTCTATAAAATATAATTCACCTCTTTCAGTATAGGCTGTTTCCCATTTGGGTGGTAAGGGACCTAAACCATCGCCTGGATCATCATTTTCCGGTATAAATGTATATTCTGTTTCGATACCTTCGCCACCAGTTGTGCTTTCTCCTACACTGCCGTTGAAGTAATTTCTTTGTAGTACATTTTCTGTAAATATACAAACATGCAGCATAAAAATGTAAGAATATTTTTTCAACTCAAACAATTTACACAGAATTTTATATAGAGAATTGTTTAAAAATAGTCTGTAAATGCGGAGTTTTAGAATTAGCGGTTTCACAACAGATGGCGCATATCGCATTTTCGTTTAAAATTTAATTTTGTAGAGTGTATATCTGTCATCATACTCTTCACCTGTGGTGCCAAAAGTATATAAAGCTTTCGTCATTCCCTTAGTAATGTCTACAGCATTAATTTACGATCACATAAAGTTTATATTTTCTGAAAGTTTATGAATATGGGAGACGGTTGAGCAATGTCGGTCTGTCTATATGTTGGTTAAAATTAACTCTTAGAAGCCCACACATGATGCAAAAATTGATTTTTTTTCTATACAACAGATTGTGTCAATATGGAAATAAAATGAAAAAAAAAATATAATCTACTATGCAAATTTTAAAATTCATGATGGATAAAATCTAGTAATTAAAAATTAACCCCCTTTAAACACCTGAATGCTAGTATCAATTAAAATTATAATACAGTTAACTATGAAAAAGTTAAAATCCAAGATTGCTTTTAAAATAGACCGACGTATATATGTATATGGGTTAAATAAGTAATTACATATCAGTGCCTTTCTGTCCGCTTCAATTCTCACAATATTGGTATCAAATGAAAGGACAGTAACTATAAAAAAGTATAAAATCAAGGTGGCATCCGAAACGGCTTGACTAGCAGAATACAGTTTACAATGTAGAAATTTAAAATCGAAAATGGTGTCAGAAATAAAGCAAAATTGCCATTATATGTACTTATGTATATAACTGCGAAGGGTATTAACTAGGGTGATCGATTATTCGACTTTTTTAAGAAACCGGTTTTCAAATAGTTTGAAATTTAGGGCCGTATTCATAAAAAATATTTTAGGTTTATTGAAGGCTTATTTGACAAATTTCTCTACAACATCTGTCAAATAAGCCTTTAATAAACCTAAAATATTTTTTATGAATACGGCCCTTAAAATTTAAAAAAAACCGGTTGCTATTATGAAAATTGAGAAAAAACCGGTTAACCGGTTCGAATATATCAAATATAATATTTAAAGAAAAAATTAAAAAAATATTGTTAAAAAAAGATTATAATTAAATTTATATATAAATATGAAATTTTTACAATTTATATACGTTTGGCTGCAATTACGCAATAACTGACATGAATGCAGTTGACTAATTTAAGGACAAAAGGTACTCTTTGCAAGTAAAATAAATAAATACAATAAATTAATACATAAATAAGACTTTTTATAAGGCTGTTATAAGTTTTTGTAGCTCCTTCTGTACATTTTTAAAATGTTTAACAGATCTTTAAAACTAATATTCAATAACGTATTTTGTTTGAAATTATTTCTGTAATTTGAAATACATTTTAAAGATTTTAAATAATTATTTCTTATATCCCTGACAGACATACAAATATAGGCATAAACTAGTTTGTTCGATGGTTTAATTGAAATTTAAGTTGACAGACACTCAATGTCATTATTTAAAATTAGGATCTGGAAGTAAAGATTATTGGTTTTTCGTTTTTGTAACTACACTTTTTACCTAAAAGTGATCGATCAGCTATGCTTCAATTACCTTTAACTTTCAACGTAAGGTTTATATCGTATAAAAAAATAATATTATTCAAGATCAATTATTTTTCTTATTTTACATTTGTTTTTTAAACAACAAATAAATTTCTTACAATATTATGGAATAGAATAGTTAATAGTTTTTATTTTCTGATTTTTGAAAACTTTTTCGCGTACTCAATATACTATGGTACGATTGGTTACAAAGATATATGAAAATAAACTTAAAAAAATAAAAAAAACCGGCTTTTTCGGATAAAAAAACCGGTGTATTCGATATTCGAAAAATCAACATTTAGAAAAAACCGCCAGCTAAAAGAGGAAAAAAACCGGTTTTTCCATCGGTTGTAAACAGATTTGGAACGGCCGAATATAGCACTCTTACATGTTTGCCTATACTTTTGCCGTTTATAAACCCATTGTACCAATATTTAAAAAGAATTTCCTTAGAACATATTGAATTTATTTTTAAACATGTTTAAGAATACAGAGGCGTTTGTATTTAAGTTCTTAGTCAGAATTGATGTTGTAATTTCTTTACAGGAATAATTCTTGAGACTATAAATAATAATAAGGTGCTACAAGCATGTCCAAAAGTTAATTACGAGATTTTAAAGCAGAAATGTCTCTAATTTATTCAAAGTCTAAAAAAAAAACATTTTTGTGTTAAAAAAAATTTGTACTCGTGATTTTTTGCTTATATTTTTTTACAGTTTATTTCTTGTGAAACATACATATGTGTGTACAAGGGTTTCAAAAAGTTAATTTTAAAAAACACACACACAGTCGGGTCTTGCTCAATTGACTAACTTTACTGTAAGGGTCCGAAAATGTACACATACCAACAAATATTGTAGAAAATAAATGGTGGTCCAACCACAATGAACGATGTTAATTGTGAGTAACATTTTAACTGTAAAGTTTTTCACACAACTTAATTTGACATATTTTGTTTCAATGTTTGACAGATTAAACCATGGAGAGGTATACTATAGAGCAGCACGTTAAGATTGTTGCAGCAGCCTTTTACAAAAATGGGCGTTAATATCAAAATGCATTTCATGCATTTCGTGATTTTTTTAAGGTGAACATAATATCATCTCAGTGAATTCGTTAACAGCAGAATTGGGTAATTAAGAATTCACGAGTGACTGTTTAAGAGTCGATGCATGCACAAAAAGTTACTGTTTGGTGAGGTTTATAGGCTTGAACCATACTTCTTTGAAAATGAGGTCGGACAAGCAGTTACCGTGAATGGTGTACGTTATCGCGATGTGATAACGGACTTCTTGTGTCCAGAAATTAAAGACATGGACTTGGACGTTATGTGCTTTCAACAGGATGGTGACACTTGCCACACAGCTAATGAAACAATGGCTCTTTTGCGCGAATAATTCAATGGTCGTGTTTTCTGACGTCGTGGCGATGTTAACTGGCCGTCACGATTATGCTATTTGTCACCGTTGGACTCTTTTCTTTGCAGATATTAAGGCCAAGAACAATTTTACAGCTAAAGGATAACATAATTCGGCACATTAACGATATTGAACCACAATTATGTTCCAGTGTCATTAGAAATATGGACCGGATAGAGCTATGCTACCGCAGCCGTGGCAAACATTTGGCTGATATTTTGTTTCACACGAAATTGTCATAGAGCCTTCTATCATAATGAAAAATATTAAAATAAGGGTACGTTCGTAAATGCAACATTTGCGTATCACTGCAGCATATTAAAAGTGAAACGTTCGTTAATGCAACCCTTGGCAGAACTTTTAAGCGTCAAAAGTTCTTTTTTGCAAACAGTTGGCAGTGCTGCCACAAATTTCTGCAAATATGACAACAGTTAAGTTTCTGATGCAACAGTGATTGAGTATACATACAATGGAGAAATAAGTAGCATTAAAAAACAATTAATTCTTTAAATTAAATTCGTTTATATTTTTTAGTTTTTTACTATATTTTACTATTATTATTATTATATTTTTAATATATCGTCTAAATTTCTTGATCTTTTTTAATTGATAATATTTGATTTTTATTTAAGCTTGAGATCAACTTTTTTGTTTTTTTATAAAAAATTATTTATTAAGAAATGTAGTCGCTTTTAACATCAACATTTTCAATAATATTTGCTATTACTATTTTGGATAACATTTTATATATTTTGCAGAACGTTCCAAAAAGCAAACTCAACGTAGTTGTTAAGCAGCTGTAATGAATCTGCAACAGCTGATCGGGCATCAGCAACTACATTTAGCATTACTACCGCAGTGATGCAAAAATTTGCAGCATTTACGAACGTACCCTAATTATCTGTAAACTTATTGCCTTATTTACAATTAACATCGTGCATTATGGTTGGACTACCCTTGACAAACGAAATAACAAAGTTATGTATATTTTTACACTCTTGCCACCCGTAGTAAAGCGTACCTAAATGGTAGTATTTAACAGGTTAACGATATCAAAATCTAATGCCAACACAAATGTGTATGTGATTATGTAGGTATGTTGATATGTATGTGTTAATATATGTATGCTTCTATAAACGTTACAACAAATAACAAATAAAACTATATAAAAACTATCATGCTGTTAAACCAAATATTTCTGTCCATATAACAAAGAATCTTAACAAAATGTCATCATCACTCTAGTGATAGAGGTTATTGATTGTTTGGCTGGTTAACTGAAATGTTATAAGCGTTTTTTTTTTAATAAAAAAATAAATGCATGATTTATTCTTAAGTGGTAGTGTAACTGTAAACATACAACGATATACAAAGTTTACATGCATACAAACGTATGTATAAATATATAACCTGTAGATAATAAGACTAGCGCCCATACATGCATGTAAAGTATACTCGATAATGGACTAGGACTAGTCCAAAGATCATCCAAATGTACGGAAAAAACATAGTCGATTTAACGCTTCCATCTTCTAGGGCTGAACCATATAACTTTGCTTTCGGAGTAGTCTTAAAACTACTGTTTGTCACTACTCATTGCAGTACCTCAACGATTATTATACCATTTTTGACAACAATAATACAATCGTTAAAACACGAACACTTGTCGCTAAATTACAAACTCTTGTTTAAAAAAAAAGACTTAGTGCATTACTCCATTACATAGGACCATGTTGCAACTATTCCATTTCATATACAATGGACGACGCAGTCCAATATTATTCGCAGGGTAGTATAACATTAGACCAAGCAAAGTATTCTCGTGTTATATTTACTTGTAAGAAACTTTAAAAGATATAAATTAATTTTTTTATGCATAATACAAGTACATATGTAGTTTCCAGTTCAAAACTGTTGACAATACACAGTGTTTAAACTAAATAATAATAAATATGTACTCTCTACTTTGTATGTGTGTGTTTAATGATGGGCGCGTGAGTGTTCTTCGACTAACGATCACGTACGCTCACGAACAAAAGAATTCAATTACACACATTTAAGAACGAGTTAAATTGAAACCTCATGTTCAAAAAGAACACTTTCTTCTTACAGACGTTTACAAAAAACTTTTAATTCAAATTTTTATAAAATATTTTTTTCTCAAACTAATTATAATTATACATACTTAATTAAAAAAAAGGCGGCGAAAACCTATGGCTAATGTAATAATAACAACTCTCTCGTGATGTCAAAATAAATATTTTCAACTCTAATGTCCAATCGACATTACTCTACGACTGTGAAAAGTGGAGTGCATCTCCTCGTGATATGGATACCATATCCAATAGTAAACTAAGGCAAGAAACGAATTAGGAAGAAAATTAAAATGGATAGGTCACATCAAAGGTCAACCACTCATAGAAATTTCTAGAACCGCTATTAAGTGAAATCTTTAGGGCATCTGTAGAAAATGTCGACCAGTTTACACATGGCGAAGACAAATTGAAATCGAATGAAGTTAAAAACATCGCTATGAACTGCTGCTTATAGGAAACATATACATCATATATCTAATATATAAAACTCTCGTGTCGTGCGATTTAACTCCTCCGAAATGGCTCGACCGATTTTCATGAAATTTTGTGTACATATCGGGTAGGTCTGAGAATCGGTCAACATCTATTTTTCATACCTCTCAACGCCACGCCTTTTTTCACGCCCCCTCAGATAGGCCATACTGCTGGACATATCTTCTTGAAATTTTCACTTATTATAACTAAAAATCTGGTGTGATTAATTTAATATTTTTTTACTACGCCTACTTCAACGCCCACTTTTTAGTGCAGTTCTATAGGTAGGAAAACCACTCCGAAATTGCTCAACCGATTTTCATACATTTTTTTGTGCATATCGGGTAGATCTGAGAATCGGTCAATAGCTATTTTTCATACCCCTTAATGCCACGCTTTTTTTTCACGCCCCCTCAGGTAGGCTATGAGGTAAAGAAATGAGCCTCACTACTTTTTCACAAAAAAAAAAAAAAATAAATAGTTTTGTTAAACTATTACTTATCAAAGGAAAAGTTTAGTTTGGGTGAAAGTTATTGGTTTTTACTCCCCCTTGGATCTACTCTCGACTTTTTACGGACACGGCAGACTTTATCCTATTCAAACAATAACTTTATCATTTAAATGTCTAACCGCATTTCATTCAAATCGGTTCAAAAATAAAGTTCCTATATCTCAATTGCGGTGTCACAATTCTCTTAACTTTCTGAATACAGACACAATATTTCATTTAAATCTAACTTAAAAAAGTTCAAATAAATATTAAAATATTAAAAAAGTTCGTTAATACCTCATATTTTGTATTAGTACGGAATTGAAAATATTTTGTATTTGTAGAACATTCAACTTTTTGTCACTTTTAAGAGTAATTCACCTGTGACACGAAAAAATCACTTCATAAACACACATCTAGTATATACAATGTACATACGTATATACGTTTACGTTTATAGTTAACTGAACTAATGACCTAGATTCTAAAAGGAAATTGAATCTGAGAATAATGATTGGTTAGTAGAGAATAACTAAGAGATTTATGAACACAGAATGTAAACATAAAAATTTATAAATTTACAAAGAAGTAGTTGTTAATTACCACAGTGTGTTTTTTCATCAACAGTCTAACAACTTTAGTAACGTATGGACAATATTCATAAAGAATTTGTTGAATAAAAATATTAAAGGAAATACAAATTAACAAGTGATAGCGCTATATTCGGCTGTGCAGAATTTTGTAAAGGGTGTCTCAGTAAATAAATGTTAAACTAAAAACACGTATTTTTTGAAATAGTTGTTACTTTTTATTGGACTGTAAAAATGACAAAAAATTCGCACGGCGTTAAATCGCATGACCTTAGTGGCTAGTTGACATCAGAATTTATTGGAATAATTTTTATTGGAAATCGTTGCTGCAATAACTTTGAAATTATTTCATCCGAGGTGTGGTAGATGGCGCCGTCTGGCTGAAACCAAATGTCGCAAGATCCTCGCCGTCTAGTTAAGGCTACAAGAACTCCGTTATCAAGTTCCTGTAACGAATTCCGTTCACGGTCACTGAAATTTCGGCCTCATCTTTAAAATAGTATTGCCTAAAAAAAACGCCTGATCAAAATCCGCACCAGACAGTTGCTCGTTGTGGTTGAATTTGTTTCTCATGGATTGTATAAGGATATTTTGAGCCCGATATTCGACAATTTTGTGTATTAAAGAAGCCATTCAAATGTAAAGGCGTTTTATCGAACAAGATGTGTTTTTTTTATTGGCATTTATTTAATTTTGCTCCATTCCCCCTTGAACAAATTGCCGGCGCTTTCCATGGTTTGAGCTCCTGAGTAAGCTGAATTTTGTGTGTATGAAGGTCTTTTGGCGGTCTTGTTTACACAATTATAACGCGTTGTTCTTTCGTAAAGCGCTTCATTTTAATAATCCAAATTAATATATGTGACAGAGTTACCACCATCAAAACACTAAATTTAAAAAGCGCATTCTTACTGAGACACCCTTTACTAAAATATCTCTAATTTTCTTTGTTATACCCTTCACACAGTGAAAAAGGGTATATATAGGTTTGTCATTCCGTGTGAAAATTCTTCAATTTTCATTTCCTACCCCATAAAGTATATATTTTCTGAAAGCTTATGAATAGGGGAGTCGATTAAGCTCTGTCCATCTGTCCGCGTGTATGTTGAAATCAACTTTTTGAAGCCTTCCGACATTGCCTGGACCGGGCTGAGGTATTAAAATATCAGATATATTCGGGAGTAGATCGGTATTGAAAATTAGAAACATCGGTACATAAACAACTGAGATATAAGCAAAAACCCACGACTACCTCGTTTTTTTTTACAACAACATACATACCTAACCTAACCTACATATTACTAGCCAAACCCGGCGCGCGTTGCTACGCCCCTTAATGAATCGAAATGCATTCTGAATTTTAATTGAATATCAAGTGCAAAAACCTAAAAATTATAATTTTTTTATGGGCGTGGCATTGCCCACTTTTCTAATCACGAAATTGTAAAGTCGTAACAGCTCAATATGTGTGCAAAGTTTCAGAATAATCGGTCCAGTGCAAGTACCTCAAAATGATACCTTTTTTTTATGGGCGTGGCACTGCCCACTTTTCTAATCACGAAATTATTTAGTCATGACAGCTCGATATGTGTGCAAAGTTTCATAAAAATCGGTCTGGTGCAAGTACCTCAATATTATAACCTTTTTTTATGGGCGTGGCCCTGCCCACTTTTCTAATCACGAAATTATATGGTTGTGACAGCTTAGTATGTGTGCAAAGTTTCATAAAAATCGGTCTGGTGCAAGTACCTCAATATTATAACCTTTTTTATGGGCGTGGCCCTGCCCACTTTTCTAATCACGAATTATATGGTTGTGACAGCTTAGTATGTGTGCAAAGTTTCATAAAAATCGGACCAGTGCAAGTACCTCAAAATTGTAATTGTTTTTATGGGCGTGGCCCTGCGCACTTTTCTAATCGCGAAATTGTCAAGTCAAAACAGCTCAATATGTGTGCAAAGTTTCAGAATAATCGGTCCAGTGCAAGTACCTCAAAATGATACCTTTTTTTTATGGGCGTGGCACTGCCCACTTTTCTAATCACGAAATTATTTAGTCATGACAGCTCGATATGTGTGCAAAGTTTCAGAAAAATCGGTCTGGTGCAAGTACCTCAATATTATAACCTTTTTTTATGGGCGTGGCCCTGCCCACTTTTCTAATCACGAAATTATATGGTTGTGACAGCTTAGTATGTGTGCAAAGTTTCATAAAAATCGGTCCAGTGCAAGTACCTCAATATTAAAACTTCTTTAGGGGCGTAGCCCCGCCCACTTTTCTTATCACGAAATTATTTAGTTATGACAGCTTGATATGTGTGCAAAGTTTCAAAAAAATCGGTCAAGTGCAAGTAGCTAAAACTGATAACTAATTTTTTTGGGCGTGGCCCCGCCCACTTTTTTCCACCCATAAACACTCCCTAATATGTGTACAACAACTTACCAAAGTTTGAGCCCGATCGGTTTTACAGTTTCGGAGTCTATAGCTAACACACACACACACAGAGTTTCACTTTTATATATATAGATTTATATTTTTATTATTATTTTTTTTAATATTTTTATTTTTTATTTTTTTACATACATACGTAAATTCAATTTATAATTTTACAATGAGATAATTTTTATATATATGTACGTATTTCATATGAGATGAATAATGATACAAACTATTGTTATTGCATGACTACACGTTGTGAAGGGAATTTAAGATTCGGCACGGCCGAACATAGCACTCTTACTTGTTTTACTTCGCTTTGCTATTAAAGTGTGTTTGATTGCTTTTTATAACCTTTGCACGAGAGTGTAAAAGGGTATACACGACTATAAGTTTGTCATTCCGTTTCTAATATTTGCGATCGAATAAAATGAATGAATGAATAATGACGTTACAAAATAATGACGTTTACCAACACTAAACGTTGGCAAGCTTGCTTCTCAGAATCACCTATAGATTACGTTTTTGCTATACGCTTCATCAAAAACATCGTTCCATACAATTTGACCCGCCCTAATGTATATGTAAGTATATTCTAAGTCCTTATAAAAGGAGTGATATGATTTCTTTAAGAAAAAAAACACACTTTTGTTAAGGAAATTCAAAAGTTTTTTATTTAATGTGATGTACAATCGATGCAATTAAGTTCTAAATAAAACGTCATTCAAATGGCCTCCACGAAGTTGTTATTTAACACCATTAGACTATTTCTTGTGGAGCTTTTTAAGTCATTGCTCTTTCGAAATAAACCGGACTCTCTTTAAGCTTTACAAGTCAATATTGAATGTGCCATTCATGACATACGACTTGATTTCGTAGAAAGTGCTCGAAATTTGGGTTCATCGAATTCGTTGCTGCAGAAGAAGTCGTGCAGACCATTTGAATGACGTTTTATTTAGAACTTAATTGTATCGATTATGAAGATAGTACAAACTGTGTGGGTTTTTGTTGTTGCCTTGTAGCAACGATTGAGCAAGTGTATATAAGAGACATATTTAGAAAATCTTTTTCACAAACAACGTATGCTTATAAATAGTTGCATATCTATACTTTTGTGAAGGATATATAAGAGTGGTGTGCGGAAATGATGAAAAAGTTTAACCGTGGTGCTTCAAAAGACGTGTAAAATCGTAACAGGTGACGCATAACAATGAAGCCATTTTTGTTTAAAAATGTTTGTTATTATTTGCTATTTCCGAAATCTAGTAGCCCTCGTATTGTCAAAAAAAAAAAAAACCCAAAAATTTTAACATCGCACACCTATTTGTGTCGGTATTACTTATGAGATCTTAAATTTTAAATAGAAAAAAAAAACACTAAAATGGGTAAATCTACGTTAGTTTTGATCTGTAGTTCTTTTCGTAATGCAATGAATTTTCGCATTACCCGCCAGAAACTGCCCCTTCACACTTTTATTTGTTTCGATCGATGCAAAACGCTCTGTCTGGGATACGCTTTACTTTAGATCAGCACAGCAGTACGGCATTCCCCAAGTATTCGAATTTGTCTTGATTCGTTAGTGGTGTAAAAAGATAAGCAGTTATTTTGGTGCGAAGTGCATATATTGCCAGAAATAAAGGCTAATAATGGCCAATACTCTCAAATAAAAGCTACAAGTTTCAGTAAATCCAAAGTTTTTAAGTTATACACCTAATGATAATCAAAATGCCGCATATGGAGAAGGACCTATGCACAACAAATCCTACAGATTCTCTGTAAATACAGAAATATACACAGTTTGGCGTAAATTTCGTGTTAATGTGGCATTATCGGACTTTTTTCGTCAATAAATGAAGCCGACGCTTGCATCACGTTCAATGGATGTCGCTAGCCTTAGATAATAAATTTTTTGTTTAAAAATATGAATGAAAGTTATCTAGGAAACATGTGATTTTAACTTTATGGCGCAAATGATTTACTGATATCAGAATTAGACGACAAGTTAATTTCGAGAATTGGCATCCAATTTGGCATCTCTCGATTGTTTTCTATGGGCTCACGTGAAGTTACTGGTTTATGTCGATAAACTAGCAAAAGTTGACATCTTGGAGGCCAATATTGTTCGTGTTATTCGTGACTTAAGGCTAGCAATGCAAGAAAAAGGGGTCAACAATCAAAATTTGTTATTAAATGATATTTCGAATATTTTTTTTTAAGTTAAAAATTACTTTTTTGTGTTAATTTCTAATAATTCTTTCGGTCTTAAAAAAAACACATGAATTGAAACATTTTACCTTGAATCAATCAGCCTCAATGAAATAATATTTTAAACATTTAAATAACACACACAGTGAAGTATATGGTAATTTATATTTGTATTGTTAACGGTGTTTTTTGCTTCTCACCCAAATGGGTTAAATTTAATAGCACTTAAAGCAGAAAAAAAAACAATAGAAACAAAATTTTATTACAAGAATCATGGAAACAGGTTTTATTTATTTGTAAACAATCATCTTGTGGTTATAGAAGTAAAAGACAACGTTTACATGGACGATTTAAGGTCGAATATTTATGTATGTGGATAGAATCCGTTCATTAACTATTATTTGTTTAATTCATTTAAAAAATAACTTTTATTTTTTAAGTGAAGAATATTATTCTAAATACGAGAGTGTACAGCTTTTATTTTTAGAACAATAAACAAACAAAAACTGTATAAAAGATGTGTCTGTATTAGGGATGAGCAAATGAAAAAAAAAATATCGATATTCATATATCGTTTTGATGCATTCTAACAGTATGTGAATATAAAAAATTTTGATATATTTAAAAATATATGGATATTTTGTTGTTTATAGTATGTATGTACATATGTAGTCTTGAATCGATTGTGGTCATTGGTAAAGCCCTTATTTCTCTTGTAGTCACAAAGAAAAATTTAATACGATTTAAAATTTTTCCAATGTACAACAAAGATATATGGTTAGGTTTGGTTGAAAAGGAGGGGCACTAAAAGCCCAAACCCACGACAGGTATACACTTATGCCCAATTGGCATGTTGTGCGCTCCATATGAATATAATAGTTAGAATAGAAGAGAAAGAGAAGCAGACCGGTCCAGAGTCTCTGGCGGGAATCGAGACCGCAACTCCCAAACTAGCAAATCAGCACACTACTGACTAGTCCACCGGGTAAATAAAGATATATAAAACTATTTTTAAATTTAGGAAATTATAATGTTATGACCATATGATGTAAAAGCACTGGCAATTCGAATGATATTAACTGCCCAACGGTTATAAAGGACCCTATAATTATAGTTTTTTCTGCTTAAAACCTTATATTTTCAAATAAAAACGTAGATTTGCTCTCTTCTAGATATGTATATTGTTTGTTTTACCAATAAGTTGTGGGGATTTTGCGATTTTTTTGTTGTAATTTTTGCAAAAAAAAAAAGTCTGACACCCATGCTTGCATATTAGGGTGATTCGGACCGCATACAAAAAAGTAGAGCCAGACACTGTCTAGAATTAAATAAAGACAGTTAGATTTTCGTCGTGGTCCGATCTTAACATATTATGTCTTCATAAGAGCTGTACTTCACTCTTAAATAATTTTTTAATCCCACCCTAAATTAACGTATAATTGAAAAATCAAGCAGGTTTCTGCAACAGAAAATCTAGCATTAAGCACATTAAAAGCCTTGGAATAATGACGGAACAGTTAGTCGAATGACGCTTTTCATTATATCTAACGTTTATCGACATCGAAAATTCGTTCGACACTTTGCATTTTAGAGCGTGCTGCAGTGTAAGGGAATACCAGAAAGACTCATAAGAATCATGCAGACACTTTCACCACTGGTATTCAACAACATGATGACCAAAATAACCTTAGCACATAAGTAAGCACCAAAGTAAACATATTCAACAGCTGCTTTTAATCTGTTGCACTATATGGTTGCGAATCATCATCGAATGAGTGCCCTTATAGTGTTTATCAACAGGTGAATGGTGACTTTACAAAGAAAATCATCTTCAGCGACAAGGCGTTCTTTTATCTCAGTGGTTTTGATAAGAAGCAGAATTGCCGCATTTAGGCAAATGAGAATCCACGAGTGATAGTTAAAAAGCGGATGCATTCACAAAGAGTGAAAGAAAGAGAGAATGGTGTTCGCTATCGCGAGATGGTAATAGATGCATGTAGTTAGAAATTGAGAATATGAACCTGGACAATATGTGGTTCTAAAAGGATGGTGCCCAGCCAAAGAAACAATGGCTGTTTTGCACGAGAAATTCAATGAGCAGATAGAAGTATGCCATCGAAGCCGTGGCGATCAATTAGTTGATATTTTGTTTCACACATATTGAGATAATTCTCTGAAAACTTTTTGTTTTATTTACAATTAAAATATTGCGTTTTAATTGAACCATCCTGTATATGAAAATCTAGTTGCTATTGTTACCATCTTGGTTCCCACGAATTCGGTTTAAGTCATAAAACTTTTATTTTTAAAGAAACTTTTTATAACAGTGTCTTCTAAATTTTATGATCTGTATTTTAATAATTTCTTCCTTTTCTTGAGCTTGAAACCACTTGTTGTATAAACAAATTTTTTATACTATATAACAAAAAAGTTAAGTTTTAAAAAGAGTTAAAATGCTGTATCCAGGGTTTGTCTTTAAATATTATTGTATTATCAAATTATATCGACCCCTGTAGGCGAAATTGTCGTATGTTACGTTTTTTTTTTTTATCGACTTTTTTATGCAAATTGGTTCTACATCCATTACTCCAACTGCTGATAAAATATTATTGCGATAACTGTTTTAGTTACGGAGATAACGATGTGTACATTTTATCGTATGTAGCAGTGTTATTTACGTATTTATTTATTCAAAAGTTATAAAAACGCTCTCCTGTAAAATTTTGTTTTTGTGACATACAATAATTTCGCGCACAGGGGTCGATATGGTATGTTTTAATAAATAAATAAATATAAAAATACAAAAATATGTGAAGTATATACAAGTACCATATAAGAATCAATTTTGCAATTTGCGAAACGCGATTTCTTATAACGCGGCATTTTTTTTTAGCAACCTATCTACCGCGTTATAGGAAGGTTACCTGTACATACACACATATACACATGGTTCGTACATTCGTCATAATATTTTAGTTGTTTTTGTCTTTTATTCAGTTATTTTATTTTCCACCGCTTCTTTTTTGCGTAAATTTTTAAATATATGAATCATACTTTTTTTTATTGATGTTGCTACTGTTGTTAAGCATTATCATTGTTGTTTCACGGATGCCATTGAATTTGTAAGCAGACTTTCAACTCAGAAAAAACACACATACATATCGATGTTCACAAGTAGAAAGGCGCTTATTCGTGTTTTTTGTGATATTGGGTTTTTAAGTGATTCTTATATATTCCACACAAATACACCTCAACATAAAAATTTAATACAATAGTATCAAAAAAAAAAAAAAAAAGATTTACAATAAATTTTACAGTTTTACAGTTTCTATTACGTTTTTAACATCTCCTGTAAAGTAAAACTCTTTGAGCTAGGGCCTTTCTACTTGTTACTAACGATATGTAGATAGTATGTACTTATGGTCGTAGATGGGAAAAACAAAGACTACGAAACGATGTTAATTCTTTCTCATAGATAAAAATTAAGCATATTGCATATTTATTTCATTAATGAGCACATACATTTATATTTATCTAGGTATATCTTGTAACCAGGGGACCGAAAAATGTGTTCTTAAAGCTAAAATATACGCAATTATTTCAAACAAAAATATAATAAAAAAATAAGGTTTCATCAATAAAGTCTTACTGTCATTATTTAATAATAAACAAAGATCTTTGAACTGGCAGTATTGATTTCTGTGACAGCTGATTTGACAGTTATCGTTTTTTTTGCGGTAAATTGGGTTTGGCAATTAATAATGACTAGACTCACGCCAGAGCAACGCTACATCAGTCGCATTAAATTGAGAAAAATAATGAATTACACTTTTACCTCAATTGAGAGTTATTATCCTTTCGCTTATGCTCGCTAAGCCCCCTGTTAGAGAATCACCATAACAATACAATAGTTTGTATTAACTTCAAAATTTTTAGCATATTATAACATTATGACAATTCGACACTTTGAACTTCCTGTAAATATATATGTATGTATATCATGTCTAAATTGTAAAACACTCAAAAGATATTAATCCTTTTTTTGTTGACATCGTCATTGAATTGTTTATAGTGTTTAATAAAAATTCATATGTGTATGTATGTATGTATTGTAATTTGTATGTTTAAAGTGATTTTTTTAATATAGAAATAAAAATTCTGTTATAGTCAATTAGTTGGTATTTTATTTTGTTTGTTGTTATGTTTTTCTCGTTTTCATGCTAAGAATGATGACAACAAATCGTATAGTGTAAAATGTGACACTTATATTAAATTTTACGGCACACGAATTATTTACAGGCATGTAAATAAATGATATTAATAGTGCGTGACATATTTATATTATAAGTTTTATATACACATTATTTTTTTGGTTTATATATAGACATAAAAATCATTGGCTCGTGATTAATTTCAATGTACTTAAAAATAAAATTCCATGTTTTTTTAATAACAGTAAAAAGTTTTTTATACACTTTAATTACTAAAAAAAATTTTATTGTTTGATTATAACAGTCGATTTTAAAGATTTTTGTTTCATTTCGTTATATGACATTAGGCTGTGAATTCATCTATGTATAGAGATTATAATTCAGGTAGCTAATAATAATAACAGTTGCATCTTAAAAAGCTTAAAGACACCAACGAAGTAAAAAACTCAATATTTAAAATTAATTGTTGAGTAAACAAGTAAGAGTGCTATATTCGGCCGTGCCTAATATTATATACCCATCACAACTTGCAGTCATTCACTAACAATTGTTTGTATCACCATTTATCTCATATAAAATACGTAGGTACATACATATAAACAAGTAAGAGTGATATATTCGGCCGTGCCGAATCTTATATACCCTTCACAACGTGTAGTCATGCAGTAACAGTAGTTTGTCTCACCTTTCATCTCATATGAAATACGTACATACATATGTATGTATATAAAAAACATACATATATAAAAACATCCCATTGTAAAATTATAAATTTACGTATGTATATAAAAAAAAAAAAAAATATTAAAAAAAAATTTAAGAAAAAAATTAAAAAAAAATTCGATGCCACGTTTACTCTAACCAGTATACATGTTTGTATGTATGTATGTTGTTGTTATAATGTTGTTATTGTCAAAAAAAAAATCGAGGTGGTCGTGGTTTTTTGCTCATATCTCAGTTGTTTATGTACCGATGTTTCTGATTTTCAATACCGATCTACTCCCGAATATTTCTGATATTTTAATACCCCCTCCAGGCGATATCGGGGGGCTTCAAAAAGTTGATTTCAACATACACACGGACAGACGGACACACTGACAGAGCTTAATCGACTCCCCTATTCATAAGCTTTCAGAAAATATATACTTTATGGGGTCGGAAATGAAAATTGTAGAAATTTCACACGGAATGACAAACCTATAAATATATACCCTTTTTCACTGTGTGGTATAAAAACATATGTACATACATATATAAAAACATCTTATTGCAAAGTTATAAATTTAATTTACGTATGTATGTACAGTGGTGGCCACGAATTAAAGACACGACATGTAACGAGCATAGTTATGATAATTTTTTCAACCCTGCAATATCAAATTAGATCTAGTTAATTTTTAGTTACCTTGTAATGTTAAGAAAAATTACCGTTATTTAGTTTTGTTTGTTTTTACATTTTGTTGCATTTTTTATACATTATACATGCATTTAATACATTATTGTAAAAACGTGCATTTGAAGCTGGCCAAGAATTTAAAACATATTAAAAATATTTGGTTATTAAGTGATTGTTTGGTGTTGTTTGAAGTTAATGGGTAAGTAATTAATGCTTTATTCCATTTTATGTTGGGATACATCAAAATATTTAGTTAGAAGGGTACTTGGAGTTCGGATGCCGATCGAAAACTGATTCTACAATTGAAAACTGATGGAAAAACTGGAACACATCAAGCAACATGGTACCACCAAAACTGTAAAACAGCACCCTAGAGCCCGAAAAACTACACTCAGGGAGGATAGCTTAATTTATAAAGCTGCTGTTAAAGCTTAAATAAAATTAAAAATGAGATTTCATCTGATTTTGGTATTAATATATCGTCCAGGACAACAAGAGGACATTTGAATGAGAAAAACTAACGTGGGTGTATTGCACAACGTAAACCACTTGTGTCAAAAACAAATTAAATCCAGACTAGCTTATTCAAGAGAACATCTCAATAAACCGATGACATTTTGGAAAAATATACTTTGGAACGACGAATCGAAGTTTTGCCGCTTCGGCTCTGATGGAAAACAGTATGTATGGCGTCCTCCAAACCTGGAGCATCACCCAAAGTGCACCCTTACAACGGATAAGCACGGTATTGGCAATGTCATGGTGTGGGCATAATTTTCCTGGCATGGTGTAGGTCCCATTTACAAGATTACCACTAAAATGGACCAGCATATTTATAAAAACATACTGAAAATCATTATGATACCATTTGCTGAAGACAACATGCCTCTTATGTGGAAATTTATGCATGATAATGACCCTGACCACACTTCACGCCTAGTAAAAAGTTGCTTAGAGGAAAACAATATTACAGTTCTGGAGTTGCCAGTTCAATCCCCGGACCATATTCAAATTGAGAACTTGTGGAATGATATTGAGGAGCATGTACGAGCAGTTAAGCCAAAAAATTTGAGCGATTTATGGAAAGAAATCCAAAAAGCTTGGTATGCCATTACAAAGGAACGTTGTATGGCCTTACTTGAAAGTTTACCCAGGAGGTGCGCTGCTGTGATCCAAAATAAAGGATTTCCTACCAAATACTAATTTTGTTCTATGAAGCTGAGCTTTACTTTAGTGAATTAACTTTTATTTTGCCTATGTCCTAAATTCATGACCAGGCTAAAACTTGTATTAATCTGTATAATATGTAAATAAAAATTTCTAACAAAATATAGGCAACAAACTATTGTTAATTTTTTTTCATAAAAGGATCTTTGAAAAATAACATGGATCTTAAATTTTTTCGATAAGATATAAAAATTATTAGAAATATATAAGTAAAATGTCGTGTCTTAAATTCGTGGCCACCACTGTATGGATGTTAAAAAAAAATATACAAAAAAAATAAAAAAACAATAAAAAAATTACAAAAAAAATATTTAAAAATTAAAAAAAATTATTAAAAAAAAATAAAACATTATAAAAATATAAATAATATAAAAAATACAAAATTTTTTTCGGCTCAACTAGGATTCGATGCCACGTTTACTCTAAACAGTATACATGTATGTTGTTGTTGTAATTGTGAAAAAAACGAGGTGGTCGTGGTTTTTTGCTCATATCTCAAAAAGTTATGGGGCAATTGTAGTGAATTTTAATAACATTTCATTCCCGGATATTTCAAAAAGATTGATACCATACACAGATCTGAGGAACATATAGTTGCTTCTAAAAGTTGATTTCAACCAACACACGGGCAGACAGACAGACGGTCAGGGATAAATCGACTCTTGTATTCATAAGCTTGCAGAAAATATATACTTTATGGGGTCGGAAAAAAAAAATCACAAACGGAATGACCCTTGTGCACCACAGGTGAAGGTTATAAAAATAGGGTTAAATGGTAATGTTGTAGAAAAAGGGAGGTCTTATGTTTTTTCCCACCGGTTTTAACAGGCTTTTTAGTTTTGCTTAAACTTCCATTTATATATTTATTTATTTATTTTAAAAATGTGTAATTAATATACTTTTTTTTTACTTTTGTTGTAACTCAGGAATTCATTGTTCGGTGTCTATTAGAGTCTTGCATGAATGCTAAAGAATCCCACATTTTGCATTCATTATCAAAATGAATCTAGCTTGTCACACATACTGTTGAATGTAAATACTGTAGTATTTGCTCTATTTGAAACACATTTGGGGGATTCACAGTAGTGTCATATGTCCTATAATAATAGCATGAAAAATTAAGACTATTGTGAACAACCCCTCATAATTAAGTGTGCTATTTTGAATTTAAATTAGCTGATGTAAAACAATTTTAAAAATAAATATTTTCTTTCATAATGCCAAAAACAAGTAAAAAAAAAAAACAAAATAATAGCCAGTTTGTGCGGAAAGTACATTTTAGATGTTGTAATGGCAAACTCAAGTAAATAAATTACAAATAAATTAAATTTAGTTTGATAAACAAAAACAGCAGAGTCCTAAGCCGATCTTAATTGACGCCACCAGTGAAATTAGCAACTGCGCTCAAATTTGGATGTCGGCCCGATAAAATTATACAATGAACGGCGACAGCTTACAAAAACTGTTGCGGCTTGGCTTAGCCGTTTAGCACAGAACTCTGGTTATTAAATACGACAGCACAATAAACATAGCGTACAAAGTTCTATTATTATAAGACACTTTTTGTTTGAAAAGCAACAACAACATTTTTAAACCATTGTAAAATTTTAGGACAATATGACATGATAAGACACCTTGTGAATCACCCAATTGTACACTTCTCCATTCAATATTTAGCCATATGTTGTTTGTTTAGTGAATCTTTCACAGTTACTCATAATAGCAATGAATACTCACACTACACAGTATGCATTCACTGCAATGTACCAGTTGTTTTTATACCCGCCACCAAAAAAATGGTGGGGGTATATTCATTTTGTCATTCCGTTTGTAACACATCGAAATATCTATTTTGGACCCCATAAAGTATATATATTCTGAATCAGAGTTTGATTTGATGACGATCTAGCTATGTCCGTCCGTCTGTCCGTCTGTTGAAAGCACGATAGAGGTCGCACCGAAAAAGCTAGGGGGATCAAATTTTGCCAGAATCTTTCTTATAGACAAGGCTTGTTTGGTATTGAAAATGGGCTAAATCGGAATATTAGGAAGAGAGTTATAGCTCGAAAAGCAAGAGTAGGTCGAAAAAACCGTGTCCTTCGAACATCGAATAAAATAGAATTGTGTCCAAACGCATTAACGAAGACTCATGAAACTCCGAATATATATTTCCTGAGGAAAAACAATATTTTTCCCCGAAAATTATCTAAATCTATGCATTAGGAGAGGTGTTATCGATCAAAATGTACGAAAATTTATACCGCACAGTGTATTTTTCGGTATATTTATTTAAAAACAAAAACGTCATAAAAGCAACAAAATTGGATGTACGACTCTGAAATTTCGCACTTTGCTTTTTGGTGAGACGCTTTTTTGACACGGAAAATCAATGTGCCACGCCCACTTTTACGCCCACCTCCCATATAACGTTTTACCTAAAACTCATATAATTTCTCTATTAATAAAGATTTTGGAATAATAAAGGGCCATATTGAAACTTCTAAGTTGTACTCATTCGCAAAAACAACTTTGAAACGCCTACTTTAACACCCACTTTTCACGTTATCTACCGTTAATGAAATTTAAAAGCTCATAAAACCGCCAAAATTAGATGTATGATGATCAAATTTGGAGGTATAATGATCAAATTTGCTAGGTATATCCCCCTAGGCAATGTCATTACTGTGCCAGAAAATTAAGCTGCCACGCCAACTTTTACGCCCACCTCCCATATAACGTTTTACCTAAAATTCATATAATTTCTCTATTAATAAAGATTTTGGAATAATAAAGGGCTATATTGAAACTTCTAAGTTGTACTCATTCGCAAAAACAACTTTGAAACGCCTACTTTAACACCCACTTTTCACGTTATCTACCGTTAATGAAATTTAAAAGCTCATAAAACCGACAAAATTAGATGTATGATGATCAAATTTGCTACGTATATCCCCCTAGGCAATGTCATTACTGTGCCAGAAAATTAAGCTGCCACGCCAACTTTTACGCCCACCACCCATATAACGTTTTACCTAAAATTCATATAATTTCTCTATTAATAAAGATTTTGGAATAATAAAGGGCTATATTGAAACTTCTAAGTTGTACTCATTCACAAAAATAACTTTGACACGCCTACTATAACGCCCACTTTTCACGTTATCTACCGTTAATGAAATTTAAAAGCTCATAAAACCGACAAAATTAGAGGTATGATGATCAAATTTGCTAGGTACAGTATTGTTCGAAACCTAAGCAACTTTTTCCCACTAAGTAATAATAGACTCATATCTTTTCTTTAAATAAATTTATAGAAAATATTTTTTTTATTTACTACTACACAATGTGTATATAACCTAAAAATAACAACAAAAATTAAATTCCATTCTTTTCGAAGTCCAATCCATATGAGAACTGTTTTGTTTAGTGATGAATCTAAATTTAACTTACTAAATTCAGATGGAGTTTGCCACGTAAGAAAACCAAAAGGAAAGCGGCTACATCCCCGGTACTCAAAAGCCACAATAAAGCATGGGGGTGGTAATGTGATGGTTTGGACTTGTTTTTCGGCCAGTGGTGTTGGTCCCTTTGTAGAAATTCAAACAAAAATGGACCGTTTTGTTTACAGAGACATTTTAGCAACTCACATGCTTAACTATGCTGAGTGGGAAATGCCACTTTGATGGGTGTTTCAACATGACAATGACCCAAAACACTCATCGAAGTTGGTCAATGATTGGTTATCAGCTAATGGGGTTTAAGTTTTGGGTTGGCAACCTCAATCACCAGACTTGAAACCCATAGAGAACCTCTTTGGAATTTTAAGACGGAGAGTTGGAACTCGACGCTTTAAAAATAAACAGGAGTTGATGAACTGTCTAAAATCAGAGTGGGAAGCTATACCAACATCTATTCTATCAACTCTTATTGAATCTATACCCAAAAGATGCGCTGAGGTCGTAAGAAACAAAGGATATCATACCTTAATATAATAATACTAAAAGTTGCTTAGGTTTTGAACAGCGAATTTTTTAGTTAATTCTGTTTTTATTTTATTATAACTTCGAAAAGAATGGAATTTAATTTTTGTTGTTATTTTTAGGTTATAGACACATTGTGTAGTAGTAAATAAAAAAAATATTTTCTATAAATTTATTTAAAGAAAAGATATGAGTCTATTATTACTTAGTGGGAAAAAGTTGCTTAGGTTTCGAACAATACTGTATATCCTTCTAATCAATGCAATTGCTGTGCCAAAAAGTTTAGGTGACAATCCCACTTTAACGCCTACCTCCCATATAACGGTTTATCTTAAATTAATGTAATTTCTCTATTGACAAAGTTTTTGGGAAAATAAAGGACTATATTGAAATATCTAAGTTGTGTTTATTAGCAGAAACTTTATTGACACGCCTACTTTAACGCCCACTTTCATTGAAAGACTACATTTACAAAAGCATTTTAGTAGCATATCGAAGTTATAAAGGGTGGTTAAATTTTAAGGACCGATATTGAATTATTGAATTTAAATAAAACACAAATTATTTAGGATATTATAATTATTTCTTTTTGTAATTATAATATTTGTATGGTTCAATTATGTATTTAACAAAATATCGGCCAAATGTCCCCCCCCCCATCCTTGACGACACTCCTCTATCTGTTGGTCCAAATTTTCAATAACAATGTTGATGCTCAATTGTTGGGCATGATGATGAGGCGACGTTGACTGCTCTTTTACCACACTATCGCAAAAACCAGCAGTGGTTCCCATTCAACGAACTAAGAAGGCATTCACAGATTTTCTAACATTTTATACAGACCTTTTTTGCAGAAATTTAAATATTTTTTACAATTCTCCCGATTGTGGACGAATTTGAACGATTATGTAGATCAAAAGAATTACGAAGTGCACAAAATGCATTTTGATTTGAACGCCCATTTTTTAAAAAACCTGAATAACTTTAAAGCGTTGCTCACTTGCGTATCTTTCCACGGATCAAATTGAGTAAGTTTGAGATTGAGAAATGTCAAATGAAATGCAGAAATCAAATTTAAAGACTAGGTGTAGTTCACCTTTAACATGGGCCCTTAAAATTTAACTACCCTCTGCAAAGAAAGTGATACATTTTTTATTATAAAGAGATTATTCCATAGCGATTAAATATTGTGCTTTAAATGTACACAAAATTGGTGGTGGGTATAAAAGATTCGGCACAGCCGAATATAGTGCTCTTACTTGTTAATAAAGATATCAATAAAAGGAAAGCGTTTACCGTTTACGAAATTTTTAACGTAATTGGGATCGGAAATTTTGTATAGAGCATCGATAGATTTTTTAAGTTAAAAAAATTTAATTACTAAAACTTATTTTCTTTTTACACCCGCCACCAAAAAAACGGTTTGGGGTATTTTAATTTTGTCATTCCGTTTGTAAAACATCGAAATATCCATTTTAGACCCCATAAAGTATATATTATCTGAGTCGGGGGGGTTTCATTTTTTGACGATCTAACTATGTCCATCCGTCTCTTGAAAGCACAATAGAGCTCGAACTGAAAAAGTTTAGGGGGATAAAACTTTGTCAGAATATGTCTTATAGACAAGGTTTGTTTGGTTTTGAAAATGGGCTATCTCGGTATGTTAGGAAGAGAGTAAGATGGAGGAAGTCGTCGGGAAATGGCAAAATACTTATGTTGGTATAGTGACAATCATACTAAAAGATTGAGAGACCAAATAAGAAAGAGGCAACCGCGTTGTATTGCAGTTTATTACCGTTTTTTATTTATATTGCTGATTTGTAATTTCTTCCGACTATTTCGGATAGTTTCTTTTTACCACATAACGGTATGTGAAACCTGTAAGGGGATAAAAAAACACATGGACCCCTTGCGTAGTGAAGGGTTAAAAAAAAATATGGGTAAACATTTGTTCGATGTTTTTTTTTGCCTTAACAACACAGTTAACTAAAATCGACTTTGGCTGGTATAAAAAAAAAAAACAAATTAAATTTCTTTCCTAAGGTAAAAATATGTTTTTAAATTTTATAGAGTAATCAAACTTACTTTATTTTGTAACAAATTTATAATTTAAGTCGGTATCAATTGAATAAATTTTTCACTTTTAATTATATTTCATGCAAATAGAGACTATTTTTCAATATCAATATTTAACTATCGCTTTAATAACACCATCTATAATTAAAACAAACAAAACTTTAAAATATTTATACTAAAACAAGCTTATTTTTTATCCGTTAAAAAGTACGAGTATCAGTACGATACATCAGAATTCTGAAGAACAACTGAACTTACGTTTTAGTTTCGTTTTCAATTTTTGTTAAATATCTTGTAGCAAAATAAAATCAAAGATGCATGTATAATGCGAAATGGTTTGTTAGTTAAATATTTACTCGGTTTTTTTTCAAAAGACTGCTTTAATTTTGTTTGTTTAATAGATTTTTTTCTCTCTTTTTTTATTCATTCACTTTTTGACCAACTGTATTAAATAGTCTAGTTGCATTCAAAGCATTTCTCGCATCCCACATAATGAAATTGGAGCAAAATATTTTGCTTAAGGGTATTTTAGTGCAACAAAAACATTTGTTTAAGATAATAGAAAAAGTAGCGTGTGTGGTCGAACGATGTTACAACTAAGTTATCATTTGCGGACACAGGTGGACGTTAGAAAAAATTTTTTTTGTTCAAATGTGTTTGTTGATTTCACATTAATAGGATAGATTTTAAGGCATCTTTTTTAAAATTATTGTGCAATGAATAGAATTTGGAAGGAATACCAGGACATAACAATATGGTCTGCCTTAAAATATGCTAAAATCTGGAAAAAATTATGTTTCATTGTTTGTTTGCACATGTGGAAATGTGTCATATGTATTTTACAAAATAGAATAACACATCTATGCTCAGTAGTAATGGGTGATTAATTAAGAGTTTTTTATTTAATTTGAAATAAAACACTTGAAAAATAATTGGATCTTTAATATAACCCGAAAGAACAATCTCTGACCTTTACTTTTTAAAAACAAGTAAGAGCGCTCTATTCGGCCGTGTCGAATCTGATAATACCCTTCATCGCCATGTACATAGATATAATGGCCAAATCATAGCTTAGCCTAGATTTAGATTTTATGTAATACGACATTTCTTTTTTATTTCCGATGCCATCTTCGATTTTGAATTTTTACATAGTTAACTGTTTGTTTGGTTAAAAAAATTCTGCCATTTTGTTTCGATGCCATCTTGGATTTTACACTTTTTTAAATACCTTGACCTTGTAGTAAAATTGTACTGGTCAAGTCCTTTTATTTAATAACAATATTGTGGGGGTTAAAGGGGACCAACCCGTAACAAGTATATTTAACTCATATATTCGCCATTTAATCTAAGACGCCATCTTGGATTTCTTTTTTCAAAGCTAACTACATTTTAGTACTCAAGCCCTCTCATTTGATCCCCATTTTGGCTCTCTCGGTTGTAAAGAAACTTAAAAATATCGATTTCCTTTTGTAAATTTTAGGAAAAATACCGAGGCAGTTGTACTTTGGTGCTTATATCTCAGTATTTTTTTTTAATTCTAAGATTCTTCTAATTTCTAAGATTTTGGCTTATAATTTCGTATCTTAATCGTGTTCAAAAAAATGTTAATATATTTAAAAATATATATATTTTTTTCAAATAATTTTTGCCTATAACTTTGCCGATTAGTGACCAATGTGCCCACAATTTTTCATGAATATCTCAATGTCACGGACAGACAATCGACTGCATAATAACCTTATTCAACTGTTGGCGATGCAGGGGGTTTATTCGGAAAGTGCTGTTACATTACGATAATGAAGTTTCTGTTACGTGTTTGCCTTCTCCTGTAAAATTCAATTATTCGAGTTAGTGCCTATCTACTTGTAACCAACCGATATACTCTTTTACACTCTCGTTTGAAGGGTATCAAAATGTATAATAATACATCATAAATTGGTTTTTTTCTTTTTAAATTGATTGGACCTTTTTCACTGTGTGAAGGGTATAACAAGTATTTCCCATCATTACCAACTGGCTATTATTCTGTGTTTTAAAATCTTCGAAGAGATCACTCAGTACTACGTACTGTATCAAATAATAACAACCTATTACACGAATTTAAAAAGACTTTGCTGGTATGTTTCTTAATCAATATTAAAACCTGCTAAAGGTTTAAACAATACAATTTTCATATATTTTTTTAAATTATGACATTCTGGAAACTGTTAAAATATATTTGCAAAAACAATTTGTATTATTATACACACATATGGTTTGCGCATGTGTTAGTAGCAACTTTAATCACTAATAACTCTTTAAATTCTGAATCAATTTTAATTGTGCATATCTGCATTAAAATTCCATTCAAAACGTATATTCTTATCGGTTGTATGTGAGCGTAAATTGTGAAACAAAAAATTGCCTTGACTATTAATATATCTGTGGTTATCATGGGTAACTGTGTATGTTATACGCAATTTTATATAACACATGGTTTGGGTTTTTCAACGCAACAACGACGCGAAATATGCTTTGAAACTTGTAAAGAAAGGGTTTTAGCATGTTTCCACGGCAACGATATTCGTAATTCGATGTCTTATTTATAATTCAAAGCCTAATTACTAACCAAATTACATAATTTTTTCATGCAAAATTTGCAAAGCGAATTACTATTTTTATGCATAATTCATTTAGAATTACTATGCGAATTATAATAAAATCAGTGTCTTCTCTAATTTGTATCGGTAGTTTACCATCTCCAGCTGTCAAAAATATCAAAAAGCGAAAAGAAAAAAGTTCAATATTATATGTATATAAAAAATAAAATGGAAGCAAAAAAGAAAATTTTAAAGAAAGCTGTTATGTCTAGAAATGTTAATGTTCACCGCTAAAAAAAACAAAACGATAATTTAAATAAAAAAGCACGAAGAAGAATTGTCAAATCAAATTAACAATATGTCGTGGAAACAGGGTAATTCACCTAAGTAATTTAAAGAGCGAATCAAGTAACTTAATATGTCGTGGAAACATGCTATTGACGTTAACCCGATTGATTACCTCTGGAGAATTGTAGACCACAAGATAAAAAGGAATTTTAAGGCAAACAAGTACACCATTTTGATCCAAATTAGGGAAGCCTAGAACATTTCTCAAGATCCAACTGAGAGACGATTTGATTCAATGCCCCGAAGATGTTATTTTCTTGCGATAAATATTTTGATTTAGTCGAATTTATGAATAAAATTAAAAAGCATTAAATTTTTTTTACTAAAAATTTAATACAAAAATCTACTTTATTTAATGATTAAGTATGTGGTATGTATTTCAATTCTGCGGAACTAGTTTTTAAAAATTTCGAAATTTTCTATTTTTTTTTTAGCTAGTTTGCATGAATTTATTATTAACAATTGTTAAGCTTGTTTGCGTACATTATTCTTTTTATTAAAAAAAACTAGGGCAATATTTTTTTTATGAACGAGTATTAAAGCAATATTGTTAAGTATATATTAAAAATAAAATTTTATTCTGTTAAAGAACAGAAAAGAAAAAATAAAAAGAAAACTTTTTAATAAGTACAGCATTTTAATCAATGAAGGGTCAATCCACAGTGCCACTTATAATGCACTAAATAAAAGTATACCATTAACTGTTACAAGGCAACAGCAACAAGATGCTGACAACTATTTAATGTGTATAATATTTAAGATGCTGCTAAAGGTGTTGAATACGAAATTAGAGTGTGTTATTAAAAAAATTTCATACGATTTTTTGGCCTTGCGGTAACTATAAAATATACATTTTGATAGCACGCAATTGACAATTTTAATTAGATGTAAGAGAAAGATGACATACGACGTCTTCATTATAACGCTGATTTTATCTGCCTTTTAGTAGGCAAGTTATTAAAAGCTTAAACTTTTTGACTTTAACTAGAAATTATTTAATCTTTTTTCCTTTACAAAACATCTCCTGAAAATTTCGAATCAAATACAAAAAAAGCCAAATCGCTTCAGTCGTTCTCACGGGATGCGATTACATACATTCACCGTTTCATTTATAAAAACATATGAATATATAGAGATCTAATTACTATAGGTTTTTTATTTTTCAAGTGATTGGTATCTCTTAATATTGCAACGCCCATTTTTGGTGGGATTGTCGCCATCGATTGTACAAACTTACCCACCAACCTTAATTTGTCTACGATTAACATACTTCTAAATAGTCCAAATTACCGATTTGCCACGCCCATTTTTTGCTACATTGAAAATGTTTTTTTGCTACAAACCATCTACATCGACCTGGGTCGACCGTACAACATGCTAGTATTATTCATATGTATCAGAAGAAAAGTTATCAATCGATTAACCGTATAAAGTTTACAATTTTTCTCTTTTATTGTAAACATAAAAAATGTAGAACACAATTATGTAATTTAACCTTTCTCTTTGACGTTAAGTAAACAATCTGCATCTCCTTTTCATTTAATTGGCAGTCAAACAAATAAAAAATTTTAATTTTTATTATTTAATAAAGTCAAAATGTTTGTTTGATGTTTTATATTATTTGCACGTTTGCTGTTGAAATGGCCTCACTAAAGTAACAGACGGTTAAAAGATTTCTGAAGTTTAAAAACAGTGAATATAAAAAATAGTGCTTAAAGCATCTTTGCCATTCATTGTAACACTTAATTAGTGAGAATTAATTTTACATTGAATATTTTCATTGCTTAAATGATTAAACCAAATCTTTTGACCTAAAAACAACTTTTTGTCTTAAAGCTTTTATAGTGGAAAAAAAGATTCAAAACGTACAATTAAACCATCAAATAGAAGAAGGCAATAAACGCAAATTTTTGTGGTTGTAAATATTCGATTTAAAGAAAAAAAAGCTTATTATTGCCTATAGCCTTATACATATTTAAAAGTTAATTGAAGATATTAATTTTTTTTTAACATTCTCGCATCAAAATACAGATTATTTCAATTGATACATCGTTGCGTTTATACAACACATAGAACGTTATAACTTATTGCAAATTACATATTAGGTTTGTATTGCACCTTATTCAAAATTGTAAATTAAAAAACGGTACTCATGTTTGAACCTGTGCAAATTTGCTGTACAAACAAAATAACTGATTACGAAATTTCAAATTTTTTAATTTAATTTAAGTTGGTTGGTTCCTTTTGATGTGCTTTTTTTTTCATTATATAAGTCGTAGCATGGCGGGGAAAAGTGCAAACTAATTAGAATTTTGTGTACCTTGGACCTTCGACAAACATTTTTTAATTAAATTTTAAATTTTTTCAGTAATGAACAAAAACAACAAGAGTTCAAACAAGTAAGAGTTCTATATTAGAAAATTCGACCTTCGGCACGGTCTGATAATACCGTGTACATACATAGGTAAAATGACCATATCGTAGCGTAGCCTACATTTCATATTTAATATTATACGCAACTTAACTATATTATTTTCGACGCCATCTTATATTTTGAAATTTTGCAAAGATAAAAGTCAAGTCCATTAATTTTATACTAATATTGTGGAGATTGAAGGGGACAAAGCCGTTATTACTACACATAAAGAAAAATGATGTTCTAAATCTAAGAATTAAATTCTTGATTTAAGCCGAAATCGTGCTTAAAAATTCAAGTACGATTTATTTCTAGTTTTCTTAAAACAAGTACAAAACGGGATTGTTTTACAAAATCAAGTACAAGACTATTTAAATAAGAATTAATTTCTTGAATTAAGTCTTATTTCTCTCAAATTAAAAACAAATTTATATTTTTTAGACATTTGCTTAAATAAACACACTCTATAAAATTTCAAGTTTGTTTTTATACCCTTCACACAGTGAAAAAGGGTATATATAGGTTTGTCATTCCGTGTGAAATTTCTACAATTTTCATTTCCGACCCCATAAAGTATATATTTTCTGAAAGCTTATGAATAGGGGAGTCGATTAAGCCCTGTCAGTCTGTCACTCTGTCCGTCTGACCGTCTGTCCGTGTGTATGTTTAAATCAACTTTTTGAAGCCCCCCGGCATAGGTTGGACCCAGGTAAGGTATTAAAATATCAGAAATATTCGGGAGTAGATCGGTATTCAAAATCAGAAACATCGGTACATAAGCAACTGAGATATGAGCAAAAACCCACGACCACCTCGATTTTTTTTTTCACAAAAACAACATTACAACAACAACATACATACATACAAACGTGTATACTGGTTAGAGAAAACGTGGCATCGAATCCCAGCTGAGCCAAAAAAAAATTTTTTTTTATTTTTTTATATTTTTTTTTTAAATTTTTTTTTATTTGTTTTTTATTTTTTATTTAAGATATTATTTATATTTTTATTATTTTTTTTTTAATTTTTTTTTTAATTTTTTTTTGTTTTATATTTATTATATATATTTTAATTATTTTTTTAAAGAAATTTTTTTTTTTAAATTTTTTTTTTAAATTTTATTTTTAAATTTTTTAAAAAAATTTTTTTTTTTAACATACGTAAAGTTATAATTTTAAAATGGGTTGTTTTTATATATGTATGTTTTTATATGTTGTACGTATTTCATATGGGATGAATGGTGATACAAACTACTGTTATTGCATGACTACACGTTGTGAAGGGTATATAAGATTCGGCGTGGCCGAATATAGAGCTCTTACTTGTTATAATTCTCATTTTGTTTATCATACTTTAGCTATAAGTAACAATACTTACGACAACAAAGCTGTAGCAGTTTCCGAGTTAACTTAGCTTTCATCATTTGTCCGTTAGTTTTCTTTTTTAGTTTTTATGAAACGTATCGCTAAGAAAATGTCAAAGGGTAAGTAGTGAAGATACTGTACTATACAACAATCAAACCAAGTTACAAGTTTTTGAAACAAGCGCATCTTTTGATTAATTAAATCTCATTTATACTTGAATTAATCTTTTTTAAGCCTACGTCAAGTACGGTTTCGGGCTTAAATCAAGCTTATAATTTTTAAAATCAAACTTTTTTCGGTTTAACTATTCCTTAAATTAAGAAATTCATACTTGACACATTCGTTCTTAAATCAAGCATTTTGTACTTGGTTTAAGAAAATTCGTACTTACCGTACTTTTGACACCGCTACGGATTGATTTAAGTACGGATTACTTAATTTGTTTTTTGAGTGTATATTTGACGCATATATTAACTATTTTGATGTCGTCCTACATCTTGGATTTTTACTTTCTCCTTATATACTAAATTCTACAGACCAAGACCAATCATTTAGTACCAATATTGAGGGGGCACATTGTCAAAAACTAGATTTGACCCATATTATTGACCCATTTATTGTTCGATTTTGTAGTGGCAGCCATCATGGATTTCAAATTTTTTATTCTACAACTATTTATTTCATTTGCATATTGACTCCCTCGGTTGTCTAGAAGCTACAAAAAACCTATTTCTGTTTGAAAATATTATGAAAAAAAAACAACTAAAATAGTTTTATTTTTGTGCTTATACCTCAGTTAATTATAAATCGATTTGTTAGTTTTTCTAAGGAGTAGTGTCGCTAACGTCCCCAAGAGTTGTTTATTAGCTTAAGAAACTTGATGTATTTATTTCTTCAAATATTTTGTGCCTATAACTTTGCCGATTATATATGTATTTGTTTAACCAAAATTTTTTTTATAAATAAATATGAAGCAACAAAAGTGTCCATAAATTATTCTAACGATTCATTCC
The DNA here is from genome assembly GCA_941918925.1 of Phyto melanocephala. Taxonomy (NCBI): domain Eukaryota; kingdom Metazoa; phylum Arthropoda; class Insecta; order Diptera; family Rhinophoridae; genus Phyto; species Phyto melanocephala. Next base: position 34,680,113 of record OW799237.1, on the reverse strand, counting down.
CGAACAGGTCTGTGCAACATCGTCGTTCGTAAATTATTGTGCTCTATGCGACATATAAAACCTATACATATAGAACTCAATAATTTACGAACGACGACATGTCGTTGATTTCAAACAACATATGGACAAACGGTCATTGTTAAATGGTTTCCGCCTTTCATAAGCTTTCAAAAAATATATACGTAAATGAATATTATAGAAATAGCAAACTTAATGACAAATACACACTTGGTACCACAGGTGAAGGATATAAAAATCGGAATTTATCTTCAAAATTTTGTTTCATACATCAGAAAACTTTGACAGCCTTAGATTCATAAACCTTGCGTTAAACATTAAAGGCAAGATGAACATCCTTTATTTAGGCTTATCGACCATTTTTCCAGTTAGAGAGAAAAAGTAGTTATCTGTCTGCCCACGTACTAATATTACAATTCGATATGTTACAAACAAGTTGAAGAAATTTACATACCCACCGCATCTTTTCGTGGTGTGGATAAATAATTGCAATATTAGTTATGAATAGCTAAAATAAATATTTTTTGTTAACGAACTTGATAATAGCGAGATTTATTTATTTTATTACAATAAATGACCCCCCTTTAAGAGAACGGACCTTTTTTTTTAGCAAAGAACACAAACTTACTATTTGTTGCAAAAAAAAAAAAGAGCAAAAAAGTATATATTTTTCTCGAAAATTCAAAACACTATAAAATTGAGTTTGTGTTTTGCATTTTGTTTTTAATTAATTTGCTTCCACTATCATTGTATTTAAAAATTTAAAAGGGAAAGACTAAAAACTCTATTCATTGAGGAAAGTAAAAGAAAAATATCAAAACCCAGCAATAAGCGGTAAAAAGCCACTAACTACAACAATGCTTTATATATCACTCTGTATGTTTGACAAAAGAAGACTTTAAACGGAAAAAAACATCAAGGTACAAGGTGCACAATACAGCACATGGTATTGCAATTTTTTATTCGCGGAGTGGGTGTTAGGATTCTATAAACATATAAATAATACAATCGGAGAAGACTACTTATACACGAGGTTAAATTTTAAATTAGTTTATCATTTTAACAGTAAGTGACAAATAAATTCCAAAATGAAAATAATACAATTGTACAAATGAGCTTAGTATTGTTGTCATATAATTGAGAAAGTTAATATTAATTTATTCATGTGGGCGTGGTGATTTATGTAAAATTGACTTTGAATGTTCCTTACAAACAATTATGAGAACGGTACTTGTTTTAATTTACTTTAAGAGTATAAATTTAAACGTAATCTTTATGATTTTATCATTTGAGTATATGTATCATCATGCGAGTATAATTACAGGAAAATTTGAAAAACTATAACACAAACAACTTTAAAAATCACTTTTTAATACAGCAGTGCAGAAAATTATAGAAAAATATCTTTCGACTAGTGTTAAGGATTTACTGTGTCATATTTATTATCATGATCACTTTTAATTTTAATAAAACATATTTAAATAGTCGATACCTTTATAACTCGCAAAAAGTGGTGACATATGTAAACACAATCTTATTGTCAAAAGAGCATATGCAAATAATTTTAACTTGCGGATTTACGATCGAAAAAATATATATCACTTCAGCTGTACGTAGCAGTCTTAGTGCCACGTTGTAAATGGTAATAATAGATAAACTGGATATTGCTACAATCGTCTAATACAAAACATAAATATAAAGGGTTTTTCAAAAAGAGCGCTACAAAAGTTTTTTTTTTTTAAATAAAACAAAAACGGTTTTGGATATCAATGAAATTCTTTATTCCTGTGAAAGTACGTTCGATGCCATTATGTATTAAACTCGATATCTTTTGCATGGCCACCACAGGCACGCTGAACCCAATTTTCAACAGTTTTCAAGCATAAATCGAGCGATACTGCTGCAATTTCACGTTCGAAATTCGTACGAAGTTCATCAATCGTCGCTGGCTTGTTGGCGTAGACCAAGACTTGATGTAGCCCCACAGGAAATAGTCTAACGGCGTCAAATAGCACGACCGAGGCGATCAATCGACTGGACCATTTCGTGAAATAACACGTTCTCCAAACTTGGTTTTCAATAAATTGATTGTGACATTCGCTGTGTGGCTTGTGGCGCCGTCCTATTTAAACCAAATGTCCTCCAAATCCATATCGTCCAATTGGGGCCAAAAATATTCTGTTATCATTGAACGGTAGCGATTCCCATTCACCAAACCGTAATTTTTTCAGGATGCAATGATAACTCATGAAGTACGTGTGGATTGCTGTCTGACCAATAACGCATATTTTGCTTATTGACGAAGCCATTCAGCCAGAAATGAGCCTCATCGCTGAAGATGATTTTCTTGGACGTAGCGCTCTTAACGTTGAGGCCACTGACTCCGAATTTCGGTAGTAAATTTTTATAATTTCGACTCGTTGTTGGCTCGTATATCTTTCCATCATGAAATGGCAAACCTTACTGAAGAGAAATGTCAAAAGAGCGTCAAAAAATATGGCGTCGTTTGCTGTCCCTATCAGTCTACTTTTGTAGCGTGCCTGTTTAAAAACCCTTTATAAGATTACATGAAAGTTGCCAGCCAAAGTTTTATAACTTTTATTTTCTTATTAATGAAAAATGTTAGTTTTACTTTAGAATTGTGTTCATTTTTTGTCTAAATTCTATTAGGTAGAAAAATAAAATTCTCCATGACTTTTAGTTATAGTCAGGAGTTTATTAGCTCATGCACCAAGAAGTCGTCTCACATCTCTACATAACACTTTCAGTACACTGTAACTACTCGTCCTCCTTTCATCCAAAAAAATATATAAAAAAAGGCCGAGCATTTCTCTCGCCAACTTCGGTCGCTTTAAGCGAATGAAGGGGCTTCTCATGCTTTTGCTTTAGATTCATTTTAATCCACTAACGGCGTTCTATTTATTTACGTAATTCATAAACGTTAAAAAGCGCTCCATCGCCTAGTTTACGAAGTCAAGCATCTGACTGGCACCCTGAAGCTTTAATTCTTGCACAACATGAGTTTTGTAAGATCCATGTGTAAAATGCGGTGTAATGACGATCTATGAAAACAGACTGAATAACACTTTTCACGATTTTCACTCTTTTAAAGAAAAATCAACTGAATGCATTTAATATAAATGAAATTTAGTTAACTTCTTCCTGTTGCACAAATGTAGAAAAATGCTCTTCGAAAAAAATTAAATATAACAGACTTGGAAAACTTTAGTCCCTTTCATCGACGGTAACGTACCGAATGCTTTTAAAAAAACGTATTTTAACTTAGTTGATAAATAAAAATAGCGACGGATGGCGCATGACATATTACAAGTGCCGCGGCCATAAGAATCTCATTTGAAAGCTGCATACTTTAGCTTATTATTCAAAGCATCTTTGTTTACTAAATGTCTGCCATGATTAGCTTTCTGACTTAATTATGCTGAAGTTTGAAGATTATTCTTTTATTATCACAACTTTAATTCTTTGAGAAGAGGATATTTAAAAATTTAAACTTAAGCCTGAATAGAAAATAGTAGTTTTGACTTGAGACAAAATACTTTAAACCTTCTCAGTGTGATTCTTCGACAAGTATTATGTCGATAGTGGTTTAAGTCTACATTGTGATAAAGGATACATTAAAAATGTACTATTTCAAAGTGCCAAACTAATACGGCAAGAGTTTTAGTAATAGTCGAATTTAAAACATGTCACAATGTTCCCACCATTGGACGCCAAAGAAGAGTAATATTTGAAATCCTTATAAGAAACTCATATTCGTTTTGATTCTTAACGCTTGAATTTTTGAATATACATTTTTAAATTCTTATTTTTATACCCGCCACCAAAAAAAAATTGTGGGGGTATATTCATTTCTACTCAAATTTAACACAGAATTGTTTTTGCGTATAGGAAAATAAGTGTAGAATTGTAAATACTAAAATTTAAAAATAAAGTTTCACTATAATTTTATACAACACTGTTTAAAGTTTTTTTATTAGAACTTTGTGTGTTTTTTTGTTTGTTTTATGTGCGGACTAATGATGACGAAGTCATGAAGTTATAATGAGTTTATTATTCAAACAAAAATACTCTTATACAAATACATACAACACACTAAGATTGCATTTAATACACAATGCATAATGATATTGTAAAGAAAATCAAGTGAATGTTTAAATTAACCCAGCAAAGTACGACAAAGAAGTGATTACGCATAGGTTCAATTAATGATGAAATAATTCAGTTTCGATGAAAGCACTCATGATTTAAACACTATCGAGTCATTGGAGATCATGTGTTTATATGAAAATTTATTAATGAATTGCACTCAATTCTAATAAGTGCATACACGCAAAGCAAAAACGTAGTTGTGGTAATCATAATCTAAGAGCAACACACTATCATTGAATTGTATGATTGTGGTTAAAACATATAATAGTTGTCAGTTATCTTTATTATGCTTATTTAAAGTGTCGTCTAATTATCATATTATGACTACAAATGAATTGAATAATCTTTGCTCTTTTCTACAGCAAATTATTGTTTTTGCTGTTTGTTTGATAGTGATTGTATCTACGCTAAGCATTTTTTTCTACCCTTCACACGACATTGCAAAAGAGTATATACATATATTCTTTACCGACCCCATAAAGTATATATTTTCTGAAAGCTTACGAATAGGAAAGTCGATTAAGCATTGTCCGTCTGTCCGTGTGTGTTTTGTGTGGTATCAAAATATCAGAAATATTCGTGTGCATATCAGCAGACCGATAATTTTTTGAGATATGAGCAACTGAACACGACTGCTTTGGTTTTTTTTTTCCTTACTTTCACCACAAAAACTGAAATTTTTCAGCTTTAGGATAGTTTTTATGCACGCTTGTGAATATTTGTAGATATCGTTGGTCACAAGTGGAAAGGCCCCAACTCAGAAGCTAAAAACATAATAGAAGTTGTATTAATAATGTAATTTATTTTGTAAAATTGCTTGTAAAACTGTTATTTTTGATACTATTGCATTAAATTTTTATGTCAAGATATATTTGTGTAAAATGTTTTGAAATAACTGAACAACTCGGTCACTAACCGGCAAAGTTATTGGTAAAGTTTTTGAAAAATATATATTTTAAATATATCGAATTTTTCCAGCTCCTCAATAATTTTTGGACACTTTAAAGACACCAAATTTTAAGTCGTTGTCTTAAAAACTATTTCTGAGAAAATCTAACAAATCAGTTGAAAACAACTGAGATTAAGCACCAAAATACAACTTCTTCGTTTTTTTTTCCTAAAATTTACAAACAAAAATCTATTTTTTCAGTTTTTATACCAGAATAAAAAATCAAAATCAAAGATGACGTTGGAATTAATAAAAAAGGGCGTATGTATAACTATATATTTATATATAAAATCTTGGATAAGCTATGATGTGGTCATTATACCTATGTACATGATGGTCAAGAATATTATCATATTTGGCACAGCCGAATACACCACTCTTACTTGTTTTACCAATTTTTTTTTTAATTTTATTGTTTATTTTTATTATTTCTTAAATTTGTTCAAAATATTTGCATATAAGGAGTGTATCGGAAAAAATTTGTAGTTGCATTAAGTTAAATGAAACTCAAATCGTGCAATAAATAATTTTTATTTTTATCACGTTAGCTTTTATATATATGTATGTCAGATACTATTATTTTAAAACTCATAAATTTTCAATTGTTATTACGATCCAAATGGTTCAAAAATCCGTCATGGACTTTTAAAAAAACAGCAAAAATTTTTAAATCTGACCCTCGAACTGTTTCAAATGCCATTAAACGGTATAAGGAAGACCTGAGCATTAAAAGAAAACCTGTATCAGGAAATAAAAAAGGTCCAAGGGATATTGGTAAGGTAAAAGAAGTCGAGCAACTCTTTCGAAGAGCACCAAACACTTCTATCAGAAAAGCAGCGTGTACGGTGAAATCCTCTAATAGTTTTGTCCAAAGGGCCAAAGCTTATGCTGGGCTGAAGATATTTAAAGTTCAGAAAGTTCCAGATCGCAATTCGGTAATGAACTTAGAAGCAAAAAAAAAAACGAGTAAACAAATTCAAGGCAGATTTTATAAAAAAATACACCTGTTGTGTGATGGATGACGAAACATACGTACTGACAGACTTTTCTCAACTTCCTGGCCAAGATTTTTATGTTGCTGATGAAAGGAAGAGTTCCGGACAAAAAACAAACGAAATTCCCTAAGAAAGTTCTCGTGTTACAATCTATTTGCAGTTGTGGCAAACGAAGCCAAGCATTTGTGGCATAAGGCAAGATAAACACAGAAATTTATATCACGCAGTGCCTACAAAAACGACTTTTAACTTTTTTGAGACAACACCGAGTGCTTACATATTTTTGGCTTGATTTGGCATCATGTCACTATGGAAAAAAGGCACTTCAGTGGTATTCAAAGAATAATGTCATTTTTGTACCACGAGAGGCAAATCCACCTAGCTGTCCAGAACTTAGACCTGTGGAAAGGTACTGGACTCTTGTAAAAAAGGAATTGAAGAACACTGGAAAGGTGTCCCAGAACATGTCCGATTTTAAGTGTAGATGGACTACCTCCTCCAAAAAGTTACCAGAAGCAACTGTAAAATCTTTAATGGAAGGATTTAAAAAAAAGTCGATCATTTTATAAATACGAAATAACAAATTAAGATTTCAATGTTAAATAAATTTGTACAATATTCCAATAAATTTGCGTATTTTAAAGAGTTTCTATATTGCACGATTTGAGTTTTGTTTAACTTAATGCAACTAAAAATTTTTTTCGATCCACTCCTTATTTTCACATGTCAAACTTTAAAAATAAATATATTTATTCAAAAAGAAGAACAATTGAAAATAAATTATTATTAAAACAAATCATTGCTTGATTGGTTTCTAATCATACTCTTGTTTTCCCTAAGTTTATCTATATTGATATTTTGCAAAGACATCATAATATTTTTGTCGTAAAAATTTTAAAATCATGCTATTTTTTAGGCACAACCAAACCTTGTTTTGTTCGAAAAGTAAACAATATACGATAAAATTTATAAAAACGCTTAATAATAGTGATAACTATTACTCGTTTTCAATAACCAAATATTGTTATATAAACTATAGTATGATCGTCGTGATAATGATGTAACAATGAGTTTTCTTTGTGTGCAGAACTATGCATATTAGGTGAAAAGAACCCGATGTAGGAGGCTAGAGGCTGTTAGAGTTAATTCTTTTGCCCAATTGAAGAATTAGAATTCATGAAAATGTAACTCACTTTACACTTCCAAACTTTTTTGCTGGGAATGAATGTAAAACAAATACAACAATAATAGTGTAAGTAGTTTTCACAATGTACATACATAGTTGTATACAAAAAAATTCTTCTGGTTTTAAATTGTGGTGTCTGTCTGTTGGTACATTAAATACAATCGTTTCTCTGTTTGATGAACGTACATACAGACATACATATTCGTAAATATTTAAATTTATTTTATATGTATATAATAATATGTAATCTAATGCATTACAAATAAATGAATGTATGTATGTATGTTTATATAGTACTTATCTTTATTATTCAGTACTAATTCATTCTATTCCTTTTAGAAATCCATAAATATCTTAAATATGTATATAACATATTTACATGTATGTACTTATACAGTGTGTGAATAAACTATTCACACACAGTTAAAACAAATTAAGGAATAATGATCTTAACATAAAATTACCATTTCAAGTCAAAAAAATACAGAAAACTTTTTTTATTTGTTAATATTTGTAATTATTTTTTTAATGCTTAACATGGTTTTTAAGAATTAAGAAAATAAATATTTATGCACATAGTTTTTAAACAAATTTACTATTTCTACCTGAGCACATATCAATTTATTTATTAAAAACACCAAAAATAATTATATTTTATAAAAATAAAATACTCTTAGGTATGAGAATATAACTCTAAATATAACAAGTAACAGTGCTATATTCGGCCGTGCCGAATCTTTTATACCCTTCACAACGTGTAGTCATGCAATAACAATTGTTTGTATCACCATTCATCCCATATAAAATACGTGCATACGTAAACGTTAGAATAAATGTGGCATCGAATCCCAGCTGAGCCAAAAAAATTTTATTTTATTTAATATATTATTTATATTTTATTATTTTTTTTTATATTTTTTTTAAATTTTTTTAAAAAATTTTTTTAAATTTTTTTTTAAATTTTTTTTAAATTTTTTTTTGTAGTTCTTTTTATTATTTTTTTCTTATTTTTAATATTTTTTTTTTTGTATTTTTTTTTTGTTTGGTATGCTTTTTACATGTACGTATGTATGTATGTTGTTGTTGTAATTGTGAAAAAAAACGAGGTGGTCGTGGTTTTTTGCTCATATCTCAGAAAGTTATGGGGCGATTGTGCTGAATTTCAATAGCGATTCATTCCTGGATATTTTCAAGAGATTGATACCATATACAGATCTGAGGAACATATAGTTGTTTCGAAAAGTTGATTTCAACCAACACACGGACAGACGGTCAGGGCTTAATCGACTCATCTATTCATAAGCTTTCAGAAAATATATACTTTATGGGGTCGGAAATGAAAATTGTAGAAATTACAAACGGAATGACAAAGCTATATATACCCTTGTGCACCACAGGTGAAGGGTATAAAAATGTATTTATAAAACAAAAAAAAATTTAAAAAAAATTTAAAAAAATAATAAAAAAATAAATATTACTCTAACCAGTATATATGTATGTTGTTGTTGTAATTGTGAAAAAAACGAGGTGGTCGTGGTTTTTTGCTCATACCTCAGAAAGTTATGGGGCGATTGTGCTGAATTTCAATAGCGATTCATTCCGGATATTTCCAAAAGATTGATACAAACTATATGATCTGAGGAGCATATAGTTGCTCCTAAAAGTTGATTTAAACCAACACACGGATCGACTCGTCTATTCATAAGCTTTCAGAAAATATATACTTTATGGGGTCGGAAATGAAAATTGTAGAAATTACAAACGGAATGACAAAGCTATATATACCCTTGTACACCACAGGTGAAGGGTATAAAAATAAATTGCATGTATGTTCCACACTTACCTAAAATCGACATTAATACATTCGAGGAAAATTTTAAGGAATAGTTTGAGAATGAAAGTATTTTGAAATTAAGAACAAACAACCTTTTTTATTCTCAATAGTTTGGAAACTGAGAAAATGCCCTATCTAAGAAAAATTTTTGTCAATATTATTTTCACTTCTGTATTTTATATTAACAAAAAATCAGCTCAACCAATGAAAAAAAAATGTTCCATTAAGCGCTTTCTGGTGTGTTTTGAGTTCATACTTATTGCCTGAGCCAAAAATCAAATAAATAAATCCATAACAAAAATTTTAATCAATAAAGTTTTTGTTTTTAAAATTCAGCATTTTCATAACATTATTAAACCCTTCATCTGTGGTGCCCAAGGGTTTATATGTATAGCTTTGTCATTTCGTTTGTAATATCTACAATTTTCAATTCCGACTCCATAAAGTATATGTATATTTTCTGAAATTAATAACTATGGAAGTCGATTGAAATCAACTTTTAGAAGCGCCCACATATTACTCAGATCTGTATGTGGTATCAATCTTTTGCAAATATCTGGGAATGAGTCGCTATTGAAATCCATCACAATTGCCACATATCTTTATAGCATGGGTTGACGCACACATATGGTAAAAACTTCAGTTATTATTTTATGGTTTCTTATGCGTTACTATCAAAAGCACCAACGATTTTATAAAGATTAAAAATTAGATAATTCGGACCTTGTCTCTATAGCAAATATCCATACACTTTTAATCATAATCTAGGAGATTTACCTAATTGTGCAACAAATTTCTTAACACACTGTATGTTTTTACTACTTGTAGCTGTTGGTGTCTGTTTTTTTTTTAATGCAGTACCATCCATGCAGAGGGCTTTCAGGTCTTTGACTCCCTGACATCGTTTTTCTCTTCAATTGTTTTTGTATGTCCGCCCGTCTGTCCGTTCGTCATTGTGACTATTTGTTTACTTGTGTGTTTTGACAGTTGCAAGTTGCAACATCAGAAAGTCTTGAAAAGTAAAAAACAACATGCCAGTACATAATGTAAGTATGACCGCCCAATTCGCATGATGTTGTGGTTTTTGTTTAAGTAAATTCACTTGTTGCTTTTAATTTTTTTGTACACGAGTATTTAGGAACTTTCACATATTTAATCATAGATTTCAATAGTTTGCAACGAATAATAATTAAAAATAAAATAAAACATACATAAACTCTCACAGAGTTTGTATTAACAAGAGAATTGTGTGTATATGTAGTCAGTATTTTCTATACATACAAAATGTACATGCACATGCACATGCATATAAATATGTAAGTACTTTACAAATATACGTATGTAAGTACATACTTTTTTTAATACTTATGCGTATATGTATGAATGTATGTATGTATGTATGTATGTAATATGTAAGATAGTACATTTGTTCACATACATATACAGTATTTAAAAAGTTTATTTGAATAATGACAGTTAAATATAAATTTGAACAGTTCACTAATGACTTTAATTCGTTTATTTATATTTACGAAAAAAAAATTAAATACCCTGGAAAGACATAAGTTAAACTGTTATATGAAAAAAAAACTATTAATTCATAGCTAATCAAGTAAATTTTCACAAACATTAAAATTTTTCTGTAACTGAAACTTAATCATACTTTAAATACAACTTTCAATTTATTGAAAATATCTATAAATAAAACGAATTAAATTCTTTTGTATTTTGTAGGCTCACGTTTCACTAGGGAATTTATTAATTCGATATGTGACATTTATTGAAAAAAAACCACCTGTCACTTTTATTTCAGTTAAAACTACAAATGAAAATCCAATCAAATGCAATGTTTCTACAAGTTAATATTACATATTAACAAAAAACTTTATTTAATTTTAATATATAATTAACATATTGTACTCTTTTTTTATGCCCACCAGCAAAAAAAATTATGTGGGGCTATATTAATTTTGTCATTCCGTTTGTAACGCATTGAAATTTTAATTTAAGTATATTTTTTCTGGATCCTGACTTCATTTTAAGACATTTTGCAAATGATGCTTTCTGGTCAATACCATTTTGACAATAGGAAATTAAGATGGCACACCGACTTAAACGCTTACCTCCCATATAAGTTTTCTCTTAAGATCGTATAATTTCTTTACTGGCAAAGGTTTTGATAGAATAAAGGACTCTATAATGCAATATCTAACTTGAGATCATTAGCAGAAATAAATTTGTTACGCATACTTTAACGCCAACTTCTCACATTATCTACTATATATTAATAAAAATTTAAAAGCTCAGAGAGACAAGAGAATTAGATGTACGATGATAAAATTTCGCGAGTATGACTTTCTGGTCAATGTGATTAAAATTCCAGCAAATATTTTATTATATTGATATATTTTAATAATTGACAAAAATTTTGTAAAAATAAAGAAAGGACTTTACATTCTACCATCTAAGAAATTAATTTCACTACTCAAAAGTTGAAAGCAAAGTTAGCTTTCCGCTAAATAATAGTATTATGTCAAAAAAGAAGAAAGATGACCCATCCACTTTAACGCCAACCTTCTGTTTTACTCTAAAGGTTTATCTGTATAACAATATCTGAGTTAAATGCATTAACACAAATTACTACGAAAAGCCTATTTTATTGCCCACCTCACAATCTACTATTAAAATTTAAAAATTCATAAAACAGCCGAAGATAGATATACGAAGTATGGTTTCTGACTAATCTAAGCTTAAAATCGAAAAAGCAATACGACATGACCACTATATCGCCCTCCTCCCGTGTTAGGCCTTTGCTAAGGTTTAAGTGTCATACCCATACAAATTAATATTACATTTTTACCAGCCTCTAGCTACCGAGTCGTGGTCTTCAGTTTTCGTAAAAATACAACATTGTGATAAAAAAAAAGTGGATAGATAGTATCATTTCTATTGTAAAAATATTTTAGGTTTCAGTTTAAAAATAGATAAACAAAAATGATTTAATGGCAAATCAAACTTAAACAAAGAAATTAATACATATAAGACGTATAAAGATTAGTCTATAGTGATTACAATTGTAAACAAAACAATAAATTGTATGATACAAAAGCACTACAAAATATTGGTGGTGGGTATCTAAAATTCGCCACAGCCGAATATAGTCCTCTTACTTGTTTCCTATTATCATTCTCACTCAATTGTTATAAAAAGGCAAGAATAGAAATAAACAAAAGAAAAGATACATAAAATATAAATCAAATTAATTTAATTCATTTAAAAATGGTGTGTTTTTCTTTTTATCATAATATTTTATTCATTGTTATTAATGAATGAATGAAATATAAAAAAATGTTAAAGACTTTATTTAAATCAAATCGTAGTAAAAATAATTCTACTACAAAACTTGTATAATAAAATATTTTTAAATTATTTATAAAAAAACACATAAAATAAAGGCGTCAAATATGGTAACATTTGTTTTAATACAATAAATATTAAAATTTAAAAACAATGTACAGGTTATATAAACCATAAACCATTGCCGAACTATTGATTTTTTTTTTGTCATAAATTAATTAAAATGATTATGCATAAAAGACATGAAAGGTAGTTTTTGAATTTGTATTTTAATGTTTGCCCAACTTTTTAAGAAAAAACTTTATTTTATGATCTTAATAAAAATATATATTTTTTTTATTCTCAGCTTTTGATAACTAAGTAGCTCTGAGCACCGATAACGTGATTAGCGCGTGGTTACGACAACCTTAAAATCACATACATATTCCTCATTAATAGGGTCTTAACTTGAAAAGAACTTACAAAATGGCTGAAATCGAAGACATCATTTCGAAACCGGGGATTCTGGTGCTTCTCAAACTTATTCTATGCAATGTTCCGCATTGCGCAAAAACGGCTTCGTTGTGCTCAAGGGTAGACCCTGCAAGATAGTTGAAATGTCAACTTCCAAAACTGGCAAACACGGTCACGCTAAAGTTCACATGGTTGGCATTGATATTTTTTCAAATAAAAAATCTTCATATTTCTCATATATCTGTCCATCTACTCACAACATGGACGTACCTCATGTTAAGAGAGAAGACTACCAACTAACCGACATCAGTGATGACGGTTATTTGACCTTGATGTCTGACAATGGTGACATCAGAGAAGATCTTAAATTACCAGAGGGTGATTTGGGTATTTCTTTGAGAAACGATTTCGATAACGGCAAAGAACTTTTGTGTACAGTCCTTAAGTCTTGCGGCGAAGAATAACACTGCTCTTGACAAGTAGAGCGGTGTTAGTGTGTCTTAAGAAAAGCTCTTTTTTTTTACAATAATAAAATAATTAATAAAATAATTATGTTGTATTTTCACCATCTATAACAACAACAGCTTTAACAAAACAACATTCAAAATAGAGGATTGAAGAAATACATAAAAATTATCACATGCATTTGCTTGAGAAAAGTGAGTGAGTGAGCCTCTAAGCATTTCGTAATCGTGAATTTTCGCGGTTGTGACCATTTATTCTAGAGCGCTTTTGATCGTTAGTGAAAAGTTACTTACAATCTCATATTTAATTTTGAGTTTATTTTATAGCCGCCACCAAAAAATGGTGGGGGTATATTTATTTTGTCATTCCGTTTGTAACACATCGAAATATCCATTTTAGACTAAGATAAAATACATATATTCAGAATTGGGGTTTCATTTTATGATGATCTAGCTATGTCTGTCCGTCTGTTGAAAGCACGATAGAGGTCGCAACGAAAGAGCTAGGGCGCACAAATCTTTCCGATTTCTTTCTTGCCAGAATCTTTCTTATACACAAGGTTTGTTTGGTATTGAAAATTGGCTAAATCGGAATATTAGGAAGAGAGTTATAGCTCGTAACGCAACAGTAGATCAAAAAAAAAACGTGTCCTTCCAACATCGAATAAATAGAATTGTGTCCAAACGCATTAACGTAGAGTCATGAAACTTCGACTATACGTTTCCTGAGTAAAAACAATATTATAGGAGTTATATTTAGATCAAAATGTACGAAAATATAACCGCACAGTGTATTTTTCGGAAAATTTAAAACGTAATAAAACTGACAAAATTAGAGGTATGATTCTGAAATTTTGCTAACATTGCTTTTTGGTCAAAGGCTTTGTTCTAATGGAAAATAAATGTGACACGCCCACCTCCCATATAACGCTTTATCTCAAATTTATATAATTTCTCTATGAATAAAGATTTTGGAATAATAAAGGACTATATTAAAATATCTAAGTTGTATTCATTAGCAGAAATAACTTCGACACGCCTACTATAACGCCCACTTTTCACGTTATCTACTGTTAAAGAAATTTAAAAGCTCATAAAACCGACGAAATTAGAGGTATGATGGTGAAATTTGCTACATATATCCCTCAATGTCATTGTTATGCCAGAAAATGTAGGTGACACGACTACTTTAACGCCCACCTTCCACTTTAACGCCTACCTCCCATATAATGGTTTATATTAAATTCCTAAAATGTATCTATGGACAAAGTTTTTTTGGAAGAATAAAGGACTATTTTGAAATATCTGTTTTATTTATTAGCAGAAACTATATTGACACGCCTACTTAAACGAAAACATTTTACTAGCATATCGAAGTTATACAAAGAAACTGATGCATATTTTAGTATAAAGAGATTATTCCATAGCGATTACTGTTAATAACACAATAACAAATTTTGTGCTATAAAAGTGCACAAAATTGGTGGTGGGTATAAAAGATTCGGCACAGCCGAATGTAGTGCTCTTACTTGTTTATTATACCCTTTACAGTGATTGTAATTATACACTTTGCAGTGAGTGTGAGGTAGGTAGTCAATTAAGCACTGTCCGTCTGCCAGTTTGTCCGTGTGTATGTTGAAATCAATTTTTTTAAGCCCCCAGACATTTGCAAGACCCGTGTAAGGTACAAAAATATCAGAAATATTCGGGAGCAGATTGGTATTGAAATCGCTCTATAAACAACTGAGATATGATGAAAAAACCTAGACCACACCAATGAAAACTGGATGAACGTAGGTTTTTTATTTTTTTATTTTTTTTTTCAACACATACATATGTAATTGTAATTGTAATACAATTTATAATTTTGCAATGGGATGTTTTAAAGGGGATAAAGTCATTATAAAGATAATGAAACATATATGTATGTACGTATTTCATATTAATGAGATGAATGGTGATACAAACAATTGTTATTGCATGACTACACGTTGTGAAGGGTATATAAGATTCGAATATAGCACTCTTTTTTTCATGTCAATTTAATGTTAATAATTAGTTGAAATTTAATCAATAAATATATTAAGTTTCGATTTTATTAAAGTGCTTAATGTCGCAATGGTGTGTTCTTTTCGCACAAAATTTTACCTATAAATTTAGCATACATTTTTATACCCTTCACCTGTGGTACCAAGCTTTGTCATGCCGTTAGTAATATCTGCAACATTAATTTTCGATCGCATAGTGTATATTTTCTGAAGGCTTTTGACTAGGGGAGTCGTCTGCGGGTTCGTTGAAATTAACTTTTAAAAGCCCTCACATGTTAACCAATTTTGTATGTGGTATTAATCTTATGCAAATATCCGGAAATGAATCGTTATTAAAATCCAGCACAATCGCCCTATAACTTTCTAAGATATGAGAAAACGAACACGACTATCTCTGGTTATTTTTAATCCCTATGATTATTTAAAGACACGTTTGTTACTATTATAATTATTATTATAATTGTGCCTCTTGGAATAATCGTAAACAATTTTAGACAAATCGGTCACTAATTAGTAAAGTTATAGGCAAAAATAATATTGAAAAGCATATATTTTTTAAATATATCAAGTTAATAAATAAACAATTACTTCGTTTTTTCCCCTAAAATATAGAAAGAAAAATCCCTTTTTTAGCTTCTGGATAACTGAGAGTAGCGATGTGGGTATCAAAATAAAAGGCTTGACTAGCAGAATAAAAAACACAATAAATTTTAAAATCTTATGGCGTATAATAAATTTATATATGTAAATAAAAAATATGCCCACTTCAATATTGGTATCAAACAAAAAGACTTGGCCAGTAGAATACAGTAAATTATAAAAAGTTAAATTCCAAGATGGCATCCAAAATACAATGGCGGTTATATTGTCGAATACAGTTAAATAATAATATAATACAAAGCGAGCATATCATTCTTACTTGTTTAAAATATGTTTGGTTCTTTCTAAGATTCTAAGTTTTGAATGTTTATTTAACAATCCAGAGATTAACAAAATTATGCGATTTTAACAACGATTTTAATTATCTTAATTTTACAGCCGATACAAAAAAAGAAATCGAGTGGAGTGGTACTTATATTCGGTTTTTCATTCCAATTGTATATACATATATACGTTTACGGCTAATTTTTATTATCAAAATGCAACTCGCTTAGAGAAATTACTGTGATGCGCCTACTTCATCTCCACCTCACGTAAAAGGGTTTTTTTCTAATTTATATGTGTATTTTATATATTGTCAAATCCCAGGCAAAAGACAATCAGCACTACGCTGTCCGGACGTTAATAAAGGCATTGCAATGTAGTCACAACATCAAAATAGGGCCTTCGTAATGAATAGTTTTTTTTCTGTTTTCTTAATCACTTAAAAACGTGGGGTTGTATTCATTTTGCCATTCCATTTGTAATAGATAGAAATAATAGTTGTAGAAACCAAAAAGTATATATTTTCAGAGTCCGGGTTTCATTTAAGAACGATCTAGCCACGTATGTCTAACTGACCGTTATCCATTTTGGATTTTACACTTTTTCATAGTTTACTGTATTTAAACTTTATCATTCGTAACCAATATAAAGGGGAATGAAGGGATACATTTATAAAATCATACTAGATTTGATCCATAATTTGATGCTCATAATGACTCTGGGCTGAAATGTAAAAATGTTAGTTTTACGGCAAAACTATAAAAGTTATGGGACGATTATGCTGAATTTTAATAGCGATTCATTAGTTTGATTACAGCCGGACAGACGGACATTACTCAATCGACTCCCCTAGTCATGAGCATTCATTAAATTTATACTTTATGGGGTCGGAAATGAATAATTGTAAAAATTACAAACGGAATGACAATGTTATATACGTATAACCGTGGCACCAAATTTACCCGGTATAAAAACTGTCACATACCCGATGACGTCCAAGCAGCAACAATGATAATAAACAAACAGGATATATTTACATCTATCACTAAACGCGACTGACAAGCAAATTATGTTAATTCGAGTTACGAAAAGAAATGTGTAAATAATTTACTCTCTTAAAGCTACTGCTAATCGAGTTAGTTCGAGTTAGAGAAAATTCAAGTTATTGCAGTTCATGGTTTGAAAGTTCGACTGTTTACTTATCTATATATATAAAAGTGAAACTCTGTGTGTGTGTGTGTGTGTGCGTGTGTGTGTGTTAGCTATAGACTCCGAAACTGTAAAACCGATCGGGCTCAAACTTTGGTTAGTTGTTGTACATATACCAGGGAGTGTTTATGGGTTGAAAAAAGTGGGCGGGGCCACGCCCATAAAAATTAGTTATCATTTTTAGCTACTTGCACTTGACCGATTTTTCTGAAACTTTGCACACATATCGAGCTGTCATGACTAAATAATTTCGTGATAAGAAAAGTGGGCGGGGCCACGCCCCTAAAAAAGTTTTAATTTTGAGGTACTTGCACTAGACCGATTTTTATGAAACTTTGCACACATACTAAGCTGTCACAACCATAAAATTTTGTGATTAGAAAAGTGGGCAGGGCCACGCCCATAAAAAAAGGTTATCATTTTGAGTTACTTGCACCGGACCGATTTCTCTGAAACTTTGCACACATATCGAGCTGTCATGACTTAATAATTTCGTGATTAGAAAAGTGGGCAGTGCCACGCCCATAAAAAAAAGGTATCATTTTGAGGTACTTGCTCTGGACCGATTATTCTGAAACTTTGCACACATATTGAGCTGTTATGACTTTACAATTTCGTGATTAGAAAAGTGGGCAGGGCCACGCCCATAAAAATAATTATAATTTTGAGGTACTTGCACTGGTCCGATTCTTCTGAAACTTTGCACACATATTGAGCTGTTACGACTTTACAATTTCGTGATTAGAAAAGTGGGCAATGCCACGCCCGTAAAAAAATTATAATTTTTAGGTTTTTGCACTTGATATTCAATTAAAATTTAGAATGCATTTCGATTCATTAAGGGGCGTAGCAACGCGCGCCGGGTTTGGCTAGTTTAATATATATTCAAAGTTTTTAGATCAAATTTTCAAAACCACTTATACGCAAAAAATAAATTCAATATTAATACAGAGAATATAAAATTTTAATTCGTTTTAAACAAAGTTAATCAATTAGCAGTGCTTATGTCGAATTGTAGTAGTTATTACATGAAAATACCATCAAATCTAGTCTAATCATTTAAACTAGTTAAATAGTGTTTAAAACCTAACAGGTGGTCAGTAGTTTTGTGAGTTACGACAAAACAGTAGAAGGTGTAAAAACTGAAAACTATAAAAAAAACTGGTAAACGATAGAAAATTTATTGACTCTAAAATGTTACAATATAGATGTGTAGTTGTTAGACAAAACCCACACAATAAGTTAGACTGTTGTTTAGGGTTATTTTGTAGGCATTAATAACATACTGAAATTGATCAAAATCAATGCAGTTAACCTAATTTTAACACCAACGGGGAATAAATGAAATGTAAACATAAAACATTCCATAATAATATTTTTTATAAATTTGAGCAAATAAAAGATATAAAATATTACAAAAATTATAATTTATGCTAATAAGGTATATATACGTAAATAATTGAAGAATTCACAACTTAGCATACCTGCATAACATACTGTCAAAATGCTCTAAAAAAAATTGTTTTCATTTATTCCTAAAAAAAACTAAAGAATTATAAAATCTACTCTATTGAATTGAGCCAGTCAGTGCAAAGTTAAAAATGTATTTTTCGTATAAATCGGCAAGGGTATATATCGATAGCTTAATACATATAAACAAGTAAGAGCTGTATTCGGCTGTGCCGAACTTTTGATACCCACTTCCAATTTAGTGTACTTTTATAGCACAGAATTTATTATTCTGTTATTAATTGTAATCGCTATGGAATAATGTCTTTACACTAAAATATGTTTTACTTTCTTTGTGTAGCTTCGGTTTGCTATTAATTTGTTTGCTTAAACTTTGTCTTACAATGAAATATTAAGAATTTCTACATTAGAAATAATACTACTGACTATTTTACTACAATATCGCATTTGTACGGAAACTGAAGAGTATAACTTAGTACCCAGAGGTAGTCAAAACATAATATTAGCCTTGTGTGGGCATGTCACCTCCTACTTTTAAATATACATAATTAATGTTTGAATTCAACTTAGATAATCCATTACAGACTTCTTTTTTCGGAAAAATGTTTGTCCATATAAAAATAATATGAATTTAAGACAAAGCGTTATTTGGGAGCTTAAATAATAATTTTGTGACAATATCGATATATTAAAGAAATACAAAAATAAAACAGTTTTTGCACAAGTACAAATATTTTCAACTAATCATAGTAAGTGTTTAAGTCTAAAAAGTACAATATATCCGCCGACAAGTCTTCAAAAATTTGCTTAAGAATTTGACAGACTTTTCGTTGATTTTTGACAGTAGCTTAAGCCAGCAAAAGCTAAATTTAGTTAGGCCTTAAGTTATGTGAAAAGTGGGCGTTTTTGTAGGCGTGTCAAAGTAGTTTCTGCTGATAAATTCAACATAGCTATTTCAATACAGAGTCCCTTTTTCTCTCAAAACCATTGTCCATAGAGAAATTATATAAATTTGAGATAAAGCGTTATATGGGGTTGGGCGTTAAAGTGGGTGTGTCAACTTAATTTTTTGGAATTATAGAAGAGAAATGTATGTGTATATATTTCATCATCATACATTTAAATTTCATTAAGAGTATATTATGCGAGAAATTAGCGTTGAGGTAGATGTGTCAAAGTAGTTTCGACTGATAAAATAAACTTAAATATTTTAATATGGAGGCCTTTATTCTTCTAAAATCGTTGTCCATAGAGAAATTATATGAATTTGAGATAAAGCGTTATATAGGAGGTGGGCGTTAAAGTGGACGTGTCACCTTAATTTTACGTTATTGCAAGTGTTTTGATCAAAGAGCATTTTTTGCGAAATTTCATAATCATACATCTAATATTGTTAGTTGTATACCGATTTAGCCCATTTCAATACCAAACAAACCTTCTGTATGAGAAATATTCTGATATCGTGCTTTCAACAGACGGACAGGCATAGCTGGATCGTCCTTTAATGATACCAGGACTCAGAAAATATATACTTTATGGGATATAAAATGGATATTTCGACGTGATACAAACGGAATGACAACAACATTATTTTGGTGGTGGGTATAAAAAAAATTAAATAAATTCTTAATGTGATAAAAATCGAGTAAATGAAATGTTTTAAAGAACATTTATTTAATATGTGCGTGATACTTTGCATATGTCTCATTTAAGTAAGTGGACCTAAAAGTAGGCGCGTCACACATATAAGTCTCAGACTTATTTCAAGTATAATATATAAACATAGATTTCCACAATTATTTAAAATCTTTAACAGTATATAAATAAATATACACACAGGGTGGGTTAAAAGTAACAACTTTTTCATTAATATTATTTTTTTATACAATAAATAAAACCTGTTAAATAAATAATGAAAATATTCACAACTTAACAAAGACCCAGAATAATAGAATTAAATTATTGAAATGCAAAGAGCATATCTGCGACGTTTTAACGTAAGAATTTTGTCCTCTAAAAAAATCGTTACTTAGTTCATCGTCACTACCAACATGCCGAAAATATTGAACAAACAATTGTCAACGAAACACCAGAAACGTCTTTCAGAAGCCGTTCTGCTCACCTAAAATGTCCGTATGTCACTTTGGCGTTTTTTTCCTATATAAGGTGCAAGAATTTAAGCCCGCACATCAAAGGCAATGTCTTAATTTTGCAGTTAAATTTTAACAGTTGGCCACAAATAAAATCTACTTTATTAAAAATTTGATTATGAGTGATGAAGTTAATTTTCATTTGAATGACTTTGTTAATAAGCAGAACTATAAGTTCTGGTTTTCTGAAAATCCAAGAGCCATTTATTAACACCAATTGCACCTCATTGGGCGCACTGTATGGTTCGGCATTACATCTGAAAATATCATCGGGGGCTCAATTCTTGTTCTGTGAAACTGTGAAATGAAAAAGCTTTTGTATAGCAAAGGGTATGGTGGCACCATATGATATGACACACAAAAACTTTTCATTTCATAGAACGAGAATTGATACCAAGGACTTACTTATGAAGATAAAGAGCGGTATCGGTTTATGATTAAACATTGTTTACGTTCGAGTTACTGCCCACACTGCCCGAGACACAACGGCACTTTAAAATCAAATTTTCAGCACCCGACTATTTTCTTTGGGGTTGTTTGAGGGAGCAAGTAAAGGGTCCGCCAACTAACTTTTTTTCCAACTAGTGCTTATTTATTTCGTGAATGGTAACACTTAGCTCATGTCTGATTTGACTGATAATTAGTTTTATCCTTCCGCTGAACGAATATGGTTGTGTATACGCTTGAACAACGCTGGGAAATATTGCGACATTACTTTTCCCGATTTTGCCAAAAAAAATCATATTTTTAGATGAAGCTCATATTGATGGTCCAGTCATAATTTGGCAATTTTTCTTCGAAAATGAGCGAGGAGTGGCCGTAGTCAATGGCAATCGTTATCGGGCCATGTTGACGGAATTTTTGTTCACAAAAATTGAAGAGGAGGATATTGGCAACATTTGGTTTCAACAGGACTGCGCACAATGGACTATTTCGCGAGAAGGCGGTCTAAAATCTATAACTTTTGACTGGATTGGAATTTTTATACGCAGTTTTTTTGTTTACTAGGTGAGAGTATTAACCTTAGGTTTAAGACATAAAACTTAAAAATCGACCGGTTAGAAAAATAGTTATGATTGATTTAAAATGCATTTTAAGTTTTAGGTGATTTATGGTAAAAAAGTGAAGTATTAAAGCTTGTTAAAAACTTTCTTTTTTTACAAAGTCCTATATTTTGAGTCAAATTTGCAAGTTATACTTATTAAAAACTTAAATTTTTTGAGAAAGTGCTAACCTTTGGCGCCCGTGAAATTTTTAGTACGAGGGGCCAAATGTTGGTTTTTTGAAGTAGTTTGAGTTTAAAATTGGTTTATTAAGTCCAATATAGAATATATGTGAACTTTTATTATAAAGTTGTTAATTTAAAATCGATTAATGTACATAAAAGATAAAATAACGAACATCTAAAGACGGGGATTTCTAAGAAAAAAGGGTCAAAATGCCACTTTAGTCGCAAAACGGTAACGCTGTAGACAGGTAGCATCACTATCAAATGCGCACATACGAAGGGTGGGAAAACCACAACACAATCAATAGACATTTACACATTGTTTTTTCAGGAATTTCTATGTCAATTTTTAAGGTTTACAAAACATTTCACGCACAAGATAATTCATACCCTATTTGGTGACATTATTATAGAAAACAACAAATATTTGCAGGTCGCTTGTGATTTTGTTTATTGTTTTAATAACTTATAAACTACATGCTCACAAAAGTATTTTGCTTACTAAGAAGTCTATAATTTTTGGCTAATTGCGCTAATTGCGGTATCCATTCTGATTTTGTACTTCTACCTGTAAGAACGCTTGTTACATATCAATGGTTTTTACCATAATTAGTTGAGATCAGTTTGTTATTGTGTGCAGTTGTAAATATATACATACTAGCCAAGACCGGTGCGCGTTGCTACGCCCTTTAATGAATAAAAATGCATTCGGAATTTTAATTAAATATCAAGTGCAAGAAGCTAAATATTATAACTTTTGTTTAATGGGCGTGGCACTGCCCACTTTTCTAATCACAAAACTGTATAGTCATGACAGCTTAATAAGTTTCAGAAAAATCGGTGAAGTTCAAGTAGCTAAAACTGATAACTTTTTTTTATGGGCGTGACACTGCCCACTTTTCTAATCACGAAATTGTATAATCATGAGAGTTCAATATGTGTGCAAAGTTTCAGAAAAATCGGTCCAGTGCAAGAAGCTTAAAATTATAATTTTTTTATGGGCGTAGCCCCGCCCACTTTCTACCACCCATAAACACTAAAAAACCAAACAAATATTTATAAGCATCATAAACAATTTCTTTTTCTTGTACTAATAGCTAACAAATTATAAAATTATACAAAATTTATCTCGTTTGAAAATCTTTTAAAAGCAAAAAGTTATAGATAGAATTATATATTTATATTTTATTCGAACTTTTTTCTATATATTAAATTTTAATGTGAACCATTTTTTATTTTGGCTTAAGTTCATTTGTTTCTTTATTTTTAATTTTATAATTCAAATTAAATTAAATTGTAACCATTGTAGGAATATTCTTTCTAAAAATCATTTCCGATATTAGCCGAGTGGAATGCATTTTCGAAATCAGCTACGATTTCATCATCAGCACTCTTTATCGGTATACTACTATGTAACTCAAAATTCCTATTTATGTTACAATTGAATGAAATTTGAATTAGTGAATCTTAGTATTAATTTTCATATTTTGTTGAATATTTAATTTCACCTATCAAATGACAATTCATAATTCAACATGTTCATATTCTTCTATATTCGTAATACATTTTCGTTATGCTTTCAATATCCATCCTTTGGCTGGAATTATTGAAAACAAGGTTGTATTTACATTTTTCATTTATATAAGTCCATCTAGGTGATAGACACTGAACAATGAATTCTTGAATGTCATTAACACCGTGCCATGTGTGTTATAATTATATATTTATATTTTATTCGAACTTTTTTCTATATATTAAATTTTAATGTGAACCATTTTTTATTTTGGCTTAAGTTCATTTGTTTCTTTATTTTTAATTTTATAATTCAAATTAAATTAAATTGTAACCATTGTAGGAATATTCTTTCTAAAAATCATTTCCGATATTAGCCGAGTGGAATGCATTTTCGAAATCAGCTACGATTTCATCATCAGCACTCTTTATCGGTATACTACTATGTAACTCAAAATTCCTATTTATGTTACAATTGAATGAAATTTGAATTAGTGAATCTTAGTATTAATTTTCATATTTTGTTGAATATTTAATTTCACCTATCAAATGACAATTCATAATTCAACATGTTCATATTCTTCTATATTCGTAATACATTTTCGTTATGCTTTCAATATCCATCCTTTGGCTGGAATTATTGAAAACAAGGTTGTATTTACATTTTTCATTTATATAAGTCCATCTAGGTGATAGACACTGAACAATGAATTCTTGAATGTCATTAACACCGTGCCATGTGTGTTATAATTATATATTTATATTTTATTCGAACTTTTTTCTATATATTAAATTTTAATGTGAACCATTTTTTATTTTGGCTTAAGTTCATTTGTTTCTTTATTTTTAATTTTATAATTCAAATTAAATTAAATTGTAACCATTGTAGGAATATTCTTTCTAAAAATCATTTCCGATATTAGCCGAGTGGAATGCATTTTCGAAATCAGCTACGATTTCATCATCAGCACTCTTTATCGGTATACTACTATGTAACTCAAAATTCCTATTTATGTTACAATTGAATGAAATTTGAATTAGTGAATCTTAGTATTAATTTTCATATTTTGTTGAATATTTAATTTCACCTATCAAATGACAATTCATAATTCAACATGTTCATATTCTTCTATATTCGTAATACATTTTCGTTATGCTTTCAATATCCATCCTTTGGCTGGAATTATTGAAAACAAGGTTGTATTTACATTTTTCATTTATATAAGTCCATCTAGGTGATAGACACTGAACAATGAATTCTTGAATGTCATTAACACCGTGCCATGTGTGTTATAATTATATATTTATATTTTATTCGAACTTTTTTCTATATATTAAATTTTAATGTGAACCATTTTTTATTTTGGCTTAAGTTCATTTGTTTCTTTATTTTTAATTTTATAATTCAAATTAAATTAAATTGTAACCATTGTAGGAATATTCTTTCTAAAAATCATTTCCGATATTAGCCGAGTGGAATGCATTTTCGAAATCAGCTACGATTTCATCATCAGCACTCTTTATCGGTATACTACTATGTAACTCAAAATTCCTATTTATGTTACAATTGAATGAAATTTGAATTAGTGAATCTTAGTATTAATTTTCATATTTTGTTGAATATTTAATTTCACCTATCAAATGACAATTCATAATTCAACATGTTCATATTCTTCTATATTCGTAATACATTTTCGTTATGCTTTCAATATCCATCCTTTGGCTGGAATTATTGAAAACAAGGTTGTATTTACATTTTTCATTTATATAAGTCCATCTAGGTGATAGACACTGAACAATGAATTCTTGAATGTCATTAACACCGTGCCATGTGTGTTATAATTATATATTTATATTTTATTCGAACTTTTTTCTATATATTAAATTTTAATGTGAACCATTTTTTATTTTGGCTTAAGTTCATTTGTTTCTTTATTTTTAATTTTATAATTCAAATTAAATTAAATTGTAACCATTGTAGGAATATTCTTTCTAAAAATCATTTCCGATATTAGCCGAGTGGAATGCATTTTCGAAATCAGCTACGATTTCATCATCAGCACTCTTTATCGGTATACTACTATGTAACTCAAAATTCCTATTTATGTTACAATTGAATGAAATTTGAATTAGTGAATCTTAGTATTAATTTTCATATTTTGTTGAATATTTAATTTCACCTATCAAATGACAATTCATAATTCAACATGTTCATATTCTTCTATATTCGTAATACATTTTCGTTATGCTTTCAATATCCATCCTTTGGCTGGAATTATTGAAAACAAGGTTGTATTTACATTTTTCATTTATATAAGTCCATCTAGGTGATAGACACTGAACAATGAATTCTTGAATGTCATTAACACCGTGCCATGTGTGTTATAATTATATATTTATATTTTATTCGAACTTTTTTCTATATATTAAATTTTAATGTGAACCATTTTTTATTTTGGCTTAAGTTCATTTGTTTCTTTATTTTTAATTTTATAATTCAAATTAAATTAAATTGTAACCATTGTAGGAATATTCTTTCTAAAAATCATTTCCGATATTAGCCGAGTGGAATGCATTTTCGAAATCAGCTACGATTTCATCATCAGCACTCTTTATCGGTATACTACTATGTAACTCAAAATTCCTATTTATGTTACAATTGAATGAAATTTGAATTAGTGAATCTTAGTATTAATTTTCATATTTTGTTGAATATTTAATTTCACCTATCAAATGACAATTCATAATTCAACATGTTCATATTCTTCTATATTCGTAATACATTTTCGTTATGCTTTCAATATCCATCCTTTGGCTGGAATTATTGAAAACAAGGTTGTATTTACATTTTTCATTTATATAAGTCCATCTAGGTGATAGACACTGAACAATGAATTCTTGAATGTCATTAACACCGTGCCATGTGTGTTATAATTATATATTTATATTTTATTCGAACTTTTTTCTATATATTAAATTTTAATGTGAACCATTTTTTATTTTGGCTTAAGTTCATTTGTTTCTTTATTTTTAATTTTATAATTCAAATTAAATTAAATTGTAACCATTGTAGGAATATTCTTTCTAAAAATCATTTCCGATATTAGCCGAGTGGAATGCATTTTCGAAATCAGCTACGATTTCATCATCAGCACTCTTTATCGGTATACTACTATGTAACTCAAAATTCCTATTTATGTTACAATTGAATGAAATTTGAATTAGTGAATCTTAGTATTAATTTTCATATTTTGTTGAATATTTAATTTCACCTATCAAATGACAATTCATAATTCAACATGTTCATATTCTTCTATATTCGTAATACATTTTCGTTATGCTTTCAATATCCATCCTTTGGCTGGAATTATTGAAAACAAGGTTGTATTTACATTTTTCATTTATATAAGTCCATCTAGGTGATAGACACTGAACAATGAATTCTTGAATGTCATTAACACCGTGCCATGTGTGTTATAATTATATATTTATATTTTATTCGAACTTTTTTCTATATATTAAATTTTAATGTGAACCATTTTTTATTTTGGCTTAAGTTCATTTGTTTCTTTATTTTTAATTTTATAATTCAAATTAAATTAAATTGTAACCATTGTAGGAATATTCTTTCTAAAAATCATTTCCGATATTAGCCGAGTGGAATGCATTTTCGAAATCAGCTACGATTTCATCATCAGCACTCTTTATCGGTATACTACTATGTAACTCAAAATTCCTATTTATGTTACAATTGAATGAAATTTGAATTAGTGAATCTTAGTATTAATTTTCATATTTTGTTGAATATTTAATTTCACCTATCAAATGACAATTCATAATTCAACATGTTCATATTCTTCTATATTCGTAATACATTTTCGTTATGCTTTCAATATCCATCCTTTGGCTGGAATTATTGAAAACAAGGTTGTATTTACATTTTTCATTTATATAAGTCCATCTAGGTGATAGACACTGAACAATGAATTCTTGAATGTCATTAACACCGTGCCATGTGTGTTATAATTATATATTTATATTTTATTCGAACTTTTTTCTATATATTAAATTTTAATGTGAACCATTTTTTATTTTGGCTTAAGTTCATTTGTTTCTTTATTTTTAATTTTATAATTCAAATTAAATTAAATTGTAACCATTGTAGGAATATTCTTTCTAAAAATCATTTCCGATATTAGCCGAGTGGAATGCATTTTCGAAATCAGCTACGATTTCATCATCAGCACTCTTTATCGGTATACTACTATGTAACTCAAAATTCCTATTTATGTTACAATTGAATGAAATTTGAATTAGTGAATCTTAGTATTAATTTTCATATTTTGTTGAATATTTAATTTCACCTATCAAATGACAATTCATAATTCAACATGTTCATATTCTTCTATATTCGTAATACATTTTCGTTATGCTTTCAATATCCATCCTTTGGCTGGAATTATTGAAAACAAGGTTGTATTTACATTTTTCATTTATATAAGTCCATCTAGGTGATAGACACTGAACAATGAATTCTTGAATGTCATTAACACCGTGCCATGTGTGTTATAATTATATATTTATATTTTATTCGAACTTTTTTCTATATATTAAATTTTAATGTGAACCATTTTTTATTTTGGCTTAAGTTCATTTGTTTCTTTATTTTTAATTTTATAATTCAAATTAAATTAAATTGTAACCATTGTAGGAATATTCTTTCTAAAAATCATTTCCGATATTAGCCGAGTGGAATGCATTTTCGAAATCAGCTACGATTTCATCATCAGCACTCTTTATCGGTATACTACTATGTAACTCAAAATTCCTATTTATGTTACAATTGAATGAAATTTGAATTAGTGAATCTTAGTATTAATTTTCATATTTTGTTGAATATTTAATTTCACCTATCAAATGACAATTCATAATTCAACATGTTCATATTCTTCTATATTCGTAATACATTTTCGTTATGCTTTCAATATCCATCCTTTGGCTGGAATTATTGAAAACAAGGTTGTATTTACATTTTTCATTTATATAAGTCCATCTAGGTGATAGACACTGAACAATGAATTCTTGAATGTCATTAACACCGTGCCATGTGTGTTATAATTATATATTTATATTTTATTCGAACTTTTTTCTATATATTAAATTTTAATGTGAACCATTTTTTATTTTGGCTTAAGTTCATTTGTTTCTTTATTTTTAATTTTATAATTCAAATTAAATTAAATTGTAACCATTGTAGGAATATTCTTTCTAAAAATCATTTCCGATATTAGCCGAGTGGAATGCATTTTCGAAATCAGCTACGATTTCATCATCAGCACTCTTTATCGGTATACTACTATGTAACTCAAAATTCCTATTTATGTTACAATTGAATGAAATTTGAATTAGTGAATCTTAGTATTAATTTTCATATTTTGTTGAATATTTAATTTCACCTATCAAATGACAATTCATAATTCAACATGTTCATATTCTTCTATATTCGTAATACATTTTCGTTATGCTTTCAATATCCATCCTTTGGCTGGAATTATTGAAAACAAGGTTGTATTTACATTTTTCATTTATATAAGTCCATCTAGGTGATAGACACTGAACAATGAATTCTTGAATGTCATTAACACCGTGCCATGTGTGTTATAATTATATATTTATATTTTATTCGAACTTTTTTCTATATATTAAATTTTAATGTGAACCATTTTTTATTTTGGCTTAAGTTCATTTGTTTCTTTATTTTTAATTTTATAATTCAAATTAAATTAAATTGTAACCATTGTAGGAATATTCTTTCTAAAAATCATTTCCGATATTAGCCGAGTGGAATGCATTTTCGAAATCAGCTACGATTTCATCATCAGCACTCTTTATCGGTATACTACTATGTAACTCAAAATTCCTATTTATGTTACAATTGAATGAAATTTGAATTAGTGAATCTTAGTATTAATTTTCATATTTTGTTGAATATTTAATTTCACCTATCAAATGACAATTCATAATTCAACATGTTCATATTCTTCTATATTCGTAATACATTTTCGTTATGCTTTCAATATCCATCCTTTGGCTGGAATTATTGAAAACAAGGTTGTATTTACATTTTTCATTTATATAAGTCCATCTAGGTGATAGACACTGAACAATGAATTCTTGAATGTCATTAACACCGTGCCATGTGTGTTATAATTATATATTTATATTTTATTCGAACTTTTTTCTATATATTAAATTTTAATGTGAACCATTTTTTATTTTGGCTTAAGTTCATTTGTTTCTTTATTTTTAATTTTATAATTCAAATTAAATTAAATTGTAACCATTGTAGGAATATTCTTTCTAAAAATCATTTCCGATATTAGCCGAGTGGAATGCATTTTCGAAATCAGCTACGATTTCATCATCAGCACTCTTTATCGGTATACTACTATGTAACTCAAAATTCCTATTTATGTTACAATTGAATGAAATTTGAATTAGTGAATCTTAGTATTAATTTTCATATTTTGTTGAATATTTAATTTCACCTATCAAATGACAATTCATAATTCAACATGTTCATATTCTTCTATATTCGTAATACATTTTCGTTATGCTTTCAATATCCATCCTTTGGCTGGAATTATTGAAAACAAGGTTGTATTTACATTTTTCATTTATATAAGTCCATCTAGGTGATAGACACTGAACAATGAATTCTTGAATGTCATTAACACCGTGCCATGTGTGTTATAATTATATATTTATATTTTATTCGAACTTTTTTCTATATATTAAATTTTAATGTGAACCATTTTTTATTTTGGCTTAAGTTCATTTGTTTCTTTATTTTTAATTTTATAATTCAAATTAAATTAAATTGTAACCATTGTAGGAATATTCTTTCTAAAAATCATTTCCGATATTAGCCGAGTGGAATGCATTTTCGAAATCAGCTACGATTTCATCATCAGCACTCTTTATCGGTATACTACTATGTAACTCAAAATTCCTATTTATGTTACAATTGAATGAAATTTGAATTAGTGAATCTTAGTATTAATTTTCATATTTTGTTGAATATTTAATTTCACCTATCAAATGACAATTCATAATTCAACATGTTCATATTCTTCTATATTCGTAATACATTTTCGTTATGCTTTCAATATCCATCCTTTGGCTGGAATTATTGAAAACAAGGTTGTATTTACATTTTTCATTTATATAAGTCCATCTAGGTGATAGACACTGAACAATGAATTCTTGAATGTCATTAACACCGTGCCATGTGTGTTATAATTATATATTTATATTTTATTCGAACTTTTTTCTATATATTAAATTTTAATGTGAACCATTTTTTATTTTGGCTTAAGTTCATTTGTTTCTTTATTTTTAATTTTATAATTCAAATTAAATTAAATTGTAACCATTGTAGGAATATTCTTTCTAAAAATCATTTCCGATATTAGCCGAGTGGAATGCATTTTCGAAATCAGCTACGATTTCATCATCAGCACTCTTTATCGGTATACTACTATGTAACTCAAAATTCCTATTTATGTTACAATTGAATGAAATTTGAATTAGTGAATCTTAGTATTAATTTTCATATTTTGTTGAATATTTAATTTCACCTATCAAATGACAATTCATAATTCAACATGTTCATATTCTTCTATATTCGTAATACATTTTCGTTATGCTTTCAATATCCATCCTTTGGCTGGAATTATTGAAAACAAGGTTGTATTTACATTTTTCATTTATATAAGTCCATCTAGGTGATAGACACTGAACAATGAATTCTTGAATGTCATTAACACCGTGCCATGTGTGTTATAATTATATATTTATATTTTATTCGAACTTTTTTCTATATATTAAATTTTAATGTGAACCATTTTTTATTTTGGCTTAAGTTCATTTGTTTCTTTATTTTTAATTTTATAATTCAAATTAAATTAAATTGTAACCATTGTAGGAATATTCTTTCTAAAAATCATTTCCGATATTAGCCGAGTGGAATGCATTTTCGAAATCAGCTACGATTTCATCATCAGCACTCTTTATCGGTATACTACTATGTAACTCAAAATTCCTATTTATGTTACAATTGAATGAAATTTGAATTAGTGAATCTTAGTATTAATTTTCATATTTTGTTGAATATTTAATTTCACCTATCAAATGACAATTCATAATTCAACATGTTCATATTCTTCTATATTCGTAATACATTTTCGTTATGCTTTCAATATCCATCCTTTGGCTGGAATTATTGAAAACAAGGTTGTATTTACATTTTTCATTTATATAAGTCCATCTAGGTGATAGACACTGAACAATGAATTCTTGAATGTCATTAACACCGTGCCATGTGTGTTATAATTATATATTTATATTTTATTCGAACTTTTTTCTATATATTAAATTTTAATGTGAACCATTTTTTATTTTGGCTTAAGTTTATTTGTTTCTTTATTTTTAATTTTATAATTCAAATTAAATTAAATTGTAACCATTGTAGGAATATTCTTTCTAAAAATCATTTCCGATATTAGCCGAGTGGAATGCATTTTCGAAATCAGCTACGATTTCATCATCAGCACTCTTTATCGGTATACTACTATGTAACTCAAAATTCCTATTTATGTTACAATTGAATGAAATTTGAATTAGTGAATCTTAGTATTAATTTTCATATTTTGTTGAATATTTAATTTCACCTATCAAATGACAATTCATAATTCAACATGTTCATATTCTTCTATATTCGTAATACATTTTCGTTATGCTTTCAATATCCATCCTTTGGCTGGAATTATTGAAAACAAGGTTGTATTTACATTTTTCATTTATATAAGTCCATCTAGGTGATAGACACTGAACAATGAATTCTTGAATGTCATTAACACCGTGCCATGTGTGTTATAATTATATATTTATATTTTATTCGAA
The DNA here is from genome assembly GCA_941918925.1 of Phyto melanocephala. Taxonomy (NCBI): domain Eukaryota; kingdom Metazoa; phylum Arthropoda; class Insecta; order Diptera; family Rhinophoridae; genus Phyto; species Phyto melanocephala. Next base: position 34,647,182 of record OW799237.1, on the reverse strand, counting down.
CTTTTTTCTATATATTAAATTTTAATGTGAACCATTTTTTATTTTGGCTTAAGTTCATTTGTTTCTTTATTTTTAATTTTATAATTCAAATTAAATTAAATTGTAACCATTGTAGGAATATTCTTTCTAAAAATCATTTCCGATATTAGCCGAGTGGAATGCATTTTCGAAATCAGCTACGATTTCATCATCAGCACTCTTTATCGGTATACTACTATGTAACTCAAAATTCCTATTTATGTTACAATTGAATGAAATTTGAATTAGTGAATCTTAGTATTAATTTTCATATTTTGTTGAATATTTAATTTCACCTATCAAATGACAATTCATAATTCAACATGTTCATATTCTTCTATATTCGTAATACATTTTCGTTATGCTTTCAATATCCATCCTTTGGCTGGAATTATTGAAAACAAGGTTGTATTTACATTTTTCATTTATATAAGTCCATCTAGGTGATAGACACTGAACAATGAATTCTTGAATGTCATTAACACCGTGCCATGTGTGTTATAATTATATATTTATATTTTATTCGAACTTTTTTCTATATATTAAATTTTAATGTGAACCATTTTTTTTTATTTTGGCTTAAGTTCATTTGTTTCTTTATTTTTAATTTTATAATTCAAATTAAATTAAATTGTAACCATTGTAGGAATATTCTTTCTAAAAATCATTTCCGATATTAGCCGAGTGGAATGCATTTTCGAAATCAGCTACGATTTCATCATCAGCACTCTTTATCGGTATACTACTATGTAACTCAAAATTCCTATTTATGTTACAATTGAATGAAATTTGAATTAGTGAATCTTAGTATTAATTTTCATATTTTGTTGAATATTTAATTTCACCTATCAAATGACAATTCATAATTCAACATGTTCATATTCTTCTATATTCGTAATACATTTTCGTTATGCTTTCAATATCCATCCTTTGGCTGGAATTATTGAAAACAAGGTTGTATTTACATTTTTCATTTATATAAGTCCATCTAGGTGATAGACACTGAACAATGAATTCTTGAATGTCATTAACACCGTGCCATGTGTGTTATAATTATATATTTATATTTTATTCGAACTTTTTTCTATATATTAAATTTTAATGTGAACCATTTTTTATTTTGGCTTAAGTTCATTTGTTTCTTTATTTTTAATTTTATAATTCAAATTAAATTAAATTGTAACCATTGTAGGAATATTCTTTCTAAAAATCATTTCCGATATTAGCCGAGTGGAATGCATTTTCGAAATCAGCTACGATTTCATCATCAGCACTCTTTATCGGTATACTACTATGTAACTCAAAATTCCTATTTATGTTACAATTGAATGAAATTTGAATTAGTGAATCTTAGTATTAATTTTCATATTTTGTTGAATATTTAATTTCACCTATCAAATGACAATTCATAATTCAACATGTTCATATTCTTCTATATTCGTAATACATTTTCGTTATGCTTTCAATATCCATCCTTTGGCTGGAATTATTGAAAACAAGGTTGTATTTACATTTTTCATTTATATAAGTCCATCTAGGTGATAGACACTGAACAATGAATTCTTGAATGTCATTAACACCGTGCCATGTGTGTTATAATTATATATTTATATTTTATTCGAACTTTTTTCTATATATTAAATTTTAATGTGAACCATTTTTTATTTTGGCTTAAGTTCATTTGTTTCTTTATTTTTAATTTTATAATTCAAATTAAATTAAATTGTAACCATTGTAGGAATATTCTTTCTAAAAATCATTTCCGATATTAGCCGAGTGGAATGCATTTTCGAAATCAGCTACGATTTCATCATCAGCACTCTTTATCGGTATACTACTATGTAACTCAAAATTCCTATTTATGTTACAATTGAATGAAATTTGAATTAGTGAATCTTAGTATTAATTTTCATATTTTGTTGAATATTTAATTTCACCTATCAAATGACAATTCATAATTCAACATGTTCATATTCTTCTATATTCGTAATACATTTTCGTTATGCTTTCAATATCCATCCTTTGGCTGGAATTATTGAAAACAAGGTTGTATTTACATTTTTCATTTATATAAGTCCATCTAGGTGATAGACACTGAACAATGAATTCTTGAATGTCATTAACACCGTGCCATGTGTGTTATAATTATATATTTATATTTTATTCGAACTTTTTTCTATATATTAAATTTTAATGTGAACCATTTTTTATTTTGGCTTAAGTTCATTTGTTTCTTTATTTTTAATTTTATAATTCAAATTAAATTAAATTGTAACCATTGTAGGAATATTCTTTCTAAAAATCATTTCCGATATTAGCCGAGTGGAATGCATTTTCGAAATCAGCTACGATTTCATCATCAGCACTCTTTATCGGTATACTACTATGTAACTCAAAATTCCTATTTATGTTACAATTGAATGAAATTTGAATTAGTGAATCTTAGTATTAATTTTCATATTTTGTTGAATATTTAATTTCACCTATCAAATGACAATTCATAATTCAACATGTTCATATTCTTCTATATTCGTAATACATTTTCGTTATGCTTTCAATATCCATCCTTTGGCTGGAATTATTGAAAACAAGGTTGTATTTACATTTTTCATTTATATAAGTCCATCTAGGTGATAGACACTGAACAATGAATTCTTGAATGTCATTAACACCGTGCCATGTGTGTTATAATTATATATTTATATTTTATTCGAACTTTTTTCTATATATTAAATTTTAATGTGAACCATTTTTTATTTTGGCTTAAGTTCATTTGTTTCTTTATTTTTAATTTTATAATTCAAATTAAATTAAATTGTAACCATTGTAGGAATATTCTTTCTAAAAATCATTTCCGATATTAGCCGAGTGGAATGCATTTTCGAAATCAGCTACGATTTCATCATCAGCACTCTTTATCGGTATACTACTATGTAACTCAAAATTCCTATTTATGTTACAATTGAATGAAATTTGAATTAGTGAATCTTAGTATTAATTTTCATATTTTGTTGAATATTTAATTTCACCTATCAAATGACAATTCATAATTCAACATGTTCATATTCTTCTATATTCGTAATACATTTTCGTTATGCTTTCAATATCCATCCTTTGGCTGGAATTATTGAAAACAAGGTTGTATTTACATTTTTCATTTATATAAGTCCATCTAGGTGATAGACACTGAACAATGAATTCTTGAATGTCATTAACACCGTGCCATGTGTGTTATAATTATATATTTATATTTTATTCGAACTTTTTTCTATATATTAAATTTTAATGTGAACCATTTTTTATTTTGGCTTAAGTTCATTTGTTTCTTTATTTTTAATTTTATAATTCAAATTAAATTAAATTGTAACCATTGTAGGAATATTCTTTCTAAAAATCATTTCCGATATTAGCCGAGTGGAATGCATTTTCGAAATCAGCTACGATTTCATCATCAGCACTCTTTATCGGTATACTACTATGTAACTCAAAATTCCTATTTATGTTACAATTGAATGAAATTTGAATTAGTGAATCTTAGTATTAATTTTCATATTTTGTTGAATATTTAATTTCACCTATCAAATGACAATTCATAATTCAACATGTTCATATTCTTCTATATTCGTAATACATTTTCGTTATGCTTTCAATATCCATCCTTTGGCTGGAATTATTGAAAACAAGGTTGTATTTACATTTTTCATTTATATAAGTCCATCTATGTGATAGACACTGAACAATGAATTCTTGAATGTCATTAACACCGTGCCATGTGTGTTATAATTATATATTTATATTTTATTCGAACTTTTTTCTATATATTAAATTTTAATGTGAACCATTTTTTATTTTGGCTTAAGTTCATTTGTTTCTTTATTTTTAATTTTATAATTCAAATTAAATTAAATTGTAACCATTGTAGGAATATTCTTTCTAAAAATCATTTCCGATATTAGCCGAGTGGAATGCATTTTCGAAATCAGCTACGATTTCATCATCAGCACTCTTTATCGGTATACTACTATGTAACTCAAAATTCCTATTTATGTTACAATTGAATGAAATTTGAATTAGTGAATCTTAGTATTAATTTTCATATTTTGTTGAATATTTAATTTCACCTATCAAATGACAATTCATAATTCAACATGTTCATATTCTTCTATATTCGTAATACATTTTCGTTATGCTTTCAATATCCATCCTTTGGCTGGAATTATTGAAAACAAGGTTGTATTTACATTTTTCATTTATATAAGTCCATCTAGGTGATAGACACTGAACAATGAATTCTTGAATGTCATTAACACCGTGCCATGTGTGTTATAATTATATATTTATATTTTATTCGAACTTTTTTCTATATATTAAATTTTAATGTGAACCATTTTTTATTTTGGCTTAAGTTCATTTGTTTCTTTATTTTTAATTTTATAATTCAAATTAAATTAAATTGTAACCATTGTAGGAATATTCTTTCTAAAAATCATTTCCGATATTAGCCGAGTGGAATGCATTTTCGAAATCAGCTACGATTTCATCATCAGCACTCTTTATCGGTATACTACTATGTAACTCAAAATTCCTATTTATGTTACAATTGAATGAAATTTGAATTAGTGAATCTTAGTATTAATTTTCATATTTTGTTGAATATTTAATTTCACCTATCAAATGACAATTCATAATTCAACATGTTCATATTCTTCTATATTCGTAATACATTTTCGTTATGCTTTCAATATCCATCCTTTGGCTGGAATTATTGAAAACAAGGTTGTATTTACATTTTTCATTTATATAAGTCCATCTAGGTGATAGACACTGAACAATGAATTCTTGAATGTCATTAACACCGTGCCATGTGTGTTATAATTATATATTTATATTTTATTCGAACTTTTTTCTATATATTAAATTTTAATGTGAACCATTTTTTATTTTGGCTTAAGTTCATTTGTTTCTTTATTTTTAATTTTATAATTCAAATTAAATTAAATTGTAACCATTGTAGGAATATTCTTTCTAAAAATCATTTCCGATATTAGCCGAGTGGAATGCATTTTCGAAATCAGCTACGATTTCATCATCAGCACTCTTTATCGGTATACTACTATGTAACTCAAAATTCCTATTTATGTTACAATTGAATGAAATTTGAATTAGTGAATCTTAGTATTAATTTTCATATTTTGTTGAATATTTAATTTCACCTATCAAATGACAATTCATAATTCAACATGTTCATATTCTTCTATATTCGTAATACATTTTCGTTATGCTTTCAATATCCATCCTTTGGCTGGAATTATTGAAAACAAGGTTGTATTTACATTTTTCATTTATATAAGTCCATCTAGGTGATAGACACTGAACAATGAATTCTTGAATGTCATTAACACCGTGCCATGTGTGTTATAATTATATATTTATATTTTATTCGAACTTTTTTCTATATATTAAATTTTAATGTGAACCATTTTTTATTTTGGCTTAAGTTCATTTGTTTCTTTATTTTTAATTTTATAATTCAAATTAAATTAAATTGTAACCATTGTAGGAATATTCTTTCTAAAAATCATTTCCGATATTAGCCGAGTGGAATGCATTTTCGAAATCAGCTACGATTTCATCATCAGCACTCTTTATCGGTATACTACTATGTAACTCAAAATTCCTATTTATGTTACAATTGAATGAAATTTGAATTAGTGAATCTTAGTATTAATTTTCATATTTTGTTGAATATTTAATTTCACCTATCAAATGACAATTCATAATTCAACATGTTCATATTCTTCTATATTCGTAATACATTTTCGTTATGCTTTCAATATCCATCCTTTGGCTGGAATTATTGAAAACAAGGTTGTATTTACATTTTTCATTTATATAAGTCCATCTAGGTGATAGACACTGAACAATGAATTCTTGAATGTCATTAACACCGTGCCATGTGTGTTATAATTATATATTTATATTTTATTCGAACTTTTTTCTATATATTAAATTTTAATGTGAACCATTTTTTTTTATTTTGGCTTAAGTTCATTTGTTTCTTTATTTTTAATTTTATAATTCAAATTAAATTAAATTGTAACCATTGTAGGAATATTCTTTCTAAAAATCATTTCCGATATTAGCCGAGTGGAATGCATTTTCGAAATCAGCTACGATTTCATCATCAGCACTCTTTATCGGTATACTACTATGTAACTCAAAATTCCTATTTATGTTACAATTGAATGAAATTTGAATTAGTGAATCTTAGTATTAATTTTCATATTTTGTTGAATATTTAATTTCACCTATCAAATGACAATTCATAATTCAACATGTTCATATTCTTCTATATTCGTAATACATTTTCGTTATGCTTTCAATATCCATCCTTTGGCTGGAATTATTGAAAACAAGGTTGTATTTACATTTTTCATTTATATAAGTCCATCTAGGTGATAGACACTGAACAATGAATTCTTGAATGTCATTAACACCGTGCCATGTGTGTTATAATTATATATTTATATTTTATTCGAACTTTTTTCTATATATTAAATTTTAATGTGAACCATTTTTTTTTATTTTGGCTTAAGTTCATTTGTTTCTTTATTTTTAATTTTATAATTCAAATTAAATTAAATTGTAACCATTGTAGGAATATTCTTTCTAAAAATCATTTCCGATATTAGCCGAGTGGAATGCATTTTCGAAATCAGCTACGATTTCATCATCAGCACTCTTTATCGGTATACTACTATGTAACTCAAAATTCCTATTTATGTTACAATTGAATGAAATTTGAATTAGTGAATCTTAGTATTAATTTTCATATTTTGTTGAATATTTAATTTCACCTATCAAATGACAATTCATAATTCAACATGTTCATATTCTTCTATATTCGTAATACATTTTCGTTATGCTTTCAATATCCATCCTTTGGCTGGAATTATTGAAAACAAGGTTGTATTTACATTTTTCATTTATATAAGTCCATCTAGGTGATAGACACTGAACAATGAATTCTTGAATGTCATTAACACCGTGCCATGTGTGTTATAATTATATATTTATATTTTATTCGAACTTTTTTCTATATATTAAATTTTAATGTGAACCATTTTTTATTTTGGCTTAAGTTCATTTGTTTCTTTATTTTTAATTTTATAATTCAAATTAAATTAAATTGTAACCATTGTAGGAATATTCTTTCTAAAAATCATTTCCGATATTAGCCGAGTGGAATGCATTTTCGAAATCAGCTACGATTTCATCATCAGCACTCTTTATCGGTATACTACTATGTAACTCAAAATTCCTATTTATGTTACAATTGAATGAAATTTGAATTAGTGAATCTTAGTATTAATTTTCATATTTTGTTGAATATTTAATTTCACCTATCAAATGACAATTCATAATTCAACATGTTCATATTCTTCTATATTCGTAATACATTTTCGTTATGCTTTCAATATCCATCCTTTGGCTGGAATTATTGAAAACAAGGTTGTATTTACATTTTTCATTTATATAAGTCCATCTAGGTGATAGACACTGAACAATGAATTCTTGAATGTCATTAACACCGTGCCATGTGTGTTATAATTATATATTTATATTTTATTCGAACTTTTTTCTATATATTAAATTTTAATGTGAACCATTTTTTATTTTGGCTTAAGTTCATTTGTTTCTTTATTTTTAATTTTATAATTCAAATTAAATTAAATTGTAACCATTGTAGGAATATTCTTTCTAAAAATCATTTCCGATATTAGCCGAGTGGAATGCATTTTCGAAATCAGCTACGATTTCATCATCAGCACTCTTTATCGGTATACTACTATGTAACTCAAAATTCCTATTTATGTTACAATTGAATGAAATTTGAATTAGTGAATCTTAGTATTAATTTTCATATTTTGTTGAATATTTAATTTCACCTATCAAATGACAATTCATAATTCAACATGTTCATATTCTTCTATATTCGTAATACATTTTCGTTATGCTTTCAATATCCATCCTTTGGCTGGAATTATTGAAAACAAGGTTGTATTTACATTTTTCATTTATATAAGTCCATCTAGGTGATAGACACTGAACAATGAATTCTTGAATGTCATTAACACCGTGCCATGTGTGTTATAATTATATATTTATATTTTATTCGAACTTTTTTCTATATATTAAATTTTAATGTGAACCATTTTTTATTTTGGCTTAAGTTCATTTGTTTCTTTATTTTTAATTTTATAATTCAAATTAAATTAAATTGTAACCATTGTAGGAATATTCTTTCTAAAAATCATTTCCGATATTAGCCGAGTGGAATGCATTTTCGAAATCAGCTACGATTTCATCATCAGCACTCTTTATCGGTATACTACTATGTAACTCAAAATTCCTATTTATGTTACAATTGAATGAAATTTGAATTAGTGAATCTTAGTATTAATTTTCATATTTTGTTGAATATTTAATTTCACCTATCAAATGACAATTCATAATTCAACATGTTCATATTCTTCTATATTCGTAATACATTTTCGTTATGCTTTCAATATCCATCCTTTGGCTGGAATTATTGAAAACAAGGTTGTATTTACATTTTTCATTTATATAAGTCCATCTAGGTGATAGACACTGAACAATGAATTCTTGAATGTCATTAACACCGTGCCATGTGTGTTATAATTATATATTTATATTTTATTCGAACTTTTTTCTATATATTAAATTTTAATGTGAACCATTTTTTTTTATTTTGGCTTAAGTTCATTTGTTTCTTTATTTTTAATTTTATAATTCAAATTAAATTAAATTGTAACCATTGTAGGAATATTCTTTCTAAAAATCATTTCCGATATTAGCCGAGTGGAATGCATTTTCGAAATCAGCTACGATTTCATCATCAGCACTCTTTATCGGTATACTACTATGTAACTCAAAATTCCTATTTATGTTACAATTGAATGAAATTTGAATTAGTGAATCTTAGTATTAATTTTCATATTTTGTTGAATATTTAATTTCACCTATCAAATGACAATTCATAATTCAACATGTTCATATTCTTCTATATTCGTAATACATTTTCGTTATGCTTTCAATATCCATCCTTTGGCTGGAATTATTGAAAACAAGGTTGTATTTACATTTTTCATTTATATAAGTCCATCTAGGTGATAGACACTGAACAATGAATTCTTGAATGTCATTAACACCGTGCCATGTGTGTTATAATTATATATTTATATTTTATTCGAACTTTTTTCTATATATTAAATTTTAATGTGAACCATTTTTTTTTATTTTGGCTTAAGTTCATTTGTTTCTTTATTTTTAATTTTATAATTCAAATTAAATTAAATTGTAACCATTGTAGGAATATTCTTTCTAAAAATCATTTCCGATATTAGCCGAGTGGAATGCATTTTCGAAATCAGCTACGATTTCATCATCAGCACTCTTTATCGGTATACTACTATGTAACTCAAAATTCCTATTTATGTTACAATTGAATGAAATTTGAATTAGTGAATCTTAGTATTAATTTTCATATTTTGTTGAATATTTAATTTCACCTATCAAATGACAATTCATAATTCAACATGTTCATATTCTTCTATATTCGTAATACATTTTCGTTATGCTTTCAATATCCATCCTTTGGCTGGAATTATTGAAAACAAGGTTGTATTTACATTTTTCATTTATATAAGTCCATCTAGGTGATAGACACTGAACAATGAATTCTTGAATGTCATTAACACCGTGCCATGTGTGTTATAATTATATATTTATATTTTATTCGAACTTTTTTCTATATATTAAATTTTAATGTGGACCATTTTTTATTTTGGCTTAAGTTCATTTGTTTCTTTATTTTTAATTTTATAATTCAAATTAAATTAAATTGTAACCATTGTAGGAATATTCTTTCTAAAAATCATTTCCGATATTAGCCGAGTGGAATGCATTTTCGAAATCAGCTACGATTTCATCATCAGCACTCTTTATCGGTATACTACTATGTAACTCAAAATTCCTATTTATGTTACAATTGAATGAAATTTGAATTAGTGAATCTTAGTATTAATTTTCATATTTTGTTGAATATTTAATTTCACCTATCAAATGACAATTCATAATTCAACATGTTCATATTCTTCTATATTCGTAATACATTTTCGTTATGCTTTCAATATCCATCCTTTGGCTGGAATTATTGAAAACAAGGTTGTATTTACATTTTTCATTTATATAAGTCCATCTAGGTGATAGACACTGAACAATGAATTCTTGAATGTCATTAACACCGTGCCATGTGTGTTATAATTATATATTTATATTTTATTCGAACTTTTTTCTATATATTAAATTTTAATGTGAACCATTTTTTATTTTGGCTTAAGTTCATTTGTTTCTTTATTTTTAATTTTATAATTCAAATTAAATTAAATTGTAACCATTGTAGGAATATTCTTTCTAAAAATCATTTCCGATATTAGCCGAGTGGAATGCATTTTCGAAATCAGCTACGATTTCATCATCAGCACTCTTTATCGGTATACTACTATGTAACTCAAAATTCCTATTTATGTTACAATTGAATGAAATTTGAATTAGTGAATCTTAGTATTAATTTTCATATTTTGTTGAATATTTAATTTCACCTATCAAATGACAATTCATAATTCAACATGTTCATATTCTTCTATATTCGTAATACATTTTCGTTATGCTTTCAATATCCATCCTTTGGCTGGAATTATTGAAAACAAGGTTGTATTTACATTTTTCATTTATATAAGTCCATCTAGGTGATAGACACTGAACAATGAATTCTTGAATGTCATTAACACCGTGCCATGTGTGTTATAATTATATATTTATATTTTATTCGAACTTTTTTCTATATATTAAATTTTAATGTGAACCATTTTTTTTTATTTTGGCTTAAGTTCATTTGTTTCTTTATTTTTAATTTTATAATTCAAATTAAATTAAATTGTAACCATTGTAGGAATATTCTTTCTAAAAATCATTTCCGATATTAGCCGAGTGGAATGCATTTTCGAAATCAGCTACGATTTCATCATCAGCACTCTTTATCGGTATACTACTATGTAACTCAAAATTCCTATTTATGTTACAATTGAATGAAATTTGAATTAGTGAATCTTAGTATTAATTTTCATATTTTGTTGAATATTTAATTTCACCTATCAAATGACAATTCATAATTCAACATGTTCATATTCTTCTATATTCGTAATACATTTTCGTTATGCTTTCAATATCCATCCTTTGGCTGGAATTATTGAAAACAAGGTTGTATTTACATTTTTCATTTATATAAGTCCATCTAGGTGATAGACACTGAACAATGAATTCTTGAATGTCATTAACACCGTGCCATGTGTGTTATAATTATATATTTATATTTTATTCGAACTTTTTTCTATATATTAAATTTTAATGTGAACCATTTTTTATTTTGGCTTAAGTTCATTTGTTTCTTTATTTTTAATTTTATAATTCAAATTAAATTAAATTGTAACCATTGTAGGAATATTCTTTCTAAAAATCATTTCCGATATTAGCCGAGTGGAATGCATTTTCGAAATCAGCTACGATTTCATCATCAGCACTCTTTATCGGTATACTACTATGTAACTCAAAATTCCTATTTATGTTACAATTGAATGAAATTTGAATTAGTGAATCTTAGTATTAATTTTCATATTTTGTTGAATATTTAATTTCACCTATCAAATGACAATTCATAATTCAACATGTTCATATTCTTCTATATTCGTAATACATTTTCGTTATGCTTTCAATATCCATCCTTTGGCTGGAATTATTGAAAACAAGGTTGTATTTACATTTTTCATTTATATAAGTCCATCTAGGTGATAGACACTGAACAATGAATTCTTGAATGTCATTAACACCGTGCCATGTGTGTTATAATTATATATTTATATTTTATTCGAACTTTTTTCTATATATTAAATTTTAATGTGAACCATTTTTTATTTTGGCTTAAGTTCATTTGTTTCTTTATTTTTAATTTTATAATTCAAATTAAATTAAATTGTAACCATTGTAGGAATATTCTTTCTAAAAATCATTTCCGATATTAGCCGAGTGGAATGCATTTTCGAAATCAGCTACGATTTCATCATCAGCACTCTTTATCGGTATACTACTATGTAACTCAAAATTCCTATTTATGTTACAATTGAATGAAATTTGAATTAGTGAATCTTAGTATTAATTTTCATATTTTGTTGAATATTTAATTTCACCTATCAAATGACAATTCATAATTCAACATGTTCATATTCTTCTATATTCGTAATACATTTTCGTTATGCTTTCAATATCCATCCTTTGGCTGGAATTATTGAAAACAAGGTTGTATTTACATTTTTCATTTATATAAGTCCATCTAGGTGATAGACACTGAACAATGAATTCTTGAATGTCATTAACACCGTGCCATGTGTGTTATAATTATATATTTATATTTTATTCGAACTTTTTTCTATATATTAAATTTTAATGTGAACCATTTTTTATTTTGGCTTAAGTTCATTTGTTTCTTTATTTTTAATTTTATAATTCAAATTAAATTAAATTGTAACCATTGTAGGAATATTCTTTCTAAAAATCATTTCCGATATTAGCCGAGTGGAATGCATTTTCGAAATCAGCTACGATTTCATCATCAGCACTCTTTATCGGTATACTACTATGTAACTCAAAATTCCTATTTATGTTACAATTGAATGAAATTTGAATTAGTGAATCTTAGTATTAATTTTCATATTTTGTTGAATATTTAATTTCACCTATCAAATGACAATTCATAATTCAACATGTTCATATTCTTCTATATTCGTAATACATTTTCGTTATGCTTTCAATATCCATCCTTTGGCTGGAATTATTGAAAACAAGGTTGTATTTACATTTTTCATTTATATAAGTCCATCTAGGTGATAGACACTGAACAATGAATTCTTGAATGTCATTAACACCGTGCCATGTGTGTTATAATTATATATTTATATTTTATTCGAACTTTTTTCTATATATTAAATTTTAATGTGAACCATTTTTTTTTATTTTGGCTTAAGTTCATTTGTTTCTTTATTTTTAATTTTATAATTCAAATTAAATTAAATTGTAACCATTGTAGGAATATTCTTTCTAAAAATCATTTCCGATATTAGCCGAGTGGAATGCATTTTCGAAATCAGCTACGATTTCATCATCAGCACTCTTTATCGGTATACTACTATGTAACTCAAAATTCCTATTTATGTTACAATTGAATGAAATTTGAATTAGTGAATCTTAGTATTAATTTTCATATTTTGTTGAATATTTAATTTCACCTATCAAATGACAATTCATAATTCAACATGTTCATATTCTTCTATATTCGTAATACATTTTCGTTATGCTTTCAATATCCATCCTTTGGCTGGAATTATTGAAAACAAGGTTGTATTTACATTTTTCATTTATATAAGTCCATCTAGGTGATAGACACTGAACAATGAATTCTTGAATGTCATTAACACCGTGCCATGTGTGTTATAATTATATATTTATATTTTATTCGAACTTTTTTCTATATATTAAATTTTAATGTGAACCATTTTTTATTTTGGCTTAAGTTCATTTTAATTTTACAATTACAATTTACAATTACAATTTAATTTAATTTGAATTATAAAATTAAAAATAAAGAAACAAATGAACTTAAGCCAAAATAAAAAATGGTTCACATTAAAATTTAATATATAGAAAAAAGTTCGAATAAAATATAAATATATAATTATAACACACATGGCACGGTGTTAATGACATTCAAGAATTCATTGTTCAGTGTCTATCACCTAGATGGACTTATATAAATGAAAAATGTAAATACAACCTTGTTTTCAATAATTCCAGCCAAAGGATGGATATTGAAAGCATAACGAAAATGTATTACGAATATAGAAGAATATGAACATGTTGAATTATGAATTGTCATTTGATAGGTGAAATTAAATATTCAACAAAATATGAAAATTAATACTAAGATTCACTAATTCAAATTTCATTCAATTGTAACATAAATAGGAATTTTGAGTTACATAGTAGTATACCGATAAAGAGTGCTGATGATGAAATCGTAGCTGATTTCGAAAATGCATTCCACTCGGCTAATATCGGAAATGATTTTTAGAAAGAATATTCCTACAATGGTTACAATTTAATTTAATTTGAATTATAAAATTAAAAATAAAGAAACAAATGAACTTAAGCCAAAATAAAAAATGGTTCACATTAAAATTTAATATATAGAAAAAAGTTCGAATAAAATATAAATATATAATTATAACACACATGGCACGGTGTTAATGACATTCAAGAATTCATTGTTCAGTGTCTATCACCTAGATGGACTTATATAAATGAAAAATGTAAATACAACCTTGTTTTCAATAATTCCAGCCAAAGGATGGATATTGAAAGCATAACGAAAATGTATTACGAATATAGAAGAATATGAACATGTTGAATTATGAATTGTCATTTGATAGGTGAAATTAAATATTCAACAAAATATGAAAATTAATACTAAGATTCACTAATTCAAATTTCATTCAATTGTAACATAAATAGGAATTTTGAGTTACATAGTAGTATACCGATAAAGAGTGCTGATGATGAAATCGTAGCTGATTTCGAAAATGCATTCCACTCGGCTAATATCGGAAATGATTTTTAGAAAGAATATTCCTACAATGGTTACAATTTAATTTAATTTGAATTATAAAATTAAAAATAAAGAAACAAATGAACTTAAGCCAAAATAAAAAATGGTTCACATTAAAATTTAATATATAGAAAAAAGTTCGAATAAAATATAAATATATAATTATAACACACATGGCACGGTGTTAATGACATTCAAGAATTCATTGTTCAGTGTCTATCACCTAGATGGACTTATATAAATGAAAAATGTAAATACAACCTTGTTTTCAATAATTCCAGCCAAAGGATGGATATTGAAAGCATAACGAAAATGTATTACGAATATAGAAGAATATGAACATGTTGAATTATGAATTGTCATTTGATAGGTGAAATTAAATATTCAACAAAATATGAAAATTAATACTAAGATTCACTAATTCAAATTTCATTCAATTGTAACATAAATAGGAATTTTGAGTTACATAGTAGTATACCGATAAAGAGTGCTGATGATGAAATCGTAGCTGATTTCGAAAATGCATTCCACTCGGCTAATATCGGAAATGATTTTTAGAAAGAATATTCCTACAATGGTTACAATTTAATTTAATTTGAATTATAAAATTAAAAATAAAGAAACAAATGAACTTAAGCCAAAATAAAAAATGGTTCACATTAAAATTTAATATATAGAAAAAAGTTCGAATAAAATATAAATATATAATTATAACACACATGGCACGGTGTTAATGACATTCAAGAATTCATTGTTCAGTGTCTATCACATAGATGGACTTATATAAATGAAAAATGTAAATACAACCTTGTTTTCAATAATTCCAGCCAAAGGATGGATATTGAAAGCATAACGAAAATGTATTACGAATATAGAAGAATATGAACATGTTGAATTATGAATTGTCATTTGATAGGTGAAATTAAATATTCAACAAAATATGAAAATTAATACTAAGATTCACTAATTCAAATTTCATTCAATTGTAACATAAATAGGAATTTTGAGTTACATAGTAGTATACCGATAAAGAGTGCTGATGATGAAATCGTAGCTGATTTCGAAAATGCATTCCACTCGGCTAATATCGGAAATGATTTTTAGAAAGAATATTCCTACAATGGTTACAATTTAATTTAATTTGAATTATAAAATTAAAAATAAAGAAACAAATGAACTTAAGCCAAAATAAAAAATGGTTCACATTAAAATTTAATATATAGAAAAAAGTTCGAATAAAATATAAATATATAATTATAACACACATGGCACGGTGTTAATGACATTCAAGAATTCATTGTTCAGTGTCTATCACCTAGATGGACTTATATAAATGAAAAATGTAAATACAACCTTGTTTTCAATAATTCCAGCCAAAGGATGGATATTGAAAGCATAACGAAAATGTATTACGAATATAGAAGAATATGAACATGTTGAATTATGAATTGTCATTTGATAGGTGAAATTAAATATTCAACAAAATATGAAAATTAATACTAAGATTCACTAATTCAAATTTCATTCAATTGTAACATAAATAGGAATTTTGAGTTACATAGTAGTATACCGATAAAGAGTGCTGATGATGAAATCGTAGCTGATTTCGAAAATGCATTCCACTCGGCTAATATCGGAAATGATTTTTAGAAAGAATATTCCTACAATGGTTACAATTTAATTTAATTTGAATTATAAAATTAAAAATAAAGAAACAAATGAACTTAAGCCAAAATAAAAAATGGTTCACATTAAAATTTAATATATAGAAAAAAGTTCGAATAAAATATAAATATATAATTATAACACACATGGCACGGTGTTAATGACATTCAAGAATTCATTGTTCAGTGTCTATCACCTAGATGGACTTATATAAATGAAAAATGTAAATACAACCTTGTTTTCAATAATTCCAGCCAAAGGATGGATATTGAAAGCATAACGAAAATGTATTACGAATATAGAAGAATATGAACATGTTGAATTATGAATTGTCATTTGATAGGTGAAATTAAATATTCAACAAAATATGAAAATTAATACTAAGATTCACTAATTCAAATTTCATTCAATTGTAACATAAATAGGAATTTTGAGTTACATAGTAGTATACCGATAAAGAGTGCTGATGATGAAATCGTAGCTGATTTCGAAAATGCATTCCACTCGGCTAATATCGGAAATGATTTTTAGAAAGAATATTCCTACAATGGTTACAATTTAATTTAATTTGAATTATAAAATTAAAAATAAAGAAACAAATGAACTTAAGCCAAAATAAAAAATGGTTCACATTAAAATTTAATATATAGAAAAAAGTTCGAATAAAATATAAATATATAATTATAACACACATGGCACGGTGTTAATGACATTCAAGAATTCATTGTTCAGTGTCTATCACCTAGATGGACTTATATAAATGAAAAATGTAAATACAACCTTGTTTTCAATAATTCCAGCCAAAGGATGGATATTGAAAGCATAACGAAAATGTATTACGAATATAGAAGAATATGAACATGTTGAATTATGAATTGTCATTTGATAGGTGAAATTAAATATTCAACAAAATATGAAAATTAATACTAAGATTCACTAATTCAAATTTCATTCAATTGTAACATAAATAGGAATTTTGAGTTACATAGTAGTATACCGATAAAGAGTGCTGATGATGAAATCGTAGCTGATTTCGAAAATGCATTCCACTCGGCTAATATCGGAAATGATTTTTAGAAAGAATATTCCTACAATGGTTACAATTTAATTTAATTTGAATTATAAAATTAAAAATAAAGAAACAAATGAACTTAAGCCAAAATAAAAAATGGTTCACATTAAAATTTAATATATAGAAAAAAGTTCGAATAAAATATAAATATATAATTATAACACACATGGCACGGTGTTAATGACATTCAAGAATTCATTGTTCAGTGTCTATCACCTAGATGGACTTATATAAATGAAAAATGTAAATACAACCTTGTTTTCAATAATTCCAGCCAAAGGATGGATATTGAAAGCATAACGAAAATGTATTACGAATATAGAAGAATATGAACATGTTGAATTATGAATTGTCATTTGATAGGTGAAATTAAATATTCAACAAAATATGAAAATTAATACTAAGATTCACTAATTCAAATTTCATTCAATTGTAACATAAATAGGAATTTTGAGTTACATAGTAGTATACCGATAAAGAGTGCTGATGATGAAATCGTAGCTGATTTCGAAAATGCATTCCACTCGGCTAATATCGGAAATGATTTTTAGAAAGAATATTCCTACAATGGTTACAATTTAATTTAATTTGAATTATAAAATTAAAAATAAAGAAACAAATGAACTTAAGCCAAAATAAAAAATGGTTCACATTAAAATTTAATATATAGAAAAAAGTTCGAATAAAATATAAATATATAATTATAACACACATGGCACGGTGTTAATGACATTCAAGAATTCATTGTTCAGTGTCTATCACCTAGATGGACTTATATAAATGAAAAATGTAAATACAACCTTGTTTTCAATAATTCCAGCCAAAGGATGGATATTGAAAGCATAACGAAAATGTATTACGAATATAGAAGAATATGAACATGTTGAATTATGAATTGTCATTTGATAGGTGAAATTAAATATTCAACAAAATATGAAAATTAATACTAAGATTCACTAATTCAAATTTCATTCAATTGTAACATAAATAGGAATTTTGAGTTACATAGTAGTATACCGATAAAGAGTGCTGATGATGAAATCGTAGCTGATTTCGAAAATGCATTCCACTCGGCTAATATCGGAAATGATTTTTAGAAAGAATATTCCTACAATGGTTACAATTTAATTTAATTTGAATTATAAAATTAAAAATAAAGAAACAAATGAACTTAAGCCAAAATAAAAAATGGTTCACATTAAAATTTAATATATAGAAAAAAGTTCGAATAAAATATAAATATATAATTATAACACACATGGCACGGTGTTAATGACATTCAAGAATTCATTGTTCAGTGTCTATCACCTAGATGGACTTATATAAATGAAAAATGTAAATACAACCTTGTTTTCAATAATTCCAGCCAAAGGATGGATATTGAAAGCATAACGAAAATGTATTACGAATATAGAAGAATATGAACATGTTGAATTATGAATTGTCATTTGATAGGTGAAATTAAATATTCAACAAAATATGAAAATTAATACTAAGATTCACTAATTCAAATTTCATTCAATTGTAACATAAATAGGAATTTTGAGTTACATAGTAGTATACCGATAAAGAGTGCTGATGATGAAATCGTAGCTGATTTCGAAAATGCATTCCACTCGGCTAATATCGGAAATGATTTTTAGAAAGAATATTCCTACAATGGTTACAATTTAATTTAATTTGAATTATAAAATTAAAAATAAAGAAACAAATGAACTTAAGCCAAAATAAAAAAAAATGGTTCACATTAAAATTTAATATATAGAAAAAAGTTCGAATAAAATATAAATATATAATTATAACACACATGGCACGGTGTTAATGACATTCAAGAATTCATTGTTCAGTGTCTATCACCTAGATGGACTTATATAAATGAAAAATGTAAATACAACCTTGTTTTCAATAATTCCAGCCAAAGGATGGATATTGAAAGCATAACGAAAATGTATTACGAATATAGAAGAATATGAACATGTTGAATTATGAATTGTCATTTGATAGGTGAAATTAAATATTCAACAAAATATGAAAATTAATACTAAGATTCACTAATTCAAATTTCATTCAATTGTAACATAAATAGGAATTTTGAGTTACATAGTAGTATACCGATAAAGAGTGCTGATGATGAAATCGTAGCTGATTTCGAAAATGCATTCCACTCGGCTAATATCGGAAATGATTTTTAGAAAGAATATTCCTACAATGGTTACAATTTAATTTAATTTGAATTATAAAATTAAAAATAAAGAAACAAATGAACTTAAGCCAAAATAAAAAAAAATGGTTCACATTAAAATTTAATATATAGAAAAAAGTTCGAATAAAATATAAATATATAATTATAACACACATGGCACGGTGTTAATGACATTCAAGAATTCATTGTTCAGTGTCTATCACCTAGATGGACTTATATAAATGAAAAATGTAAATACAACCTTGTTTTCAATAATTCCAGCCAAAGGATGGATATTGAAAGCATAACGAAAATGTATTACGAATATAGAAGAATATGAACATGTTGAATTATGAATTGTCATTTGATAGGTGAAATTAAATATTCAACAAAATATGAAAATTAATACTAAGATTCACTAATTCAAATTTCATTCAATTGTAACATAAATAGGAATTTTGAGTTACATAGTAGTATACCGATAAAGAGTGCTGATGATGAAATCGTAGCTGATTTCGAAAATGCATTCCACTCGGCTAATATCGGAAATGATTTTTAGAAAGAATATTCCTACAATGGTTACAATTTAATTTAATTTGAATTATAAAATTAAAAATAAAGAAACAAATGAACTTAAGCCAAAATAAAAAATGGTTCACATTAAAATTTAATATATAGAAAAAAGTTCGAATAAAATATAAATATATAATTATAACACACATGGCACGGTGTTAATGACATTCAAGAATTCATTGTTCAGTGTCTATCACCTAGATGGACTTATATAAATGAAAAATGTAAATACAACCTTGTTTTCAATAATTCCAGCCAAAGGATGGATATTGAAAGCATAACGAAAATGTATTACGAATATAGAAGAATATGAACATGTTGAATTATGAATTGTCATTTGATAGGTGAAATTAAATATTCAACAAAATATGAAAATTAATACTAAGATTCACTAATTCAAATTTCATTCAATTGTAACATAAATAGGAATTTTGAGTTACATAGTAGTATACCGATAAAGAGTGCTGATGATGAAATCGTAGCTGATTTCGAAAATGCATTCCACTCGGCTAATATCGGAAATGATTTTTAGAAAGAATATTCCTACAATGGTTACAATTTAATTTAATTTGAATTATAAAATTAAAAATAAAGAAACAAATGAACTTAAGCCAAAATAAAAAATGGTTCACATTAAAATTTAATATATAGAAAAAAGTTCGAATAAAATATAAATATATAATTATAACACACATGGCACGGTGTTAATGACATTCAAGAATTCATTGTTCAGTGTCTATCACCTAGATGGACTTATATAAATGAAAAATGTAAATACAACCTTGTTTTCAATAATTCCAGCCAAAGGATGGATATTGAAAGCATAACGAAAATGTATTACGAATATAGAAGAATATGAACATGTTGAATTATGAATTGTCATTTGATAGGTGAAATTAAATATTCAACAAAATATGAAAATTAATACTAAGATTCACTAATTCAAATTTCATTCAATTGTAACATAAATAGGAATTTTGAGTTACATAGTAGTATACCGATAAAGAGTGCTGATGATGAAATCGTAGCTGATTTCGAAAATGCATTCCACTCGGCTAATATCGGAAATGATTTTTAGAAAGAATATTCCTACAATGGTTACAATTTAATTTAATTTGAATTATAAAATTAAAAATAAAGAAACAAATGAACTTAAGCCAAAATAAAAAATGGTTCACATTAAAATTTAATATATAGAAAAAAGTTCGAATAAAATATAAATATATAATTATAACACACATGGCACGGTGTTAATGACATTCAAGAATTCATTGTTCAGTGTCTATCACCTAGATGGACTTATATAAATGAAAAATGTAAATACAACCTTGTTTTCAATAATTCCAGCCAAAGGATGGATATTGAAAGCATAACGAAAATGTATTACGAATATAGAAGAATATGAACATGTTGAATTATGAATTGTCATTTGATAGGTGAAATTAAATATTCAACAAAATATGAAAATTAATACTAAGATTCACTAATTCAAATTTCATTCAATTGTAACATAAATAGGAATTTTGAGTTACATAGTAGTATACCGATAAAGAGTGCTGATGATGAAATCGTAGCTGATTTCGAAAATGCATTCCACTCGGCTAATATCGGAAATGATTTTTAGAAAGAATATTCCTACAATGGTTACAATTTAATTTAATTTGAATTATAAAATTAAAAATAAAGAAACAAATGAACTTAAGCCAAAATAAAAAATGGTTCACATTAAAATTTAATATATAGAAAAAAGTTCGAATAAAATATAAATATATAATTATAACACACATGGCACGGTGTTAATGACATTCAAGAATTCATTGTTCAGTGTCTATCACCTAGATGGACTTATATAAATGAAAAATGTAAATACAACCTTGTTTTCAATAATTCCAGCCAAAGGATGGATATTGAAAGCATAACGAAAATGTATTACGAATATAGAAGAATATGAACATGTTGAATTATGAATTGTCATTTGATAGGTGAAATTAAATATTCAACAAAATATGAAAATTAATACTAAGATTCACTAATTCAAATTTCATTCAATTGTAACATAAATAGGAATTTTGAGTTACATAGTAGTATACCGATAAAGAGTGCTGATGATGAAATCGTAGCTGATTTCGAAAATGCATTCCACTCGGCTAATATCGGAAATGATTTTTAGAAAGAATATTCCTACAATGGTTACAATTTAATTTAATTTGAATTATAAAATTAAAAATAAAGAAACAAATGAACTTAAGCCAAAATAAAAAATGGTTCACATTAAAATTTAATATATAGAAAAAAGTTCGAATAAAATATAAATATATAATTATAACACACATGGCACGGTGTTAATGACATTCAAGAATTCATTGTTCAGTGTCTATCACCTAGATGGACTTATATAAATGAAAAATGTAAATACAACCTTGTTTTCAATAATTCCAGCCAAAGGATGGATATTGAAAGCATAACGAAAATGTATTACGAATATAGAAGAATATGAACATGTTGAATTATGAATTGTCATTTGATAGGTGAAATTAAATATTCAACAAAATATGAAAATTAATACTAAGATTCACTAATTCAAATTTCATTCAATTGTAACATAAATAGGAATTTTGAGTTACATAGTAGTATACCGATAAAGAGTGCTGATGATGAAATCGTAGCTGATTTCGAAAATGCATTCCACTCGGCTAATATCGGAAATGATTTTTAGAAAGAATATTCCTACAATGGTTACAATTTAATTTAATTTGAATTATAAAATTAAAAATAAAGAAACAAATGAACTTAAGCCAAAATAAAAAATGGTTCACATTAAAATTTAATATATAGAAAAAAGTTCGAATAAAATATAAATATATAATTATAACACACATGGCACGGTGTTAATGACATTCAAGAATTCATTGTTCAGTGTCTATCACATAGATGGACTTATATAAATGAAAAATGTAAATACAACCTTGTTTTCAATAATTCCAGCCAAAGGATGGATATTGAAAGCATAACGAAAATGTATTACGAATATAGAAGAATATGAACATGTTGAATTATGAATTGTCATTTGATAGGTGAAATTAAATATTCAACAAAATATGAAAATTAATACTAAGATTCACTAATTCAAATTTCATTCAATTGTAACATAAATAGGAATTTTGAGTTACATAGTAGTATACCGATAAAGAGTGCTGATGATGAAATCGTAGCTGATTTCGAAAATGCATTCCACTCGGCTAATATCGGAAATGATTTTTAGAAAGAATATTCCTACAATGGTTACAATTTAATTTAATTTGAATTATAAAATTAAAAATAAAGAAACAAATGAACTTAAGCCAAAATAAAAAATGGTTCACATTAAAATTTAATATATAGAAAAAAGTTCGAATAAAATATAAATATATAATTATAACACACATGGCACGGTGTTAATGACATTCAAGAATTCATTGTTCAGTGTCTATCACCTAGATGGACTTATATAAATGAAAAATGTAAATACAACCTTGTTTTCAATAATTCCAGCCAAAGGATGGATATTGAAAGCATAACGAAAATGTATTACGAATATAGAAGAATATGAACATGTTGAATTATGAATTGTCATTTGATAGGTGAAATTAAATATTCAACAAAATATGAAAATTAATACTAAGATTCACTAATTCAAATTTCATTCAATTGTAACATAAATAGGAATTTTGAGTTACATAGTAGTATACCGATAAAGAGTGCTGATGATGAAATCGTAGCTGATTTCGAAAATGCATTCCACTCGGCTAATATCGGAAATGATTTTTAGAAAGAATATTCCTACAATGGTTACAATTTAATTTAATTTGAATTATAAAATTAAAAATAAAGAAACAAATGAACTTAAGCCAAAATAAAAAATGGTTCACATTAAAATTTAATATATAGAAAAAAGTTCGAATAAAATATAAATATATAATTATAACACACATGGCACGGTGTTAATGACATTCAAGAATTCATTGTTCAGTGTCTATCACCTAGATGGACTTATATAAATGAAAAATGTAAATACAACCTTGTTTTCAATAATTCCAGCCAAAGGATGGATATTGAAAGCATAACGAAAATGTATTACGAATATAGAAGAATATGAACATGTTGAATTATGAATTGTCATTTGATAGGTGAAATTAAATATTCAACAAAATATGAAAATTAATACTAAGATTCACTAATTCAAATTTCATTCAATTGTAACATAAATAGGAATTTTGAGTTACATAGTAGTATACCGATAAAGAGTGCTGATGATGAAATCGTAGCTGATTTCGAAAATGCATTCCACTCGGCTAATATCGGAAATGATTTTTAGAAAGAATATTCCTACAATGGTTACAATTTAATTTAATTTGAATTATAAAATTAAAAATAAAGAAACAAATGAACTTAAGCCAAAATAAAAAATGGTTCACATTAAAATTTAATATATAGAAAAAAGTTCGAATAAAATATAAATATATAATTATAACACACATGGCACGGTGTTAATGACATTCAAGAATTCATTGTTCAGTGTCTATCACATAGATGGACTTATATAAATGAAAAATGTAAATACAACCTTGTTTTCAATAATTCCAGCCAAAGGATGGATATTGAAAGCATAACGAAAATGTATTACGAATATAGAAGAATATGAACATGTTGAATTATGAATTGTCATTTGATAGGTGAAATTAAATATTCAACAAAATATGAAAATTAATACTAAGATTCACTAATTCAAATTTCATTCAATTGTAACATAAATAGGAATTTTGAGTTACATAGTAGTATACCGATAAAGAGTGCTGATGATGAAATCGTAGCTGATTTCGAAAATGCATTCCACTCGGCTAATATCGGAAATGATTTTTAGAAAGAATATTCCTACAATGGTTACAATTTAATTTAATTTGAATTATAAAATTAAAAATAAAGAAACAAATGAACTTAAGCCAAAATAAAAAATGGTTCACATTAAAATTTAATATATAGAAAAAAGTTCGAATAAAATATAAATATATAATTATAACACACATGGCACGGTGTTAATGACATTCAAGAATTCATTGTTCAGTGTCTATCACCTAGATGGACTTATATAAATGAAAAATGTAAATACAACCTTGTTTTCAATAATTCCAGCCAAAGGATGGATATTGAAAGCATAACGAAAATGTATTACGAATATAGAAGAATATGAACATGTTGAATTATGAATTGTCATTTGATAGGTGAAATTAAATATTCAACAAAATATGAAAATTAATACTAAGATTCACTAATTCAAATTTCATTCAATTGTAACATAAATAGGAATTTTGAGTTACATAGTAGTATACCGATAAAGAGTGCTGATGATGAAATCGTAGCTGATTTCGAAAATGCATTCCACTCGGCTAATATCGGAAATGATTTTTAGAAAGAATATTCCTACAATGGTTACAATTTAATTTAATTTGAATTATAAAATTAAAAATAAAGAAACAAATGAACTTAAGCCAAAATAAAAAATGGTTCACATTAAAATTTAATATATAGAAAAAAGTTCGAATAAAATATAAATATATAATTATAACACACATGGCACGGTGTTAATGACATTCAAGAATTCATTGTTCAGTGTCTATCACCTAGATGGACTTATATAAATGAAAAATGTAAATACAACCTTGTTTTCAATAATTCCAGCCAAAGGATGGATATTGAAAGCATAACGAAAATGTATTACGAATATAGAAGAATATGAACATGTTGAATTATGAATTGTCATTTGATAGGTGAAATTAAATATTCAACAAAATATGAAAATTAATACTAAGATTCACTAATTCAAATTTCATTCAATTGTAACATAAATAGGAATTTTGAGTTACATAGTAGTATACCGATAAAGAGTGCTGATGATGAAATCGTAGCTGATTTCGAAAATGCATTCCACTCGGCTAATATCGGAAATGATTTTTAGAAAGAATATTCCTACAATGGTTACAATTTAATTTAATTTGAATTATAAAATTAAAAATAAAGAAACAAATGAACTTAAGCCAAAATAAAAAATGGTTCACATTAAAATTTAATATATAGAAAAAAGTTCGAATAAAATATAAATATATAATTATAACACACATGGCACGGTGTTAATGACATTCAAGAATTCATTGTTCAGTGTCTATCACATAGATGGACTTATATAAATGAAAAATGTAAATACAACCTTGTTTTCAATAATTCCAGCCAAAGGATGGATATTGAAAGCATAACGAAAATGTATTACGAATATAGAAGAATATGAACATGTTGAATTATGAATTGTCATTTGATAGGTGAAATTAAATATTCAACAAAATATGAAAATTAATACTAAGATTCACTAATTCAAATTTCATTCAATTGTAACATAAATAGGAATTTTGAGTTACATAGTAGTATACCGATAAAGAGTGCTGATGATGAAATCGTAGCTGATTTCGAAAATGCATTCCACTCGGCTAATATCGGAAATGATTTTTAGAAAGAATATTCCTACAATGGTTACAATTTAATTTAATTTGAATTATAAAATTAAAAATAAAGAAACAAATGAACTTAAGCCAAAATAAAAAATGGTTCACATTAAAATTTAATATATAGAAAAAAGTTCGAATAAAATATAAATATATAATTATAACACACATGGCACGGTGTTAATGACATTCAAGAATTCATTGTTCAGTGTCTATCACCTAGATGGACTTATATAAATGAAAAATGTAAATACAACCTTGTTTTCAATAATTCCAGCCAAAGGATGGATATTGAAAGCATAACGAAAATGTATTACGAATATAGAAGAATATGAACATGTTGAATTATGAATTGTCATTTGATAGGTGAAATTAAATATTCAACAAAATATGAAAATTAATACTAAGATTCACTAATTCAAATTTCATTCAATTGTAACATAAATAGGAATTTTGAGTTACATAGTAGTATACCGATAAAGAGTGCTGATGATGAAATCGTAGCTGATTTCGAAAATGCATTCCACTCGGCTAATATCGGAAATGATTTTTAGAAAGAATATTCCTACAATGGTTACAATTTAATTTAATTTGAATTATAAAATTAAAAATAAAGAAACAAATGAACTTAAGCCAAAATAAAAAATGGTTCACATTAAAATTTAATATATAGAAAAAAGTTCGAATAAAATATAAATATATAATTATAACACACATGGCACGGTGTTAATGACATTCAAGAATTCATTGTTCAGTGTCTATCACCTAGATGGACTTATATAAATGAAAAATGTAAATACAACCTTGTTTTCAATAATTCCAGCCAAAGGATGGATATTGAAAGCATAACGAAAATGTATTACGAATATAGAAGAATATGAACATGTTGAATTATGAATTGTCATTTGATAGGTGAAATTAAATATTCAACAAAATATGAAAATTAATACTAAGATTCACTAATTCAAATTTCATTCAATTGTAACATAAATAGGAATTTTGAGTTACATAGTAGTATACCGATAAAGAGTGCTGATGATGAAATCGTAGCTGATTTCGAAAATGCATTCCACTCGGCTAATATCGGAAATGATTTTTAGAAAGAATATTCCTACAATGGTTACAATTTAATTTAATTTGAATTATAAAATTAAAAATAAAGAAACAAATGAACTTAAGCCAAAATAAAAAATGGTTCACATTAAAATTTAATATATAGAAAAAAGTTCGAATAAAATATAAATATATAATTATAACACACATGGCACGGTGTTAATGACATTCAAGAATTCATTGTTCAGTGTCTATCACCTAGATGGACTTATATAAATGAAAAATGTAAATACAACCTTGTTTTCAATAATTCCAGCCAAAGGATGGATATTGAAAGCATAACGAAAATGTATTACGAATATAGAAGAATATGAACATGTTGAATTATGAATTGTCATTTGATAGGTGAAATTAAATATTCAACAAAATATGAAAATTAATACTAAGATTCACTAATTCAAATTTCATTCAATTGTAACATAAATAGGAATTTTGAGTTACATAGTAGTATACCGATAAAGAGTGCTGATGATGAAATCGTAGCTGATTTCGAAAATGCATTCCACTCGGCTAATATCGGAAATGATTTTTAGAAAGAATATTCCTACAATGGTTACAATTTAATTTAATTTGAATTATAAAATTAAAAATAAAGAAACAAATGAACTTAAGCCAAAATAAAAAATGGTTCACATTAAAATTTAATATATAGAAAAAAGTTCGAATAAAATATAAATATATAATTATAACACACATGGCACGGTGTTAATGACATTCAAGAATTCATTGTTCAGTGTCTATCACCTAGATGGACTTATATAAATGAAAAATGTAAATACAACCTTGTTTTCAATAATTCCAGCCAAAGGATGGATATTGAAAGCATAACGAAAATGTATTACGAATATAGAAGAATATGAACATGTTGAATTATGAATTGTCATTTGATAGGTGAAATTAAATATTCAACAAAATATGAAAATTAATACTAAGATTCACTAATTCAAATTTCATTCAATTGTAACATAAATAGGAATTTTGAGTTACATAGTAGTATACCGATAAAGAGTGCTGATGATGAAATCGTAGCTGATTTCGAAAATGCATTCCACTCGGCTAATATCGGAAATGATTTTTAGAAAGAATATTCCTACAATGGTTACAATTTAATTTAATTTGAATTATAAAATTAAAAATAAAGAAACAAATGAACTTAAGCCAAAATAAAAAATGGTTCACATTAAAATTTAATATATAGAAAAAAGTTCGAATAAAATATAAATATATAATTATAACACACATGGCACGGTGTTAATGACATTCAAGAATTCATTGTTCAGTGTCTATCACCTAGATGGACTTATATAAATGAAAAATGTAAATACAACCTTGTTTTCAATAATTCCAGCCAAAGGATGGATATTGAAAGCATAACGAAAATGTATTACGAATATAGAAGAATATGAACATGTTGAATTATGAATTGTCATTTGATAGGTGAAATTAAATATTCAACAAAATATGAAAATTAATACTAAGATTCACTAATTCAAATTTCATTCAATTGTAACATAAATAGGAATTTTGAGTTACATAGTAGTATACCGATAAAGAGTGCTGATGATGAAATCGTAGCTGATTTCGAAAATGCATTCCACTCGGCTAATATCGGAAATGATTTTTAGAAAGAATATTCCTACAATGGTTACAATTTAATTTAATTTGAATTATAAAATTAAAAATAAAGAAACAAATGAACTTAAGCCAAAATAAAAAAAAATGGTTCACATTAAAATTTAATATATAGAAAAAAGTTCGAATAAAATATAAATATATAATTATAACACACATGGCACGGTGTTAATGACATTCAAGAATTCATTGTTCAGTGTCTATCACCTAGATGGACTTATATAAATGAAAAATGTAAATACAACCTTGTTTTCAATAATTCCAGCCAAAGGATGGATATTGAAAGCATAACGAAAATGTATTACGAATATAGAAGAATATGAACATGTTGAATTATGAATTGTCATTTGATAGGTGAAATTAAATATTCAACAAAATATGAAAATTAATACTAAGATTCACTAATTCAAATTTCATTCAATTGTAACATAAATAGGAATTTTGAGTTACATAGTAGTATACCGATAAAGAGTGCTGATGATGAAATCGTAGCTGATTTCGAAAATGCATTCCACTCGGCTAATATCGGAAATGATTTTTAGAAAGAATATTCCTACAATGGTTACAATTTAATTTAATTTGAATTATAAAATTAAAAATAAAGAAACAAATGAACTTAAGCCAAAATAAAAAATGGTTCACATTAAAATTTAATATATAGAAAAAAGTTCGAATAAAATATAAATATATAATTATAACACACATGGCACGGTGTTAATGACATTCAAGAATTCATTGTTCAGTGTCTATCACCTAGATGGACTTATATAAATGAAAAATGTAAATACAACCTTGTTTTCAATAATTCCAGCCAAAGGATGGATATTGAAAGCATAACGAAAATGTATTACGAATATAGAAGAATATGAACATGTTGAATTATGAATTGTCATTTGATAGGTGAAATTAAATATTCAACAAAATATGAAAATTAATACTAAGATTCACTAATTCAAATTTCATTCAATTGTAACATAAATAGGAATTTTGAGTTACATAGTAGTATACCGATAAAGAGTGCTGATGATGAAATCGTAGCTGATTTCGAAAATGCATTCCACTCGGCTAATATCGGAAATGATTTTTAGAAAGAATATTCCTACAATGGTTACAATTTAATTTAATTTGAATTATAAAATTAAAAATAAAGAAACAAATGAACTTAAGCCAAAATAAAAAATGGTTCACATTAAAATTTAATATATAGAAAAAAGTTCGAATAAAATATAAATATATAATTATAACACACATGGCACGGTGTTAATGACATTCAAGAATTCATTGTTCAGTGTCTATCACCTAGATGGACTTATATAAATGAAAAATGTAAATACAACCTTGTTTTCAATAATTCCAGCCAAAGGATGGATATTGAAAGCATAACGAAAATGTATTACGAATATAGAAGAATATGAACATGTTGAATTATGAATTGTCATTTGATAGGTGAAATTAAATATTCAACAAAATATGAAAATTAATACTAAGATTCACTAATTCAAATTTCATTCAATTGTAACATAAATAGGAATTTTGAGTTACATAGTAGTATACCGATAAAGAGTGCTGATGATGAAATCGTAGCTGATTTCGAAAATGCATTCCACTCGGCTAATATCGGAAATGATTTTTAGAAAGAATATTCCTACAATGGTTACAATTTAATTTAATTTGAATTATAAAATTAAAAATAAAGAAACAAATGAACTTAAGCCAAAATAAAAAATGGTTCACATTAAAATTTAATATATAGAAAAAAGTTCGAATAAAATATAAATATATAATTATAACACACATGGCACGGTGTTAATGACATTCAAGAATTCATTGTTCAGTGTCTATCACCTAGATGGACTTATATAAATGAAAAATGTAAATACAACCTTGTTTTCAATAATTCCAGCCAAAGGATGGATATTGAAAGCATAACGAAAATGTATTACGAATATAGAAGAATATGAACATGTTGAATTATGAATTGTCATTTGATAGGTGAAATTAAATATTCAACAAAATATGAAAATTAATACTAAGATTCACTAATTCAAATTTCATTCAATTGTAACATAAATAGGAATTTTGAGTTACATAGTAGTATACCGATAAAGAGTGCTGATGATGAAATCGTAGCTGATTTCGAAAATGCATTCCACTCGGCTAATATCGGAAATGATTTTTAGAAAGAATATTCCTACAATGGTTACAATTTAATTTAATTTGAATTATAAAATTAAAAATAAAGAAACAAATGAACTTAAGCCAAAATAAAAAATGGTTCACATTAAAATTTAATATATAGAAAAAAGTTCGAATAAAATATAAATATATAATTATAACACACATGGCACGGTGTTAATGACATTCAAGAATTCATTGTTCAGTGTCTATCACCTAGATGGACTTATATAAATGAAAAATGTAAATACAACCTTGTTTTCAATAATTCCAGCCAAAGGATGGATATTGAAAGCATAACGAAAATGTATTACGAATATAGAAGAATATGAACATGTTGAATTATGAATTGTCATTTGATAGGTGAAATTAAATATTCAACAAAATATGAAAATTAATACTAAGATTCACTAATTCAAATTTCATTCAATTGTAACATAAATAGGAATTTTGAGTTACATAGTAGTATACCGATAAAGAGTGCTGATGATGAAATCGTAGCTGATTTCGAAAATGCATTCCACTCGGCTAATATCGGAAATGATTTTTAGAAAGAATATTCCTACAATGGTTACAATTTAATTTAATTTGAATTATAAAATTAAAAATAAAGAAACAAATGAACTTAAGCCAAAATAAAAAATGGTTCACATTAAAATTTAATATATAGAAAAAAGTTCGAATAAAATATAAATATATAATTATAACACACATGGCACGGTGTTAATGACATTCAAGAATTCATTGTTCAGTGTCTATCACCTAGATGGACTTATATAAATGAAAAATGTAAATACAACCTTGTTTTCAATAATTCCAGCCAAAGGATGGATATTGAAAGCATAACGAAAATGTATTACGAATATAGAAGAATATGAACATGTTGAATTATGAATTGTCATTTGATAGGTGAAATTAAATATTCAACAAAATATGAAAATTAATACTAAGATTCACTAATTCAAATTTCATTCAATTGTAACATAAATAGGAATTTTGAGTTACATAGTAGTATACCGATAAAGAGTGCTGATGATGAAATCGTAGCTGATTTCGAAAATGCATTCCACTCGGCTAATATCGGAAATGATTTTTAGAAAGAATATTCCTACAATGGTTACAATTTAATTTAATTTGAATTATAAAATTAAAAATAAAGAAACAAATGAACTTAAGCCAAAATAAAAAATGGTTCACATTAAAATTTAATATATAGAAAAAAGTTCGAATAAAATATAAATATATAATTATAACACACATGGCACGGTGTTAATGACATTCAAGAATTCATTGTTCAGTGTCTATCACCTAGATGGACTTATATAAATGAAAAATGTAAATACAACCTTGTTTTCAATAATTCCAGCCAAAGGATGGATATTGAAAGCATAACGAAAATGTATTACGAATATAGAAGAATATGAACATGTTGAATTATGAATTGTCATTTGATAGGTGAAATTAAATATTCAACAAAATATGAAAATTAATACTAAGATTCACTAATTCAAATTTCATTCAATTGTAACATAAATAGGAATTTTGAGTTACATAGTAGTATACCGATAAAGAGTGCTGATGATGAAATCGTAGCTGATTTCGAAAATGCATTCCACTCGGCTAATATCGGAAATGATTTTTAGAAAGAATATTCCTACAATGGTTACAATTTAATTTAATTTGAATTATAAAATTAAAAATAAAGAAACAAATGAACTTAAGCCAAAATAAAAAATGGTTCACATTAAAATTTAATATATAGAAAAAAGTTCGAATAAAATATAAATATATAATTATAACACACATGGCACGGTGTTAATGACATTCAAGAATTCATTGTTCAGTGTCTATCACCTAGATGGACTTATATAAATGAAAAATGTAAATACAACCTTGTTTTCAATAATTCCAGCCAAAGGATGGATATTGAAAGCATAACGAAAATGTATTACGAATATAGAAGAATATGAACATGTTGAATTATGAATTGTCATTTGATAGGTGAAATTAAATATTCAACAAAATATGAAAATTAATACTAAGATTCACTAATTCAAATTTCATTCAATTGTAACATAAATAGGAATTTTGAGTTACATAGTAGTATACCGATAAAGAGTGCTGATGATGAAATCGTAGCTGATTTCGAAAATGCATTCCACTCGGCTAATATCGGAAATGATTTTTAGAAAGAATATTCCTACAATGGTTACAATTTAATTTAATTTGAATTATAAAATTAAAAATAAAGAAACAAATGAACTTAAGCCAAAATAAAAAAAAATGGTTCACATTAAAATTTAATATATAGAAAAAAGTTCGAATAAAATATAAATATATAATTATAACACACATGGCACGGTGTTAATGACATTCAAGAATTCATTGTTCAGTGTCTATCACCTAGATGGACTTATATAAATGAAAAATGTAAATACAACCTTGTTTTCAATAATTCCAGCCAAAGGATGGATATTGAAAGCATAACGAAAATGTATTACGAATATAGAAGAATATGAACATGTTGAATTATGAATTGTCATTTGATAGGTGAAATTAAATATTCAACAAAATATGAAAATTAATACTAAGATTCACTAATTCAAATTTCATTCAATTGTAACATAAATAGGAATTTTGAGTTACATAGTAGTATACCGATAAAGAGTGCTGATGATGAAATCGTAGCTGATTTCGAAAATGCATTCCACTCGGCTAATATCGGAAATGATTTTTAGAAAGAATATTCCTACAATGGTTACAATTTAATTTAATTTGAATTATAAAATTAAAAATAAAGAAACAAATGAACTTAAGCCAAAATAAAAAATGGTTCACATTAAAATTTAATATATAGAAAAAAGTTCGAATAAAATATAAATATATAATTATAACACACATGGCACGGTGTTAATGACATTCAAGAATTCATTGTTCAGTGTCTATCACCTAGATGGACTTATATAAATGAAAAATGTAAATACAACCTTGTTTTCAATAATTCCAGCCAAAGGATGGATATTGAAAGCATAACGAAAATGTATTACGAATATAGAAGAATATGAACATGTTGAATTATGAATTGTCATTTGATAGGTGAAATTAAATATTCAACAAAATATGAAAATTAATACTAAGATTCACTAATTCAAATTTCATTCAATTGTAACATAAATAGGAATTTTGAGTTACATAGTAGTATACCGATAAAGAGTGCTGATGATGAAATCGTAGCTGATTTCGAAAATGCATTCCACTCGGCTAATATCGGAAATGATTTTTAGAAAGAATATTCCTACAATGGTTACAATTTAATTTAATTTGAATTATAAAATTAAAAATAAAGAAACAAATGAACTTAAGCCAAAATAAAAAATGGTTCACATTAAAATTTAATATATAGAAAAAAGTTCGAATAAAATATAAATATATAATTATAACACACATGGCACGGTGTTAATGACATTCAAGAATTCATTGTTCAGTGTCTATCACATAGATGGACTTATATAAATGAAAAATGTAAATACAACCTTGTTTTCAATAATTCCAGCCAAAGGATGGATATTGAAAGCATAACGAAAATGTATTACGAATATAGAAGAATATGAACATGTTGAATTATGAATTGTCATTTGATAGGTGAAATTAAATATTCAACAAAATATGAAAATTAATACTAAGATTCACTAATTCAAATTTCATTCAATTGTAACATAAATAGGAATTTTGAGTTACATAGTAGTATACCGATAAAGAGTGCTGATGATGAAATCGTAGCTGATTTCGAAAATGCATTCCACTCGGCTAATATCGGAAATGATTTTTAGAAAGAATATTCCTACAATGGTTACAATTTAATTTAATTTGAATTATAAAATTAAAAATAAAGAAACAAATGAACTTAAGCCAAAATAAAAAATGGTTCACATTAAAATTTAATATATAGAAAAAAGTTCGAATAAAATATAAATATATAATTATAACACACATGGCACGGTGTTAATGACATTCAAGAATTCATTGTTCAGTGTCTATCACCTAGATGGACTTATATAAATGAAAAATGTAAATACAACCTTGTTTTCAATAATTCCAGCCAAAGGATGGATATTGAAAGCATAACGAAAATGTATTACGAATATAGAAGAATATGAACATGTTGAATTATGAATTGTCATTTGATAGGTGAAATTAAATATTCAACAAAATATGAAAATTAATACTAAGATTCACTAATTCAAATTTCATTCAATTGTAACATAAATAGGAATTTTGAGTTACATAGTAGTATACCGATAAAGAGTGCTGATGATGAAATCGTAGCTGATTTCGAAAATGCATTCCACTCGGCTAATATCGGAAATGATTTTTAGAAAGAATATTCCTACAATGGTTACAATTTAATTTAATTTGAATTATAAAATTAAAAATAAAGAAACAAATGAACTTAAGCCAAAATAAAAAATGGTTCACATTAAAATTTAATATATAGAAAAAAGTTCGAATAAAATATAAATATATAATTATAACACACATGGCACGGTGTTAATGACATTCAAGAATTCATTGTTCAGTGTCTATCACATAGATGGACTTATATAAATGAAAAATGTAAATACAACCTTGTTTTCAATAATTCCAGCCAAAGGATGGATATTGAAAGCATAACGAAAATGTATTACGAATATAGAAGAATATGAACATGTTGAATTATGAATTGTCATTTGATAGGTGAAATTAAATATTCAACAAAATATGAAAATTAATACTAAGATTCACTAATTCAAATTTCATTCAATTGTAACATAAATAGGAATTTTGAGTTACATAGTAGTATACCGATAAAGAGTGCTGATGATGAAATCGTAGCTGATTTCGAAAATGCATTCCACTCGGCTAATATCGGAAATGATTTTTAGAAAGAATATTCCTACAATGGTTACAATTTAATTTAATTTGAATTATAAAATTAAAAATAAAGAAACAAATGAACTTAAGCCAAAATAAAAAATGGTTCACATTAAAATTTAATATATAGAAAAAAGTTCGAATAAAATATAAATATATAATTATAACACACATGGCACGGTGTTAATGACATTCAAGAATTCATTGTTCAGTGTCTATCACCTAGATGGACTTATATAAATGAAAAATGTAAATACAACCTTGTTTTCAATAATTCCAGCCAAAGGATGGATATTGAAAGCATAACGAAAATGTATTACGAATATAGAAGAATATGAACATGTTGAATTATGAATTGTCATTTGATAGGTGAAATTAAATATTCAACAAAATATGAAAATTAATACTAAGATTCACTAATTCAAATTTCATTCAATTGTAACATAAATAGGAATTTTGAGTTACATAGTAGTATACCGATAAAGAGTGCTGATGATGAAATCGTAGCTGATTTCGAAAATGCATTCCACTCGGCTAATATCGGAAATGATTTTTAGAAAGAATATTCCTACAATGGTTACAATTTAATTTAATTTGAATTATAAAATTAAAAATAAAGAAACAAATGAACTTAAGCCAAAATAAAAAATGGTTCACATTAAAATTTAATATATAGAAAAAAGTTCGAATAAAATATAAATATATAATTATAACACACATGGCACGGTGTTAATGACATTCAAGAATTCATTGTTCAGTGTCTATCACCTAGATGGACTTATATAAATGAAAAATGTAAATACAACCTTGTTTTCAATAATTCCAGCCAAAGGATGGATATTGAAAGCATAACGAAAATGTATTACGAATATAGAAGAATATGAACATGTTGAATTATGAATTGTCATTTGATAGGTGAAATTAAATATTCAACAAAATATGAAAATTAATACTAAGATTCACTAATTCAAATTTCATTCAATTGTAACATAAATAGGAATTTTGAGTTACATAGTAGTATACCGATAAAGAGTGCTGATGATGAAATCGTAGCTGATTTCGAAAATGCATTCCACTCGGCTAATATCGGAAATGATTTTTAGAAAGAATATTCCTACAATGGTTACAATTTAATTTAATTTGAATTATAAAATTAAAAATAAAGAAACAAATGAACTTAAGCCAAAATAAAAAATGGTTCACATTAAAATTTAATATATAGAAAAAAGTTCGAATAAAATATAAATATATAATTATAACACACATGGCACGGTGTTAATGACATTCAAGAATTCATTGTTCAGTGTCTATCACATAGATGGACTTATATAAATGAAAAATGTAAATACAACCTTGTTTTCAATAATTCCAGCCAAAGGATGGATATTGAAAGCATAACGAAAATGTATTACGAATATAGAAGAATATGAACATGTTGAATTATGAATTGTCATTTGATAGGTGAAATTAAATATTCAACAAAATATGAAAATTAATACTAAGATTCACTAATTCAAATTTCATTCAATTGTAACATAAATAGGAATTTTGAGTTACATAGTAGTATACCGATAAAGAGTGCTGATGATGAAATCGTAGCTGATTTCGAAAATGCATTCCACTCGGCTAATATCGGAAATGATTTTTAGAAAGAATATTCCTACAATGGTTACAATTTAATTTAATTTGAATTATAAAATTAAAAATAAAGAAACAAATGAACTTAAGCCAAAATAAAAAATGGTTCACATTAAAATTTAATATATAGAAAAAAGTTCGAATAAAATATAAATATATAATTATAACACACATGGCACGGTGTTAATGACATTCAAGAATTCATTGTTCAGTGTCTATCACCTAGATGGACTTATATAAATGAAAAATGTAAATACAACCTTGTTTTCAATAATTCCAGCCAAAGGATGGATATTGAAAGCATAACGAAAATGTATTACGAATATAGAAGAATATGAACATGTTGAATTATGAATTGTCATTTGATAGGTGAAATTAAATATTCAACAAAATATGAAAATTAATACTAAGATTCACTAATTCAAATTTCATTCAATTGTAACATAAATAGGAATTTTGAGTTACATAGTAGTATACCGATAAAGAGTGCTGATGATGAAATCGTAGCTGATTTCGAAAATGCATTCCACTCGGCTAATATCGGAAATGATTTTTAGAAAGAATATTCCTACAATGGTTACAATTTAATTTAATTTGAATTATAAAATTAAAAATAAAGAAACAAATGAACTTAAGCCAAAATAAAAAATGGTTCACATTAAAATTTAATATATAGAAAAAAGTTCGAATAAAATATAAATATATAATTATAACACACATGGCACGGTGTTAATGACATTCAAGAATTCATTGTTCAGTGTCTATCACCTAGATGGACTTATATAAATGAAAAATGTAAATACAACCTTGTTTTCAATAATTCCAGCCAAAGGATGGATATTGAAAGCATAACGAAAATGTATTACGAATATAGAAGAATATGAACATGTTGAATTATGAATTGTCATTTGATAGGTGAAATTAAATATTCAACAAAATATGAAAATTAATACTAAGATTCACTAATTCAAATTTCATTCAATTGTAACATAAATAGGAATTTTGAGTTACATAGTAGTATACCGATAAAGAGTGCTGATGATGAAATCGTAGCTGATTTCGAAAATGCATTCCACTCGGCTAATATCGGAAATGATTTTTAGAAAGAATATTCCTACAATGGTTACAATTTAATTTAATTTGAATTATAAAATTAAAAATAAAGAAACAAATGAACTTAAGCCAAAATAAAAAATGGTTCACATTAAAATTTAATATATAGAAAAAAGTTCGAATAAAATATAAATATATAATTATAACACACATGGCACGGTGTTAATGACATTCAAGAATTCATTGTTCAGTGTCTATCACCTAGATGGACTTATATAAATGAAAAATGTAAATACAACCTTGTTTTCAATAATTCCAGCCAAAGGATGGATATTGAAAGCATAACGAAAATGTATTACGAATATAGAAGAATATGAACATGTTGAATTATGAATTGTCATTTGATAGGTGAAATTAAATATTCAACAAAATATGAAAATTAATACTAAGATTCACTAATTCAAATTTCATTCAATTGTAACATAAATAGGAATTTTGAGTTACATAGTAGTATACCGATAAAGAGTGCTGATGATGAAATCGTAGCTGATTTCGAAAATGCATTCCACTCGGCTAATATCGGAAATGATTTTTAGAAAGAATATTCCTACAATGGTTACAATTTAATTTAATTTGAATTATAAAATTAAAAATAAAGAAACAAATGAACTTAAGCCAAAATAAAAAATGGTTCACATTAAAAT
This sequence comes from Phyto melanocephala, assembly GCA_941918925.1. Lineage (NCBI taxonomy): Eukaryota > Metazoa > Arthropoda > Insecta > Diptera > Rhinophoridae > Phyto > Phyto melanocephala. Next base: position 34,607,119 of record OW799237.1, on the reverse strand, counting down.
TTAATATATAGAAAAAAGTTCGAATAAAATATAAATATATAATTATAACACACATGGCACGGTGTTAATGACATTCAAGAATTCATTGTTCAGTGTCTATCACCTAGATGGACTTATATAAATGAAAAATGTAAATACAACCTTGTTTTCAATAATTCCAGCCAAAGGATGGATATTGAAAGCATAACGAAAATGTATTACGAATATAGAAGAATATGAACATGTTGAATTATGAATTGTCATTTGATAGGTGAAATTAAATATTCAACAAAATATGAAAATTAATACTAAGATTCACTAATTCAAATTTCATTCAATTGTAACATAAATAGGAATTTTGAGTTACATAGTAGTATACCGATAAAGAGTGCTGATGATGAAATCGTAGCTGATTTCGAAAATGCATTCCACTCGGCTAATATCGGAAATGATTTTTAGAAAGAATATTCCTACAATGGTTACAATTTAATTTAATTTGAATTATAAAATTAAAAATAAAGAAACAAATGAACTTAAGCCAAAATAAAAAATGGTTCACATTAAAATTTAATATATAGAAAAAAGTTCGAATAAAATATAAATATATAATTATAACACACATGGCACGGTGTTAATGACATTCAAGAATTCATTGTTCAGTGTCTATCACCTAGATGGACTTATATAAATGAAAAATGTAAATACAACCTTGTTTTCAATAATTCCAGCCAAAGGATGGATATTGAAAGCATAACGAAAATGTATTACGAATATAGAAGAATATGAACATGTTGAATTATGAATTGTCATTTGATAGGTGAAATTAAATATTCAACAAAATATGAAAATTAATACTAAGATTCACTAATTCAAATTTCATTCAATTGTAACATAAATAGGAATTTTGAGTTACATAGTAGTATACCGATAAAGAGTGCTGATGATGAAATCGTAGCTGATTTCGAAAATGCATTCCACTCGGCTAATATCGGAAATGATTTTTAGAAAGAATATTCCTACAATGGTTACAATTTAATTTAATTTGAATTATAAAATTAAAAATAAAGAAACAAATGAACTTAAGCCAAAATAAAAAATGGTTCACATTAAAATTTAATATATAGAAAAAAGTTCGAATAAAATATAAATATATAATTATAACACACATGGCACGGTGTTAATGACATTCAAGAATTCATTGTTCAGTGTCTATCACCTAGATGGACTTATATAAATGAAAAATGTAAATACAACCTTGTTTTCAATAATTCCAGCCAAAGGATGGATATTGAAAGCATAACGAAAATGTATTACGAATATAGAAGAATATGAACATGTTGAATTATGAATTGTCATTTGATAGGTGAAATTAAATATTCAACAAAATATGAAAATTAATACTAAGATTCACTAATTCAAATTTCATTCAATTGTAACATAAATAGGAATTTTGAGTTACATAGTAGTATACCGATAAAGAGTGCTGATGATGAAATCGTAGCTGATTTCGAAAATGCATTCCACTCGGCTAATATCGGAAATGATTTTTAGAAAGAATATTCCTACAATGGTTACAATTTAATTTAATTTGAATTATAAAATTAAAAATAAAGAAACAAATGAACTTAAGCCAAAATAAAAAATGGTTCACATTAAAATTTAATATATAGAAAAAAGTTCGAATAAAATATAAATATATAATTATAACACACATGGCACGGTGTTAATGACATTCAAGAATTCATTGTTCAGTGTCTATCACCTAGATGGACTTATATAAATGAAAAATGTAAATACAACCTTGTTTTCAATAATTCCAGCCAAAAGATGGATATTGAAAGCATAACGAAAATGTATTACGAATATAGAAGAATATGAACATGTTGAATTATGAATTGTCATTTGATAGGTGAAATTAAATATTCAACAAAATATGAAAATTAATACTAAGATTCACTAATTCAAATTTCATTCAATTGTAACATAAATAGGAATTTTGAGTTACATAGTAGTATACCGATAAAGAGTGCTGATGATGAAATCGTAGCTGATTTCGAAAATGCATTCCACTCGGCTAATATCGGAAATGATTTTTAGAAAGAATATTCCTACAATGGTTACAATTTAATTTAATTTGAATTATAAAATTAAAAATAAAGAAACAAATGAACTTAAGCCAAAATAAAAAAAAATGGTTCACATTAAAATTTAATATATAGAAAAAAGTTCGAATAAAATATAAATATATAATTATAACACACATGGCACGGTGTTAATGACATTCAAGAATTCATTGTTCAGTGTCTATCACCTAGATGGACTTATATAAATGAAAAATGTAAATACAACCTTGTTTTCAATAATTCCAGCCAAAGGATGGATATTGAAAGCATAACGAAAATGTATTACGAATATAGAAGAATATGAACATGTTGAATTATGAATTGTCATTTGATAGGTGAAATTAAATATTCAACAAAATATGAAAATTAATACTAAGATTCACTAATTCAAATTTCATTCAATTGTAACATAAATAGGAATTTTGAGTTACATAGTAGTATACCGATAAAGAGTGCTGATGATGAAATCGTAGCTGATTTCGAAAATGCATTCCACTCGGCTAATATCGGAAATGATTTTTAGAAAGAATATTCCTACAATGGTTACAATTTAATTTAATTTGAATTATAAAATTAAAAATAAAGAAACAAATGAACTTAAGCCAAAATAAAAAATGGTTCACATTAAAATTTAATATATAGAAAAAAGTTCGAATAAAATATAAATATATAATTATAACACACATGGCACGGTGTTAATGACATTCAAGAATTCATTGTTCAGTGTCTATCACCTAGATGGACTTATATAAATGAAAAATGTAAATACAACCTTGTTTTCAATAATTCCAGCCAAAGGATGGATATTGAAAGCATAACGAAAATGTATTACGAATATAGAAGAATATGAACATGTTGAATTATGAATTGTCATTTGATAGGTGAAATTAAATATTCAACAAAATATGAAAATTAATACTAAGATTCACTAATTCAAATTTCATTCAATTGTAACATAAATAGGAATTTTGAGTTACATAGTAGTATACCGATAAAGAGTGCTGATGATGAAATCGTAGCTGATTTCGAAAATGCATTCCACTCGGCTAATATCGGAAATGATTTTTAGAAAGAATATTCCTACAATGGTTACAATTTAATTTAATTTGAATTATAAAATTAAAAATAAAGAAACAAATGAACTTAAGCCAAAATAAAAAATGGTTCACATTAAAATTTAATATATAGAAAAAAGTTCGAATAAAATATAAATATATAATTATAACACACATGGCACGGTGTTAATGACATTCAAGAATTCATTGTTCAGTGTCTATCACCTAGATGGACTTATATAAATGAAAAATGTAAATACAACCTTGTTTTCAATAATTCCAGCCAAAGGATGGATATTGAAAGCATAACGAAAATGTATTACGAATATAGAAGAATATGAACATGTTGAATTATGAATTGTCATTTGATAGGTGAAATTAAATATTCAACAAAATATGAAAATTAATACTAAGATTCACTAATTCAAATTTCATTCAATTGTAACATAAATAGGAATTTTGAGTTACATAGTAGTATACCGATAAAGAGTGCTGATGATGAAATCGTAGCTGATTTCGAAAATGCATTCCACTCGGCTAATATCGGAAATGATTTTTAGAAAGAATATTCCTACAATGGTTACAATTTAATTTAATTTGAATTATAAAATTAAAAATAAAGAAACAAATGAACTTAAGCCAAAATAAAAAATGGTTCACATTAAAATTTAATATATAGAAAAAAGTTCGAATAAAATATAAATATATAATTATAACACACATGGCACGGTGTTAATGACATTCAAGAATTCATTGTTCAGTGTCTATCACCTAGATGGACTTATATAAATGAAAAATGTAAATACAACCTTGTTTTCAATAATTCCAGCCAAAGGATGGATATTGAAAGCATAACGAAAATGTATTACGAATATAGAAGAATATGAACATGTTGAATTATGAATTGTCATTTGATAGGTGAAATTAAATATTCAACAAAATATGAAAATTAATACTAAGATTCACTAATTCAAATTTCATTCAATTGTAACATAAATAGGAATTTTGAGTTACATAGTAGTATACCGATAAAGAGTGCTGATGATGAAATCGTAGCTGATTTCGAAAATGCATTCCACTCGGCTAATATCGGAAATGATTTTTAGAAAGAATATTCCTACAATGGTTACAATTTAATTTAATTTGAATTATAAAATTAAAAATAAAGAAACAAATGAACTTAAGCCAAAATAAAAAATGGTTCACATTAAAATTTAATATATAGAAAAAAGTTCGAATAAAATATAAATATATAATTATAACACACATGGCACGGTGTTAATGACATTCAAGAATTCATTGTTCAGTGTCTATCACATAGATGGACTTATATAAATGAAAAATGTAAATACAACCTTGTTTTCAATAATTCCAGCCAAAGGATGGATATTGAAAGCATAACGAAAATGTATTACGAATATAGAAGAATATGAACATGTTGAATTATGAATTGTCATTTGATAGGTGAAATTAAATATTCAACAAAATATGAAAATTAATACTAAGATTCACTAATTCAAATTTCATTCAATTGTAACATAAATAGGAATTTTGAGTTACATAGTAGTATACCGATAAAGAGTGCTGATGATGAAATCGTAGCTGATTTCGAAAATGCATTCCACTCGGCTAATATCGGAAATGATTTTTAGAAAGAATATTCCTACAATGGTTACAATTTAATTTAATTTGAATTATAAAATTAAAAATAAAGAAACAAATGAACTTAAGCCAAAATAAAAAATGGTTCACATTAAAATTTAATATATAGAAAAAAGTTCGAATAAAATATAAATATATAATTATAACACACATGGCACGGTGTTAATGACATTCAAGAATTCATTGTTCAGTGTCTATCACCTAGATGGACTTATATAAATGAAAAATGTAAATACAACCTTGTTTTCAATAATTCCAGCCAAAGGATGGATATTGAAAGCATAACGAAAATGTATTACGAATATAGAAGAATATGAACATGTTGAATTATGAATTGTCATTTGATAGGTGAAATTAAATATTCAACAAAATATGAAAATTAATACTAAGATTCACTAATTCAAATTTCATTCAATTGTAACATAAATAGGAATTTTGAGTTACATAGTAGTATACCGATAAAGAGTGCTGATGATGAAATCGTAGCTGATTTCGAAAATGCATTCCACTCGGCTAATATCGGAAATGATTTTTAGAAAGAATATTCCTACAATGGTTACAATTTAATTTAATTTGAATTATAAAATTAAAAATAAAGAAACAAATGAACTTAAGCCAAAATAAAAAATGGTTCACATTAAAATTTAATATATAGAAAAAAGTTCGAATAAAATATAAATATATAATTATAACACACATGGCACGGTGTTAATGACATTCAAGAATTCATTGTTCAGTGTCTATCACCTAGATGGACTTATATAAATGAAAAATGTAAATACAACCTTGTTTTCAATAATTCCAGCCAAAGGATGGATATTGAAAGCATAACGAAAATGTATTACGAATATAGAAGAATATGAACATGTTGAATTATGAATTGTCATTTGATAGGTGAAATTAAATATTCAACAAAATATGAAAATTAATACTAAGATTCACTAATTCAAATTTCATTCAATTGTAACATAAATAGGAATTTTGAGTTACATAGTAGTATACCGATAAAGAGTGCTGATGATGAAATCGTAGCTGATTTCGAAAATGCATTCCACTCGGCTAATATCGGAAATGATTTTTAGAAAGAATATTCCTACAATGGTTACAATTTAATTTAATTTGAATTATAAAATTAAAAATAAAGAAACAAATGAACTTAAGCCAAAATAAAAAATGGTTCACATTAAAATTTAATATATAGAAAAAAGTTCGAATAAAATATAAATATATAATTATAACACACATGGCACGGTGTTAATGACATTCAAGAATTCATTGTTCAGTGTCTATCACCTAGATGGACTTATATAAATGAAAAATGTAAATACAACCTTGTTTTCAATAATTCCAGCCAAAGGATGGATATTGAAAGCATAACGAAAATGTATTACGAATATAGAAGAATATGAACATGTTGAATTATGAATTGTCATTTGATAGGTGAAATTAAATATTCAACAAAATATGAAAATTAATACTAAGATTCACTAATTCAAATTTCATTCAATTGTAACATAAATAGGAATTTTGAGTTACATAGTAGTATACCGATAAAGAGTGCTGATGATGAAATCGTAGCTGATTTCGAAAATGCATTCCACTCGGCTAATATCGGAAATGATTTTTAGAAAGAATATTCCTACAATGGTTACAATTTAATTTAATTTGAATTATAAAATTAAAAATAAAGAAACAAATGAACTTAAGCCAAAATAAAAAATGGTTCACATTAAAATTTAATATATAGAAAAAAGTTCGAATAAAATATAAATATATAATTATAACACACATGGCACGGTGTTAATGACATTCAAGAATTCATTGTTCAGTGTCTATCACCTAGATGGACTTATATAAATGAAAAATGTAAATACAACCTTGTTTTCAATAATTCCAGCCAAAGGATGGATATTGAAAGCATAACGAAAATGTATTACGAATATAGAAGAATATGAACATGTTGAATTATGAATTGTCATTTGATAGGTGAAATTAAATATTCAACAAAATATGAAAATTAATACTAAGATTCACTAATTCAAATTTCATTCAATTGTAACATAAATAGGAATTTTGAGTTACATAGTAGTATACCGATAAAGAGTGCTGATGATGAAATCGTAGCTGATTTCGAAAATGCATTCCACTCGGCTAATATCGGAAATGATTTTTAGAAAGAATATTCCTACAATGGTTACAATTTAATTTAATTTGAATTATAAAATTAAAAATAAAGAAACAAATGAACTTAAGCCAAAATAAAAAATGGTTCACATTAAAATTTAATATATAGAAAAAAGTTCGAATAAAATATAAATATATAATTATAACACACATGGCACGGTGTTAATGACATTCAAGAATTCATTGTTCAGTGTCTATCACCTAGATGGACTTATATAAATGAAAAATGTAAATACAACCTTGTTTTCAATAATTCCAGCCAAAGGATGGATATTGAAAGCATAACGAAAATGTATTACGAATATAGAAGAATATGAACATGTTGAATTATGAATTGTCATTTGATAGGTGAAATTAAATATTCAACAAAATATGAAAATTAATACTAAGATTCACTAATTCAAATTTCATTCAATTGTAACATAAATAGGAATTTTGAGTTACATAGTAGTATACCGATAAAGAGTGCTGATGATGAAATCGTAGCTGATTTCGAAAATGCATTCCACTCGGCTAATATCGGAAATGATTTTTAGAAAGAATATTCCTACAATGGTTACAATTTAATTTAATTTGAATTATAAAATTAAAAATAAAGAAACAAATGAACTTAAGCCAAAATAAAAAATGGTTCACATTAAAATTTAATATATAGAAAAAAGTTCGAATAAAATATAAATATATAATTATAACACACATGGCACGGTGTTAATGACATTCAAGAATTCATTGTTCAGTGTCTATCACCTAGATGGACTTATATAAATGAAAAATGTAAATACAACCTTGTTTTCAATAATTCCAGCCAAAGGATGGATATTGAAAGCATAACGAAAATGTATTACGAATATAGAAGAATATGAACATGTTGAATTATGAATTGTCATTTGATAGGTGAAATTAAATATTCAACAAAATATGAAAATTAATACTAAGATTCACTAATTCAAATTTCATTCAATTGTAACATAAATAGGAATTTTGAGTTACATAGTAGTATACCGATAAAGAGTGCTGATGATGAAATCGTAGCTGATTTCGAAAATGCATTCCACTCGGCTAATATCGGAAATGATTTTTAGAAAGAATATTCCTACAATGGTTACAATTTAATTTAATTTGAATTATAAAATTAAAAATAAAGAAACAAATGAACTTAAGCCAAAATAAAAAAAAATGGTTCACATTAAAATTTAATATATAGAAAAAAGTTCGAATAAAATATAAATATATAATTATAACACACATGGCACGGTGTTAATGACATTCAAGAATTCATTGTTCAGTGTCTATCACCTAGATGGACTTATATAAATGAAAAATGTAAATACAACCTTGTTTTCAATAATTCCAGCCAAAGGATGGATATTGAAAGCATAACGAAAATGTATTACGAATATAGAAGAATATGAACATGTTGAATTATGAATTGTCATTTGATAGGTGAAATTAAATATTCAACAAAATATGAAAATTAATACTAAGATTCACTAATTCAAATTTCATTCAATTGTAACATAAATAGGAATTTTGAGTTACATAGTAGTATACCGATAAAGAGTGCTGATGATGAAATCGTAGCTGATTTCGAAAATGCATTCCACTCGGCTAATATCGGAAATGATTTTTAGAAAGAATATTCCTACAATGGTTACAATTTAATTTAATTTGAATTATAAAATTAAAAATAAAGAAACAAATGAACTTAAGCCAAAATAAAAAATGGTTCACATTAAAATTTAAGTTATAGATAGAAGTTTAAAAATCAAAATCTTACTAATAAATTTCCCATTTTAGCAAAATGCTGAGAATGTCAATTTTTAATCACCCTGTGGGTCACGAGGTACACTAGTGTCTAACTTTAACATTTTTCAATCGGTGACCATAAAAAACATATGAGTTTTGGCCGCCTTCTCGTAGAATGGTCTACTGTGCGGAGCTACGTGCCACACAGCCGAAGCTACACTTTTTTTTATAGCATTTTCGAAAAAACAAGTTATTTGGTGGACCCTTTATATGTGAACAACCGCAAGACAATCCTTGAACTCAAGGCCAATATTATTACAGAAATTTGAGCGCTTCAGCCACAAATTTTGAAAGATGCTGTGAAAAATATTCTAAAATGTTTCCATCATTGCTGAGCTAAAAACTTAATTGTAAAAATTACAATTTTGTATAAGTATATAAATTTTTCAAGCCTCATGGTAACTTCTGGCCCACGTCTTAAAGCGCGTCACCTTATTTTTTTTTCACAGATGTTGTCACATTTCATACAGACCTGTTTTGCTAAATTTTAAATAATTTTCACTATTCTCCCGATTGTGGATGAATTTGATCCATTATGTTGACAAAAAGAAACATGAAGTACACGAAATGCATTTTAATTTGAACGCACATTTTCATAATAAGCCTGAATAACTTTAGCGCGTTGCTCGATTGTGTATCTTTCCATGGCTCAAACCGAGTTAGTCTGAAATTGAGAAATGTCAAATGAAATGCAGAGAAAAACTTGACGTTTAGGTGTGGTTCACATTCAAATCGGCCCTTAAAATTTACCACCCTTTGATACAAAACTTTCTTCTAAATGGTCCAATTTCACTCCCTTTCCATAACAAACATTTCTGATGCATTAAAAATATTTTAGACAAATGTCATCCAATAGCTTTAGGTGCTTTTAACAGATAGGCAGACAACGTCCTAAAGTAATACCGGTTTTCATAACAATTTTGCACACATATAGAGTTCCAGTTACAATACAATCGTAACAATATATCCGACGTTTTCGAGGCAAATTTAGTGCAGCGATGAGGCCCATTTCTGGCTCAATGGGTATGTAAACAAACAAAATTGCCGCATTTGGGACGAAGAGCAACCTAAAGAGATTCAAAACTGCCACTTCATCCAGAAAAAACAACGGTTTGGTGTGGTTTGGAGGCCGTTGGAATCATCGGTCGACGGTTATCGTGCCATGATAACCGACTATTTGATGCCTGAAATTAAAGCTCGTGATCTCGGCGACATTTGGTTTCAGCAAGTGGGCGCCACTTTCCACACATCGCATCAATCAATGGATTTATTGAGAGAACACTTCGGTGAGCGCATAATTTCACGTTTTGGGCCGGTCGATTGGCCACCAAGATCGTGTGATAACACACCATTAGACTTTTTCCTGTGGGGATATGTAAAGTCTAAAGTTTATGCGGACAAACCCGCTTCGATTCAGGCCTTGGAGGAAAACATCACGCGTGTCACTCGCCAGTTACCAGTCGAAATGCTCGAACGATAATAAGCATTTCCCATTAAATTTGAATTTTCTGTGTTTGGATACACACCGAATTCACGAGACAAAACTACTTTTTATACCCTTCACACATTGAACAAGTAACAGTGCTATATTCGGCCGTGCCGAATCTTATATACCCTTTCACAACGTGTAGTCATGCAATAACAATTGTTTGTATCACCATTCATCTCATATAAAATACGTACATACATGTAAAAAACATACAAAAAAAAAATTAAAAAAAAAATTACAAAAAAATATAAAAAAAAAATTAAAAAATATTAAAAAAATTTTAAAAATTTTTTTAAAATAGCGCTCTTACTTTTTACACAATCCTTAAAAAAACTGGAAAATTTTTATGACGGAAAATTTTTATTTCTAAGCGAATAATGTTACCATTTACATTATGCAAAATGTTGATTTCGTGGAGAAGATTTTAACCGTCTTGATTAACAGATATTATTTTCTTTTTATTGCGATTATCATTCGAACGATGTTGCGGACTGTTAGTTACAAATAAATGTATATATGAACACGACAGACTGAAGAATATAAACCAAGGGCCATCTATGCGACCCGGGTTCTGTGGTTATTCTATAATGTGATCATTGTATTGCCTCAACCATTTTGCTTTTTTCTTTGCAACAAATATTATCTTTATATTGAGATAAAATACACAGTTAAAATTCTTCGAAAAACTATTAAAATTAAATTTTCATATATTGAATAGAACGCAAATATTGTTTTAGTAAATTGCTTACCTTTACTTCCTTTTAATATACTATTGGGATTAGGATTGTTGTTGCCATTATTTCCACCTCCGTTACTTGTTATTGTTGTTGCATTAATATTGTTATTCGTGTATATTTTACTATTTATAGATGAGGAGCCACCCAAGGAGGTGACAGCCTCATGGGAAGCTTGTAATTGCTGCTGTTGTTGTGATTGTTTCTTAAAAGCGGACGTTGGAGCTATACCAACTATACTACCACTAACAATACTATTTGTTGAGGCTGTATCCGGTTTGTGGCCAATTATAGAACTTCCAGTTGTAACAGACGTTGTTGTAGAATTTATTTTACTGTTGACCGTACTAGTGGCATTTATAATTGTAATAGTGCTGCTACTAGAATTACTGTTGTTGTAGTTTGAATTAAAAATATTATTGTTGTTGTTATTAGCATTTGCATTAGCAGTAATATTTTCTAAATTCGAGTTGCCATTTAATGTTGCTAAATCGGTTTTAACTGTTGCTACTCCTGCTGTTGCCGATGAAGCAACACAATTTGCACTTGCTGCAACAGCAATGCCACTACCATTGTTGTTAGTATGAAGTAATGTATTGCCAACGGCAGGAGGTGGATAATAATAATTAAACTTTTGATGATGTAATTGTTGGTATTGTTGATGCTGTCCATATTCCTTTTGCTGTTGTTGCTGCTGCTGTTTTGCAGTTGTTAAACTAGAATATGTTGAGTTAACAGTAGTTGTTGTTGTTGTGGTGGTGCCAGTTGACAAATTCATATTTGATGTAGATGTTGCTGAAGACGTTGACAGTGACAACGATGGAGATGACGACGACGTTGCAGCATCTACACAACTGTTGCTTAGACTTGTCATAGTTGCATTTTTTTAGTAGCTAAAGACAGCATTTCTATGCAATAGATTTTACAGATCTAATTACTGTAAGACAAACAAACATTCTTTTATAACTTAACTTCCGGATAACAATCGCGTTGTTTTTCTTGGGTTCTTCTTCTACTAACGGATTACAACACATTTTCTCAAACTTAAAAAAATATGCATGCATGTATGTATGTTCAAATAATTTATATTATTTTTTCACTTTTGCAAAGTTTAAATAAAATTTAATGTTTGTATTTTTTTATATATTATTTTTTTTTTGTAAATGTATATACCAAAATTTTTGAAAAAAATATATACATTTTTTAAATAGACATTGTTATCACATATTTGATTTAATACTTAGTATCACGTAGAACCTGTAAACAAAGAAAAAATAAGAAAAAAAAATCGAATTTAACTTTAGGTAAATTTAAATTTTAACATTATTATATCTGTTTGAGTATATATTTTCATAAGAGTTAATACTTAAATAAAAAATAAAAGAGGGGAATTAAAACTTTGTGCGAGGCATGGAATTTAGTGACAATAAAAAATAAAAAAATTTTCTAATTTGCGGGATGTGTTCCCAAATTTTTTTCATAATTTAAGTTATTGGTTGTTGTGTTGCAGCGTTCAACTTTGAAATTTTAAAAAGCACTTGAACCGAGAAATAACGAGTAATTGAAAAAAAAACAAGTTAAAAATTGTTTACTTTTGGTTCTATTTATTTCATAAAATTATAAATTTCAATATAAAAATTTAATTCTATTAGGAACATAAGGAGTAGATAAATTTAAACATAATTTTATTTTAAATAATATATTTTTAAACAGCGTGACAACTTTAACTTCACAGAAAAATTTACAGCTTTTAGATGCCAGTTGCCCTCTGGAATACCTTATTTTACAACTGACAACGAAACTAAAGTTCGACATATAAGTCTATAGATATTCTAAAATCAATATTATCTGGCCAAAACACTGCTGCTTTGTAAAATTGTATTATGAAAAGTTTTTGCATATCAATTTCTTTTTTTTTACTTTTTTAATACATCTACATACAAACTGAAAAGTTTATTGAAAATTTAAATGTAATATTTTATATATTCAATACATTAGATCAAGTTGAAACTTTACTTGCATAATAAGTTCTTGTGTATATATGAAAATGCAATAAAAAAAGTGTAGCTTCGGCTGCGTGGCACGTAGCGCCATCCTGTTGAAACCAAATGTTGCCAATATCCTCCTCTTCAATTTTTGTAAACAAAAAACTACAGCCCCTCCTTGCTCATTTTAGAAGAAAAATGCCTAATTATGCCTTTGGATCAAAATCCGCACTGAACAGTGACTCGTTTTGGGTGTATCGGCTTTTCAATGTATGCGTGCGGGTTTTCTGTGCTCCAAATGCGACAATTTTGCTTGTTTACATACCCGCCAAGAACAAAATGAGCTTCATCTGAAAAGATAATTTTTTTGGCAAAATCGGCCAAAGAAATGTCGCCATATTTTCCAGCGTTGTTTAAGCGTATACACAACCATATTCGTTCAGCGGAAGGATAAAACTAATTATCTATCAAATCAGACATGAGCTAAGTGTTACCATTCACGAAATAAGCACTAGTTGGAAAAAAAGTTAGTTGGCGGACCCTTTATAAGTTAAGCAAAAGTGCGTGTTTTAGCTGAAAGTCTACACCACGCATTCTACGCTTTTTCGCATCGTACGCATTTTTTAAAAAAGTTGAATCAATTTTGTTCTACGTTGCAAGTTACAGAACTCAAAGCGTAGAACGCTCTGACGCACCCAACGCAGAAAGCAGGTTTACTTTCTACTTTTTTAAACGTCATGAACGGCGAGAGAACAACTCAAGCGAGCTTGAGTGCCAGGGATGACAAATAATATTTTATTTTTAATTTTATAGAAGACTAGCCAATCCCGGCGCGTGTTGCTACGCCCCTTCATAATTTTAATCGCGTTCTAAATTTTAATCGAATATCAAGTGCAAGGCTAAAAACTATAACTTTTTCTTTATGAGCGTGGCACTGCCCACTTTTCTAATTATGAAACTGTATAGTCATGACAACTCAATAAGTGTGCAAAGTTTCAGAAAAATCGGTCCAGTGTAAGTACCTCAAAATTATACCTTTTTTTTAATGGGCGTGGCACTGCCCACTTTTCTAATGACGAAAGTGTAAAGTCATGACAGCTCAGTATGTTTGCAAAGTTTCAGAAAATTCGGTCTAGTGCAAGTAGCTAAAACTGATAACTAATTTTTCATGGGCGTGGCCCCGCCCACTTTTTCAATCACGAAATTATAAAGTCATGACAACTCAATATGTGTGCAAGGTTTCAGAAAAATCGGTCCAGTGCAAGTACCTCAAAATTAAAACTTTTTTAGGGGCGTGGCCCCGCCCACTTTTCTTATCACGAAATTATTTAGTCATGACAGCTCGATATGTGTGCAAAGTTTCAGAAAAATCGGTCAAGTGCAAGTAGCTAAAACTGATAACTAATTTTTTATGGGCGTGGCTCCGCCCACTTTTTTTCACCCATAAACACTCCCTGGTATGTTTACAACAACTTGCCAAAGTTTGAGTCCGATCGGTTTTACAGTTTCGGAGTCCATAGCTAACACACACACACACACACAGAGTTTCACTTTTATATATATAGAAGATAGAAGATAGAAGAAGAAGATTATGTTTAAATTGTGTATTTATTTGCTTATATTTATTTAAATAGAAACAAAGTTTTAAAGAGAAGAAAATGCCTTTGTAACAAAGTTTAAAATAATATATAATTATAAAAAAATTATTAACAATATTTATTTCAGCTTAAGGTATTTTTTATAATAAAAACTAGCTGACCCGGCAAACGTTGTTTTGTCATACAAATTATTTCTAGGAAATATTTTTTTAGTTCAATAAAAATAACTAACTTACTCTGAGTACATTAAAAAAAACGTAAACCATGTGTGTTCTACGGTACACGGATCTATCTTAGTTTAAAATGTCATCGAAGTCGTTACGTTATTTAGGTGAGGCATAAATTGTCCCTTGGGGTGAGTCACCCTAAATATTTAGGAGTATGAAAAATAGATGTTGACCGATTCTCAAACGTTTATTTCTGCATTGGCTGGACTATTGTGTACAATTTCAAGATACTTAAAACTATATCGATGCAAGTATATAATTAAAAAAGTGGGTGTTAAAGTAGGCGTGGTAAAAAAAAGTATCCTATTAATCAAACCAGAGTCTTAGTTACATTATGTGAAAATTTTAAGAAGGTCAGTCTGGGCGTGGCGTTGAAGGGTATAAAAAATAGATGTTGACCGATTCTCAGACCGGTCGAGCCATTTCCGAGTAGTTTAATCACAAACACCGCGACACTTTAATCTTATATATTAGAAGATGTTGTTTTTAATTTTATTTTATTAATATTTGTTTAGTTTTAATAATATTTTTTGTTAATATTTAAAGAAAAAAAGTAAAACAAGTAAGAGCGCTATATTCGGCCGTGCCGAATCTTATATACCCTTCACAACGTGTAGTCATGCAATAACAGTAGTTTGTATCACCATTCATCTCATATGAAATACGTACATACATATAAAAAATATACATATATAAAAAACATCCCATTGTAAAATTATAAATTTACGTATGTATGTTAAAAAAAAAATAAAAAAAAAATTTAAAAAAAAAATTTAAAAAAAAATTAAAAAAAAAAAAATTTAAAAAAAAAAATTTTAAAAAAATAATTAAAATATATTTAATTAATATAAAACAAAAAAAAAAATAAAAAAAAAAATTAAAAAAAAAAATAATAAAAATATAAATAATATATTAAATAAAAAATAAAAAAAAAAAATAAAAAAAAAATTTAAAAAAAAAATTTAAAAAAAAATTTTTAAAATATAAAAAAATTTTTTTTTTGGCTCAGCTGGGATTCGATCCCACGTTTACTTTAGCCAATATACAAGTTTGTATGTATGTATGTTGTTGTTGTAGTGTTGTTTTTGTGAAAAAAAAATCGAGGTGGTCGTGGGTTTTTGCTCATATCTCAGTTGTTTATGTACCGATGTTTCTGATTTTCAATAGCGATATACTCCCGAATATTTCTGATATTTTAATACCTCACCCGGGTCCAAGTGATGTCGGGGGGCTTCAAAAAGTTGATTTCAACATACACACGGACAGACGGTCAGACGGACAGACGGACAGACTGACAGAGCTTAATCGACTTCCCTATTCATAAGCTTTCAGAAAATATATACTTTATGGGGTCGGAAATGAAAATTGTAGAAATTTCACACGGAATGACAAACCTATATATACCCTTTTTCACTGTGTGAAGGGTATAAAAAACGAATATTTTATTAAAACTTGTATTATTTAATGCGCAAAAAGCGTAGCATGTAACTTCAAATGCAGCAAACGTATGAGGTATAAAATGCGTAGAATGTGAAGACGCGAAAACGCATGATATGGACTTTCAGCTTTTGTGTCTCACAAACCACATAATAAGTATCGAAATAAAATTACGATAAATAATGTAAAATATATAGTTAATCCACTCATAACTATTTTTTAAAGGTTTGCTTGTTCAAAACAATATAACAATAAACATTGTGTACTATCCACGCTTATCATTTTCCTAATTTAAAGTTTTAATATATTTTCTATTTTTTTCAACTTGATATCATTTTAAAATGAGTAATTTTTTTTTAGTTTTGTATCTTAGATCAATCTAACGAAAATTGGTTTAAATTAAACAAAATTTAATTTGAAGTTCATTATTTGATGTCACCGAAGAAAAAATAAATGCACCGAGCACTGACTTGACAAACAATTCAAAAAGAACTAAAAACAGTTCTAAAATTACCGAGTTGACAACGCTGGTGGTATATACAGTGGCCGACAAAAGTCTACGTACGACCACAATTTTTGACATTTTATAAGTCTTAAAACGTTAAATAAAAAACTAATAATGCAGGTTTTTTCCAAATTCAATTTTATTAATTTAAGCAAAAAAAATATATTTTCCAACATAAACTTAAAAAATTATCCAAGAAAAACAATTAAAATACGTTGACAAAAGTCAACATACGACAAACAAGCAATTGTCACTGTTGTTGAATACTAACAGAAAAGTGCCGTTATTTATTTTTAACTTCTGTTATTGCGTTAAAAAATTGATTTATATTCTTTTTATACCCTTCACACAGTGAAAAAGGGTATATATAGGTTTGTCATTCCGTGTGAAATTTCTACAATTTTCATTTCCGACCCCATAAAGTATATATTTTCTGAAAGCTTATGAATAGGGAAGTCGATTAAGCTCTGTCAGTCTGTCAGTCTGTCCGTCTGTCCGTGTGTATGTTGAAATCAACTTTTTGAAGCCCCCCGACATCGCTTGGACCCGGGTGAGGTATTAAAATATCAGAAATATTCGGGAGTAGATCGCTATTGAAAATCAGAAACATCGGTACATAAACAACTAAGATATGAGCAAAAACCCACGACCACCTCGATTTTTTTTTCACAAAAACAACATTACAACAACAACATACATACATACAAACGTGTATACTGGTTAGAGAAAACGTGGCATCGAATCCCAGCTGAGCCAAAAAAAAATTTTTTATATATTAAAAATTTTTTTTTTAAATTTTTTTTTTTAATTTTTTTTTTATTTTTTATTTAATATATTATTTATATTTTTATTATTTTTTTTTTATTTTTTTTTTTGTTTTATATTAATTATATATATTTTAATTATTTTTAAAAATTTTTTTTTTTTAATTTTTTTTTAATTTTTTTTTTAAATTTTTTTTTTTAATTTTTTTTTAAATTTTTTTTTTTAATTTTTTTTTTTTATTTTTTTTTTTTAACATACATACGTAAATTTATAATTTTACAATGGGATGTTTTTATATATGTGTGTTTTTTATATGTTTGTACATCCATACGTATTTCATATGGGATGAATGGTGATACAAACTACTGTTATTGCATGACTACACGTTGTGAAGGGTATATAAGATTCGGCACGGCCGAATATAGCGCTCTTACTTGTTAGTAGTGAATTAGAGTGATTTAGTTAATATTAAAACGGAATAATGGCTTGTCGCAAAGAAATTTCAATTGAAGTAAGAAATTTAGTTGTAAAGTACAGAAATGAAAAAAAATCATTTGGTAAAATATCAAAGCTTTTAAATTTAAGTAAATCTACTGTTCAAACAATATTCAGCAATTATAAAAGCACTGGTACTATTGAAAGTAAGCTGCGTAGTGGTCGTCCAAAGAAACTCAATCGAAGAGACGTTAGCTTTATTTTAAAAGAAGTGGACAAACAGCCTAAGGTGAATGCTTCGAAATTGGCCGAAGAGCTAGCCAGAAGATCAGAAATAATTGTACATCCACGAACCATACAAAGAACCTTAAATAATAATGGTTACTACAGCAGAACTCCTAGATAAAAACCCCTAATAAGTGAAAAAAATCGTAAACTTCGTCTGAGTTTGCTAAAAAGCTTATTAAAAAGGGATTTGATTTCTGGAAACGAGTTTTATTTACTGACGAATCCAAATATAACATATTTGGAAGTGATGGGAGAAATAAAGTTTGGCGAAAAATAAATACAGCGTTGGATCCTAAAAACTTAGTTAGTAGAGTTTAACACGGCAGAGGTAGTGTAATGGTTTGGGGGTTGTGGCTGCTTCTGGAGTAGGAAACCTGGTTTTTATTGAGGGTAATATGGATCGGTATCAATACAAATCTATTCTAGAACAAAATTTGAAACAATCGGTTGATAATTTAAGTCTTGGTGG
Organism: Phyto melanocephala; assembly: GCA_941918925.1. Taxonomy (NCBI): domain Eukaryota; kingdom Metazoa; phylum Arthropoda; class Insecta; order Diptera; family Rhinophoridae; genus Phyto; species Phyto melanocephala. Next base: position 34,588,378 of record OW799237.1, on the reverse strand, counting down.
AAGTTGGATATTCCAACAAGACAACAATCCGAAGAATTCGGCGTTAATTGTCAAAGATTGGTTGCTGTACCATGCTCCACGACAGTTGTACACACCACCACAAAGTCCGGACTTGAACGTTATTGAGCACGTGTGGGAGATACTACAACGAAAAATCCGAAATCATAATATTACTAGTGCCCCAATGCTGAGACTAAAGATTCAAGAAGAATGGTAAAATATTTCATCTACAGAGTTAGAAAATTTGGTTAATTCGATGCAAAGAAGGTTACAGGCAGTCATAGATGCCTATGGTGGCCCAACTAATTTTAAAAATTAGTGCTAGTTTTTAATACTTGAAATAAGTTTTTATGTTATCTTGAATATCGTATTTAGACTTTTGTCAACGTATTTTAATTGTTTTTCTTGAATAATTTTTTAAGTTAATGTTGGAAAATATATTTTTTTTTGCTTATATTAATAAAATTGAATTTGGAACAAAACTGCAGCATTAGTTTTTTATTTAACGTTTTTAGACTTCTAAAATGTCAAAAATTGTGGTCGTACGTAGACTTTTTTCACGGGTAGTTAATTCCAGATCATCAGTAAACTTAAAAATTTATGAACAAGTTAAAAAATGTTGATAAGTTTCATTTAAAATTGTTCATAAACAAAATGAGAATTTTAAATAAAACGCGAAAAAATAAAAACCTTTTCACATAAGGTATACTGATGGTCTCGCATAAGCACCAGCAAAATGCATATATACCAGCTTAAACCCAACTACCAATAACTTAAAGTAAGTTGAAGAAATTTAAGTTATACAATTTTATTGCAGAGAAATATAATAACCATGCAAACAGTGTACTAAAGACCAAAAATGAATAAATATACCAGGTACCAGTCGTCACACCAGTCTCCTCAGTAATACAGGGCATTGATACGACTAAAATAAAATAGATCGGCTATGCTGCTCAATTTATTTTATAACAGTACATAGATAACAACAATTTTCAGGTAACACAACAACTTGGTTAATTAAAATCCTAGCAGAAAACACGAGATCCGGAATCCAAATACATTTTAAACAAGTAAGAGTGTTATATTCGGCCGTGCCGAATCTGATAATACCCTTCACCATCATGTACATAGGTATAATCTCACATCGTAGCTTAACCTATATATCATGTTATTCCCCTTTTTTCTTTATTATATCCGACGCAATCCTCGATTTTGAATTTTTAGGTAGTTAATTGTATTCAACTAGTCAAGCCCTTTAATTTGATACCCATATTGATGGGGTTAAAAAAATTTTATCCGCCATTTTGTTTTAGACGCCATCATGGATTTTACATTTTAGAATAATATACTGTATTCTACTGGTCAAGCCCTTTAATTTGATACCAATATTGAGGGGGTTCAAGAAGATACATTGTAAAATATCAGATTTGGCTCATACATAAATTTATTGTCCGCCATTTTGTAGTAGCGGCCAACATAAATTTAAAGTTTTTTATGGTGCTTTTATTGTTCTAGTCAAGTCCTTTCAGATGATATCAATATTGACTCTCTCGGTTGTCTAGAAGCTGAAAAAAATTGATTTCCATTTGTAAATTTTTAGAATATATATTTAAAAAAAAAATTGTTGCCTATAACTTTACCGATAAGAGCCCGATTTATCCAAAATTTTACACGAATTTCTCTAGAGGCATGTTATATCTACAAATAGTAGCAAAGGTAACTATAAATTATTCTATGGCTGAACAATTTTAATTTTGGTGGTAAAAATATAGAAAAAAACAGAGGCAGTCGTGTTTATTTGCTCATATCTCAGAAAGTAATCGGGCGATTGTGCTGAATTTCAATAGCGGTTCATTCCTAGATATTTCCAAAAGATTGATACCATACACAGATCTGAGGAACCTATAGTTTCAACCAACACACGGACAGACGGGCAGACGGTCAGGGCTTAATCGACTCCTCTATTCATAAGCTTTCAGAAAATATATATTTACTTGGGGGTCGGAAATGAAAATTGTAGAAATTACAAACGGAATGACAAAGCTATATATAACCTTGTGCACCACAGGTGAAGGGTATAATAATAAGATCAACACGTTTATATCAGAAATTATTAAAGTTTTTTTTTTTTTAATTTCCAACAAAATGATTTTATTAACTATTTTACTTTTGAAAGCAGCTTGTTCATACAATAATGAAAACATAGTTTTTTTTATTATCAAAAAAACATAGAAATTTATTTTCACTTCTTTGAAATTCAAGTGAAAGAAACTAAATGTAATCGTATAAAAATGGGGCCAATTTGTATTTTCCCTTAATATAAACAAAAACAACTAAAAACGTGTTGTTTATCAACTTTAAGATACACGTATTAAAGGTATTGGTCATTATAATTATAGTGAGTCATGTAAATATACGCATTAATAGATGGACTGACTGAATGGCTACTTTTCTGGAAAAATAGTGGTAACAAATACATAAAAATGTTTAACAAAAATATTGTTGTCCCACAACCTGTTGATCGTACATATTTGTGGCGCGGAAAAAACTCAAGCTTACAACTTGTTTTCTTGTTTGTGTTTTTTTTTTCTCATCAGTAAAATCGACAGGTGTTTGCAATATGGTTATAAACTGCAGCAACTGCAGAAATACGTTGAACAACAATAATAACAAAAGTGATACAGAAACAAAGCCATTTTAATGATTAATACTCGTACTTTTTGCTCCACCCTTGACTACGGCAATGAAAGTAATGAAAAGCGCGATATTCGGCTTTGCCGAATGTTTATTGACCACCACTAATACTGTATAGTACCTTATGACCATAAAATGTATTATCTTGTTAATAACTGTGATGGGTCACTGTTGAAAAATCTCTTTATACTAAAATATTTATTACCTATTCTCTATCGTTCAATTTGATTTGCTATTAAAGAGTGTTTAATAATCGCAATAGCATAAAAGGCGTGTCACTTCCCACTTTTCTAATACAAAAATTGTGTTGAAGATGGAAATAAATGGGGTTATAATTGTTTTGCGAAATTCTGTTTAATTTGCACATACATACAAAGCACGTTATAGTAGGTTGGTGTAAAAGTGGATGTTATACATTATATACATACATATGTATAATCCGCCATTTTGTTTCCAGTTTAATATAGAACCACATATTTATATCCTTCACCTGTGGCGCACAAGGGTATATATAGTTTTGTCATTCCGTTTGTAATTTCTACAATTTTCATTTCCGACTCCATAAAGTATATATTTTCTGAAAGCTTTTGAATAGAGAAGTCGATAAAGCCCTGACCTTCTGTCCGTGTGTTGGTTGAAATCGATTTTTAGAAGCAACCAAATTTTCCTCAGACCTGTGTATGGTATCAATCTTTTGGAAATATCCGGAAATGAATCGCTATTGAAATTCAGCAAAATCGTCCCATAACTTTCTGAGATATGAGCAAACAAACGCGACTGCCTCTGTTTTTTCCCATATTTGTACCACCAAAATTAAAATTTTTTAGCCATAAAATAATTTATAGGTACCTTTGCTACTATTTGTAGATATAATATGCCTCTAGAGATATTTGTAAAAAAATTTCGATAAAGCGTGCTATAATCGGTAAAGTTATAGACAAAAAATTTTTTTATATATATACCAAAAATCATTTTTTTTCTGCTTCTAGACAACCAAGAAAGTCAATATTAGTATCATCTGAAAAGACTTCACTAGCGCAATATTAGGTACTATAAAAAATTAAAATTCATGTTGGCCGCCACTACAAAATGGCGGACAATAAATTTATATATGAGTCAAATCTGGTATTTTAAAATGTAACTTCTTGAACTCCATCAATATTGGTATCAAATAAAAGGGCGCGGCCGAATATAGCACTCTTATTTGTTTAAATTATCTCTTGATAAGTTTGATCTCTTTTACATATGATTCCATCATTATTTTCCTTATCTATTAAGTTTTCTTACAAAATAAGTTATTATTTGGAGTGAGTAAGTTTTTGAAGTGGTCACAAATTTTAAACATTTTTCGTTTTGCTCTAAATAACATATTTTTAATATCTATGTATTTAATTAATTATCAGGTATGGAAAAATATCCAAGTTGTTCCGAAGAAGAAAGTGAGGTAATTCTTAATCTAGGAAATTTCCTAGTTACTTGGTTGCTCTAGAGGAAACCTCAATTAATGTACCCAGAGCTCCCAAACTCCCTTAAACAACAGCCAGGGAAGATGAAATAGTCGTAAGAGCAACTAAATCTGACCCATTTAAAAATTCAAACAGCGAAAACCGTTCGTTACCAAAAAAAAAATAAATAAATTTAAAATCCAATATGGATTTTGCTAAAGAAACCAATGAGTTTTTGGACAACTATTTTATGGAGCAACGAATCTAAATTCTGACGATGGGGATCAGATGGCAAACGCTATGTATGGTGTCCAGTTAACCAGCAGCACAATCCCAGATATACTATCGAAATAATTGATCATGTCGGCGGAAATAATATGGTGTGTGATACCATACGCGAAGGAATATTGCAAGCACACTCACGGCTTGTGAAGAGCTGCTAAGATCAACCAAACATAAATGTTGTGAAGTGAAGTTAAAAAGAGGATGGAAGGCAAAAATCCCAAAAATGATGACGAATTGTGGCAAAACATCAAAATGTGTTGGAAGGCTATTCCTCAATCTCTCTGCAGGCACTTAGTTGAGAGTTTGCCAAAAATACGTGCAAATGTTATTAAAAACAAGTAATAGCGCTATATTTGGCCGTGCCGAATCTGCTAATACCCTTCACCGTCCTGTAAATAGGTATAATCACCACATCGTAGATTAACCTATATTTCATGTAATACGCTATTTTCTTTATTATTTCCGACGCCATCTTTGATTTTGAATTTTTACATAGATAACTGTATTTTACTAGTCAAGTCCTTTCATTTGATACCCATATAGTTGGGTTCAAAAAAATTCGCTACGCACGATTTTGCTGGCAAATTTACCATAGCACAACATGAAATTTAGTGCTAACCAAAATGATTTCTCAACAAGACCATTGCTTTACGTGCTGTATGGCTCGCAGCGCGGTCTTGTTGATACCAGATCGCACCGAGACCATGCGTCAGAATTTCAGAAAGCAACACATTTTTGTATATTAGTTTGTTTAGAAGTTTGGATTTTTGTTACTCAATCACGCAAACTAGAACACATATATGGCACATTTCGTCCCGATAACTTAGTAAACGAAGTCGCGGGCTATCCTACTAATACAATGAATGTAAATAAATGAAATTTAGCAACAGATATATAACAACCTCGATTAACATATAGACTACCCTTCATCCCGATAACTACGCAGACGAAGTCGCGGGCATATGCCAGCATACAATAAAACAATATATAATTTTTCTCTCAGGTATTAAAGTTCCGTTAAATCACAACTAGTTGTTTTCCTACGAAATGGAAACATGCTAAAATAATTCCAGTCCCTAAATCGAACACTGAGTACCGGCCAATAGCAATACTAAGTTTTATTTCTAAGGCGTTGGAGAAAATTCTGCACTACCAGATAAGTGCTTTTGTTTATGAGAATGGGTTAATGTCTGATAAACAATCTGGTTTCCGTTCAAATCACAGCTGCATAACTGCTCTTGCAGATGTATCTGAGAACATCAGGTGTAATCTTGAGGATGATAAAATTAACTTTCTGGTTATCCTTGATCACTCAAAGGCATTTGATACGGTAGACCATTATATTCTTTGTACCAAACTAAGATCTTTATTTAAATTTTCAATGACAGTCACAAAACTTATTTCATCGTATCTCTCTGATCGGTTTCAGTCAGTTTCTGTTAATAACACAGTTTCCAATCCCTTAAGATTAAAAAGAGGTGTGCCTCAAGGATCAATTTTGGGACCATTATTATTCTCAATTTACGTTAATGATTTACCTCAACAATTATCTTACTGTAATGTCCATATGTATGCAGATGATGTGCAATTGTATATTGGCAGCCCAGTGCAATCAATCACAGAAAATATTAATAAACTTAATCATGATTTGACCAACATTCATCGTTGGGCATCGGCAAATCGACTATGTTTACATCCTAATAAATCCAAATGTCTGATTATCCATAGAAGAACCGTAACTCCTTTCAGAGCAGATATCGTTATAAATAATGAAAAGGTTGACATAGTAACTACAGTAAGAAATCTAGGAATATTATTTAACAGCAATCTAACATGGTCAAGTCACATAGACTCACTAGGTTTAAAGGTATATAATAAGTTAAGAACATTATGGTCGGTGCAATATTTTACGCCATTGAGGGTGAGAATGCTACTAGCGAAGGCCTATTTGGTTCCTAGTCTGACTTATGGCTGTGAATTGTTTTCTCGTTGTAATTTCCTGAGTAGGAAGAAGCTTGAAGTGTTGTATAATAATATTGTAAGATATGTGTATGGTCTAAGGCAACGTGATCATGTGTCATCTTTTTCAAAAAACCTATATGGAGTATCATTTGAAAACTTTTTAAATATAAGAATGCTAATTTTCCTTTGGAAAATTATTTATACTGAAGACCCAAAATACTTATTTCAAAAGATTCGTTTTGCTAGGTCATCTAGAGGCAGAAAAATTATAATTCCAAGATTTCGTTATCTCGTTTCTGAGTGGCAGTTTTTCATAAATGCTATTCGTCTTTGGAATGCTCTTCCACACAATCAACAAACAAATAGCAACGCAATTAATTTTAAAAAATTTCTATTTAATTATTTTGATTAAACCTTTTAAATTTTTAGTTTTTGTATAATATTATTATTTTTTTATCTTGATTAAATGTCTTATTATTACTTTATTGCTTTATAATTAAGTTTTTATTTTTATATTGTTTTTTATTTTGAAAATGTTTGAAAATAGAATTTAATTTTATCATGTATTATTTGTTATGGCAAAATTTTTTTTGTACAAATTTAAATTCCTGTAGTATAATTATAAGACTAAGTCTTGTTGTGCAAGGAAACAATAAAATAAATAAATAAATAAATGCACTCCAAACAAAACAAAGCTAGGATTTTTTTCAACAAGTTTGGAAAAATTCGTTTTGTTAAAATCTTTTATATTCATTAATATAAAACAAGATGAAATCTTCTATTCTTAATGATGCTGTTTGTTTAAATAGCCAATAACTAATTATTTTTTTGCTTAAAAAAAATTACACTTTTACCGGAAATTTTTGCTGAACGTACTTTGAAAGGAAGAGATTTTATTGGCCGCCGATTGACTTGAGTTAGTCCCTTTTGTTCTTCTTTTTTTTTCTTGGAGTGATTGAGTAAATGTACCGAAACATCGATATAAAAACATCAATATAGTATATCGTCGAAATTTTTGTAAAAAATCTCGCAGCTTTCCAAATTAATATTTATTATTCCGAAAAATCGCTGGATCAACAATAAAAAGCGATCCAAAGAGGACCACAAGAAAAGTTTGGGAATTCTTAACTTTAGTCTGGACATGAAAAATTATTGTTTCTGTCGTCCACAACTGTCCTCAATTTATGAGCTCAAAAAAATATTTTGATTTGTTTACAAAATGTGTGAAATTTTAATAAAAAAATATGGTAACATTGTTCAGAATAAGTAAGGAAAATCTCCTTACGATGGAATTCGGTTTTAACATCTACTGTCGTTGGAGACCATTACAGAAATTGATTTTTAAACAGACGTTTCAACTGCATACACTACTCGCACGATAATAGATTTTTGAAAATTTATTTCCAGATGTATCTCATTCTGGCAATTTTTAGTTGCCGACAAGATCATCCGATTTTACCGTTACGTTCCGTTTAAGTTACAGGTCCAGAAAAGAATATTCGATAAGAGTGCTAAAATTATCGTCCAAAGTTCTGACCAGAATGAATGAAAATGCTTAAAAAAAACTCCAAATGGTCATCAGCTATGGCAGTTTCCGTTTGATCGATAACATATTCAAAAAGTGATATTGATATTTTTGTTGTGAAGTACAATTGTTCGGCTTAGAATTGAAATATTTCATTTATATGGCTGCCGCGGCAAGCCTCACAGTACTTTTTCGAGTGTATGGGGTTGATTTCAACAATGGCATTATGTCTGCACTGTTTTAACTGCATAACACTTGCCTTTAACGGCGCCCCACAAAAAATAGTACAAATCGTAGCTTCTTGGAGGACAATTGATATCACCATTTCGGTTAATTAAACAGTCATTAAACGTTGTACGCAATAAATCGATTGTGTCATTAGATGTGTGGCAAGTTGCATTACCTGTTGAAAAAAAAACATCATTCATACAATATCATGCAGAGTGGGCACAAAGAAATCGGTTATCATGGTGCGATCGGTGTCTCCATTGATCGAAATATGGGCCCATGATGCCTTCGCTCTACAAGCCACAACAAAGTCAATCGAAATGGGTGTATCGGCTTCTGTAAAACCACGTTTCGGTTTTCTGAGCTCCAAATATAGCAATTTTGTTTATTAACATGCCCACGAAGATGAAAATGAGCTTTATTCGAAAAGATGTATTTTTTTCCAAAATCATTTTCGTGCAATTTTCGTGTTTTGGAAATACATTTCCACTAAATCCCAACGTTGCTCAAACGTAAATCGATTAATTTCGTTCAGGGGAAATAATATACTGAATTTTGTGACAGAATAGAATGACTAAAGTATTGCCAAATTCGAAAATACTGCTGGTTCAAACTTAAGCTGATAGATGGCCCATCCTTTATTTTCTTAAAAGAAACATACAAATATCAAGAAACAGATGGTTATGGAATCAAAAAGCGATATATATTTCACTTCTAACTCATTTTTAAGCCTTTTATTTTAACATATTAATATTTTTTTCTTTTCAATTTTAAAATATTAAGGAAAACAAATAAGAGCACTATATTCGGCTGTGCCGCATATTTGATATCCACCATCAATTTTGTTAACTTTTATAGCAGAAAACTTATTATTTTGTTATTAACCGTAATAATCTCTGTATAAGTGGGCGTTAAAGTAGGCGTGAAAAAGTAGTATCTGCTAATAAATTCAACTTAGATATTTAAATATAGAGTCCTTTATTCTTTCAAAATCTTTGTCCATAGAGAAATTATATAAATTTGAGAAAACGCGTTATATGGGAGGTGGGCGTTAAAGTGAGCGTGTCACCTTAATTTTCCGTTATACCAAGTCGTTTATTACGTTTTTAATTTCAAATATACCGAAAAAGACACTGAGTAGTATAAATTTTCGTACATTTTGCTCCATAACTTCTTTCGTAATGTATAGATTAAAGCAATTTTCCGGGAAAAATATTTTTTTTTACTCAGGACCTACTCTTGCTTTACGAGCTATAACTTTCATCCGAATAAGAAATATTCTGGCAAAATTTGAGCCCCCTAGCTTTTTCGGTCCGACCTCTATCGTGCTTTCAACAGGCGGACGGACATAGCTAGATCGTCATAAAATTTAGCCCCGATTCAGAAAATACATACTTTGTGTGTTACAAACGCAATGACAAAATGAATATACCCCCACTATTTTTTTGGTATTGGGTATAAAAATTCACAACTAAGAATATGATAAGACAATTTTTTTCCTCTTTGCTCGTACCATCATACAGTCGTATTTTTTACTGTCCTTGTCTTTATTTTGGGGGAACAAATGTCTTTCTGTTCTTCATTCGGTCAATTTAATTCATAATTTTATCGTTTACATATGCATACATATAAAAATAGTTGTGTTATTGTATTGGTTTGTGCATTTTTCGGCTTGGGCAGTTTTTCACTTTTTTCTTTTAATTATTTTCGCAATAATCACTGTTGGCAACATTTTATTTTTGCATCTTACTGAATTGCTTTAACTTTTTTATTCTTTTTTAAAAATAAGTACATACTTGTATGTCTTGTCTTAAATTTCACGTTTTTGTTTGAGGTCTAAGCCTTAACCATAAACGAAGTCTACATAACACAGTAATAGTAGGATAGGGAAATCTCAAACTTTGGACACATTTGGATACTTGAAAAATACTCGTGCCAAATAAGTTACTAAAACATACAAAAAAAATAACAGTTTATTTCAATACTAATGAGTATGTTAAATTTCAATAACAATTAGTTATAAGTAAGGTGACTTTGGATAATAATATGTCGACTATAGAGATTCTAACGTCCTAAAATCAAATACGCTTTCAGTTTTTTTCTATCGGGCACAGATTTTTTATGGGCATGTCTAATTTTTCGCCCAAAATAAGGCGTTAATGCTGATACATTTCATCAGAACGATTAGTCAGATTTTGATCGAAATACCATTAAGTCACCTAAATAACGTTTTTTCATATTTTTAAGAGTTTAGGAGATACTCAGAAATAAGTGGCAATATTAGCGGAATTCACTCTTGGTAGCATTTTTGCAATTAGTGCAAATATGCAAACTTGTGGCAACGAGCTAATTTTTAAGGTTTTTAAGAAACAACAAATCTTTTTTTAAATTAATAAGTACGATTCTGTGTTTTAATATTTTCCGAAAAGAAAATTAATTATTTTGAATAAATTTCAATGCCTAAATCAACGAAAAAATATAATATCACAATTTTTTTGGTAAAAAATGCCATGTATGAAATTGAATTTGTGGAGATTTTAAATCCTGAGAGTAAACAAATTGTGTATCTGTTGTGCAAATTTGTGTGACATTACTTTGCACTGGTTTTTAGTTGTGCATATTTGCTCAAGTGATGCAAATTGCAATTCAATAGAATTTGTTTTTGTAGTCGTGCACAAGTTAAATTGTTTGCTAGACTTGCACAGTCTGCACGACTTGCAAGGGTAGTTTGCATCAAATAGTGAGTTCCCCTAATATTTTTTTCTATCATTCACCGTTGTATTTACTACAATATTAGATTCCGACGCGATAAAGTATATATTATGACCAGGGGAGTCGCTTGAACCTGTCCGTGTGCTGATTGAAATCAACTTTTAGAAGCCCCAACATGTTACCCAGATCTGTATATGATATATTTTTTTGAATATATGCAGAAAAGAATCGCTATTAAAATCCAGCACGATCGGTCCATAACTTTCTGAGGTATGAGCAAATAAATACTACTGCCACTGTTTTTTTTTTCCATATTCTTACTACTAAAATCAAAATTTTTCAGTCCCAAGTTAATTTTTAGAGACGTTTGTTGCTATTTATAGGTATGATATGCCTCTAGCGATATTCGTTCGTATAAAAAGTTTTGAATGCGATATCGTAAAGTATTCGAAGTGATTGATGACATCTAGAAAAAGTTAAACAATAAATTGATATTAGAATTAACAGTTCACATGATATGACTTGTAGCCCGACTACTTAGCGCTAAAAGGAATAAGTAAAGATTGTTTGATATATAAAAAGTTTTTCAAAACACATTGCTTACCAAAAATACTCGTTTAAGGCCATGACTGTCGTACAAAGTCTTGCGATTATGTCAAAAAAAGTCTGATAGGTTTCAGTTCTACAAGAGAAAATCGCAACAAAACGTGCGATTAAATATTTATAAAAAGTAACGCTGATCGCACAAAAACTACTATATAAACTACAAATTAGACACAATTGTAAAAAAATCTGTCACACATGTGCACTTTTTGTCCACACTATGAAACTTTCTGAACACGTATACTATTTTTGACATATCGAGCCACTAAATCTGATAGTTAGTCATGTTCGTTGTTTTAAAATAAATCTCAGCTGCTCGTTCCATAACTATTTATGACCACACTGATATTCCCAACAATATAAACTATTTGTTGAAAATACAACAATTAAAAGTACTCATAATAGAACTGTTGAATCTTTTGAAAACCCGGTTAAACATATGGAAATTATTTTATATTAGGACGCGTCGCGAAAGAAACACGTACTAATAACAAAGAAACGTACAGATTAGAACGCATTCAGCCCGTAGTGAAGAGAATATGGCAGGTGTAGCGGATAATGATGTGCAACCCATAACCAATCAATTTGATGTCGTGCGCAGCATTGTATCCTCTCTTATAGAACTTGATTTATGGAATCAAACTTGTTAAGAATTAAAACAGCCAGACCAACCATAGTTGTGTTTGTGGTACAATTGCACCAAATTTGGTACAATTTTTCCATATTTCTTATATACAAGGTTTATTTGGTATTGAAACTGGTCTAAATCGGTATATTAGAGAGTTATATCTCGTAATGCAAGATTAGGTAAAAAAAAACAATGGCCTTCCTATATCGAATTGCGATTGTGTCTAAGTGCATTGACGTAAAGCGATCAAATTTTTAATAAAAAAAAATATCTTTCCCTGAAAATTGCTTAAATCTATACATTAAAAGCTTATACCGTAGTGTCTTTTTCGGTTTATTTAAAACGTAATAAAACTGACAAAATTAGATGTGCGATTCTGAAAACTTCCAAACATTGGTTTTAAGGTGACACGCCTACTTTTACGCCCATTATTATATTTCTATATGGATACAAATTATAGAAAAATAAATCTGTTATAAATTATCTAAGTTGAATTCAACATTAATTGTAAAATTTTAAAAGTAGTAGGTGCCATTCCCACTCAAAGTAATTTTTTTTTTAACTACGTCTGGATACCAAATTATACTCTTCAACTTCCGTAAAAAAAACTTAATTGTGGTAAAAAAAAGAATCTGTACTAACATTTCTAATGTTGAAATACTTAAGGTTTCATAGAAAGAGTAAAATTTAAGAAAATAAATTAATAGCAAATCGAAGTTACACAAAGAAAGTAGTAACATATATTTTTTGCTATAAAAGTACACAAAATTGGTGGTGGGTATCAAAAATTCGGAACAGCCGAATATATAGTGCTCTTACTTGTTTTATTTATTTAAAATACTTTAAAAGAATCTTGTTTAAAAAAATTATATATTTCTAGTGTGAATGCCTGTTTTTAAGGGACTTGCTGAAACACGTTAAGAACGTCTGTTCTATGGTAAATAAAAAAAACATGTTTTTTACCATTTTTATTGATCAATGTTTTTCTTCATTTTCTGCTTTGTTATTGTTATGTTTCTTTGGATATTTTTGCGGTTTATTTTTTTTTTTACTTGTAGTTATTTTATTGTTTAAATACTTTTGTGTTACTTTGAAGATTTCCTTGTGACTCGTGCTGGCGTCGACAGCTCTCATGACTCAACAAACAATAAAAAACGACCAAACAAATAAAAAAAACTCCACACTCCATTGTGAATTGTTGTTGGATAATTATTTTTGAATTGGTCAATTGTGTCTAGTAAATTTTTGGGGTTTTCAATGTAGTGGAACAGGTGTTTATTTCAATCAGAGAACGTAACAAGATGGTATGCAGTATGACCGTTTATTCTTGCAAAATCCCTGTTGCAAATAATTCTTATTAATGTGGGTTTATTAAACTGTAAATTCGTTGACATTTCTTTATAATTTAAATAAATGTGACTACATGATGGCTGTATGTACACAATTTTCTTAAGTTAAATCTGAGATTTAAAGAATATCTAAATAGTTTTCTTAAAAAATACACAACATAGAATTTCCAACTAAAGGCTAGTTGCAGTTGTGACTGAATATCAGAAACGAAATTTTTTATTTACTTCTAAACGGAAAAGTAATCATTAAGAAAAATTTTTTTTATTTGTTTATTAAAGTCTAACAGATTATGTGAATACCCAAAAAATTAATAAAAACAAGAGCGCTATGTTCGGCCGTGCCGAATCTGATTATACCCTTCACCGTCATGTAGATGGGTATAATGACCACATCGTAGCTTAGCCTATATTTTAGAATTCATGCAATACGCAAGTTTCTTTATTATTTCCGACGCCATCTTTGATTTTGAATTTTTACATTGTTAACTGTTACTACTACTAATCAAGCCCTTTCATTTAATACAGTGTAATCTTGATATTTCGGACACTTGCAAATTCGGACAACGCGGTAATCCTGACACTTGATTTTTCGCATTATAAACTCTGTAATCCGGACATCACCCCTATTTTTTACCTCAATAATCGGGACAACCTTTTTTTATAGCTTTTCCATTTCTTTGCCAAAAAACTCTTCTTTAAAGTTTGTAAAAAAAAAATGCATTTGAATGCAAACAGAACTTTCAAACAGGAGAACTAAAAAACAATACACCATGGTAGCAAGCTACCTTAGAGCAGAGATTGACAGAACGTACTTCTGCTATGTTCTCTTCTACCTATTTGCATGTTTAAGAGCGTAATAAAATCCCATTGTAGCCTTTGGCTCAGAATGTACCGTTATGTTTAAAATTTCTTTGCCATTTTTTGAGTAATACGGTCGGTATTTCTTTAGATGTGAAAAAGAATGTTGTGCTTACTTAAGTGTAAGTTTCGTTTACAATTTATTAAATAATACGCGACAATGCCACCAATAAAAAAAAGAATCCTATTTTCTTAACGATTGATCAGAAAAATGAAGTTTTAACGAAATTAACGCAAGGAAAGTCTGTCCGCCAACTGGCAGCAGAATATAATGTTGTTATGTGTTATGTTTCTTCCAAAGAACTGTACGGCACTTATTCAGCCTATGGACCAAAATAGGATTAAAATTTTAAAAATTACAAATCTAATGGATGTTTTATAAACTTATTCTTTAAATGACGTCACATTTTTTGGCCTCAAATGCTTGGGATAATGTGGATAAGGGTGTTTAAACAAAATTCTTTACGATGAAGAATGGAGCTCAGATGACGAACTACCACTGGCAATGCTAAGATTTAACGGAATTAACGGATTTACTCGTCAATATATTTTTGGATGTGTACAATTCTACTGAAGTCAATGAATGGTTGGTTAAATGACGAAACTGTAATCACTGATGATGAATCTGATGAAGATGATGTTATTGAATCCCATAATGGCGGAAATGGTAATAGTATTCCAAAAACATTACATTCTCAAGCTATATCTGCCTTTAGTACCTGTATTAAATATTGTGAAGAGCAGGACTTTCCTGCGGGAGCAATTTTAAAGCTCATAAATCTTATAAAGCTTGCATATAGAAAGAAAAATGAAACTAAACTCCATCAGATGAAAAGTACTAACTACTCGTATAAGAAGCAATAATTTTATGATTTTAAACTGTTTATAAAAATCAAATGAATAAATAGTTTTTTGTCTGTTATTAGTACATATCATTTATATTTTCTTCAGTTTTTGTTTTCTTCGTTATCTAAATGAATTCAAACGGTGTATACAAATGAATGAATAAATAGTTTCTATTGTTTTCAAAAACATTTTTTTTATTTTTCATCTCTCTCCGAATTTCCGAACATTTCGGTATTTCGGACACTGCCTGGTTTTCAATTGTCTGGATTATCGAGATTACACTGTACCCATATTGTTGGAGTTAAAAAAAATGTTGTTCTTGGTTATATAGAAATTGAAAAATATATATTTTCGCTTGTAAATTTTAGGAGAAATACCAAAGCAGTTGTACTTTGAAACTTTATCTCAGTTGGTTTCACACTGATTTGTTAGTTTTTCTTAGAAATAATTTCTGAGATTACGGCTCATAATTTGGTACCTTAAGCGTGTTCAAAAATAACTTAGGATTTTCAAAATGTTGAACACATACGGGCAGACAGACAGTCGGATAAAGTTTAATCGACTCCCCTATTTATAGGCTTTCAGAAAATATATACTTTTTGGGGTCGAAAGTGAAAATTGTAGAAATTTCACACGTAAAGACAAACCTATATAAAGGGTCCGCCATGTAATGTTTTTTTTTTCAACTAGTGCTTATTTCGTGAATGGTAACACTAAGATCGTCTGATTTGACAGATAATTAGTTTTATTCTTCCGCTGAACGAATATGGTTGTGTATACGCTTGAACAACGCTGGAAAATATGGCGACATTACTTTGGCCGATTTTGTCAAAAAAAATCATCTTTTCAGATGAAGCAATTAAGCGGGTATGTAAAGAAGCAAGATTGTCGCATTTGGGGCACAGAAAACCCGCACGCATACATTGAAAAGCCGACAACCCAAAACGAGTCACTGTTTGGTGCGAATTTTGGTCCAGAGGTATAATTGGGGCATTTTTCTTCGAAAATGAGCAAGGAGTGGCCGTAGTCAATGGCGATCGTTATCGGGCCATGTTGAATGTGTAAAAATTCACAATCAGAAATGGCGTCCGATACAAAATGGCAGACATATAGAAAAAGAACAAGTAACAGTGCTATATTCGGCCGTGCCGAATCTTATATACCCTTCACAAACAAATTTTTTTAGAAAAATTTTTAAAAAATTTTTTAAAATTTTTTTTAAATTTTTTTCTGTAGTTTTTTTTTACTATTTTTTTCTTATTTTTAATATTTTTTTTTTTAATTTTTTTGTTTGGTATGTTTTTTACATGTACATATGTATGTATCTATGTTGTTGTTGTAATTGTGAAAAAAAACGAGGTGGTCGTGGTTTTTTGCTCATATCTCAGAAAGTTATGGGGCGATTGTGCTGAATTTCAATAGCGATTCATTCCTGGATATTTCCAAGAGATTGATACCATAAACAGATCTGAGGAACATATAGTTGCTTCTAAAAGTTGATTTCAACCAACACACGGACAGATGGGCAGACGGACAGACGGTCAGGGCTTAATCGACTCCTCTATTCATAAGCTTTCAGAAAATATATACTTTATGGGATCGGAAATGAAAATTGTAGAAATTGCAAACGGAATGACAAAGCTATATATACCCTTGTGCACCACAGGTGAAGGGTATAAAAAAACGTCATAAAAGCAACAAAATCAATGTGCCACGCCCACTTTTACGCCCACCTCCCATATAACGTTTTAACTAAAATTCATATAATTTCTCTATTAATAAAGATTATGGAATAATAAATGCCTATATTGAAACACCTCAGTTGTACTCATTCGCAAAAATTACTTTGACACGCCTACTATAACGCCCACTTTTCACGTTATCTACCGTTAATGAAATTTAAAAGCTCATAAAACCGCTAAAATTAGAGGTATGATGATAAATTTTGCTGCGTCTATTCCCCTAGGCAATTTCATTACTATGCCAAAAAATTAAGGTGCCACGCCCACTTTTACGCCCACCTCCCATATAACGTTTTACCTAAAATTCATATAATTTCTCTATTAATAAAGATTTTGGAATAATAAAGGACCATATTGAAACACCTAAGTTGTACTCATTAGCAAAAACAACTTTGACACGCCTACTATAACGCCCACTTTCACTTTTGAATTGTGTCCAGACGCATAAACGTAGTCATGAAACTTCGAATATATATTTATCGAGTCAAAAGAATATTTTTCCCTGAAAATCGCTTAAATCTATGCATTAGGAAAAGAGTTATAGATAAAAATGTACGAAAATTTATACCGCACAGTGTATATTTCAAATTTAAAACGTAATAAAACTGACAAAACTATATGTACGATTCTAAAATTTTGCAAACATGGCTTTTTGGCCAAAGTCTTCGTTATAACGGAAAGTAGATGTGCCACGCACACTTTTTTCTTTAAATTTTTATAAAAATATATTAGTCATATGTATATATTAGCATTTATTCATCTTACACTGCGCCATTTATTGTACTGTAGCTAAATATAAGATAAAGATGATAAGATAGATGACTCTACTAGCAACTACTAGATGGCATGCTAACAACTTATACTTATGTTCTCCTGAAGTTATGCTCTATTAAAAATGGGAATTTAGGAAAATTTTGACCTAAGTAAAAAAAATTATCTCTAAACATTATAAACAATTTATTTTCATGTACTAATGGCTAACAAATTTTAAAATTATACAAAACTTATTTCGTTTGAAAATTTTTTAAAAGCAAAATGTTATAGAAGTTTAAAAATCAAAATCTTACTAATAAATTTCCCGTTTTAGAAAAATGCAGAGAATGTATATTTTAAATCACCCTGTGGCCCTTAAAATTTAACCTTAAATTCACTTTCTTCCTCTTAAATTCATGTAAATTCTCTATGAATAAAGATTTTGGAATATAAAAGGACTATATTGAAACATCTAAGTTGTGCTCATTAGCAAAAATGACTTTGACACGACTACTATAACGCCCACTTTTCACGTTATCTACCGTTAATGAAATTTAAAAGCTCATAAAACCGACAAAATTAGAGGTATGATGATAGAATTTGCTATATATATCCCCCTAGGCAATGTCATTATTGTGCCAACAAATTAAGGTGTCACGCCCACTTTTACGCCTACCTCCCATACAACGGTTTATCTTAAATTCATGTAATTTCTCTATTGACAAAGTTTTTGGGAAAATAAATGACTATATTGAAATATCTAAGTTGTATTTATTAGCAGAAACTTTATTGACACGCCTACTTTAACGACCACTTTCATTGAAAGACTACATTTAAAAAAGCATTTTAGTAGCATATCGAAGTTGTAAAGGGTGGTTAAATTTTAAGGGCCGATGTTGAATTAAAATAAAAAACAAATTATTTAGAAAATTATTATTATTTCTTTTTGTAATGATAATACTTGTACGGTTCAATTATGGATTTAACAAAATATCGGCCAAATGGCCTCCCCATCCTTGGTGCCACTCCTCTATCTGATGGTCCAAATTTTCAATGACAATGTTGATGCTCAATTGTTGAGCATGATGATGAGTCGAGGTTGAATGCTCTTTTGCCACACTATCGCAAAAAATGTGTGTGAAGATAAATTTGAAACCCTACACACAAAC
This sequence comes from Phyto melanocephala, assembly GCA_941918925.1. Taxonomy (NCBI): domain Eukaryota; kingdom Metazoa; phylum Arthropoda; class Insecta; order Diptera; family Rhinophoridae; genus Phyto; species Phyto melanocephala. The sequence continues at coordinate 34,569,579 of OW799237.1, read as the reverse complement.
CTAATAAGTAACAGAGCTATGTTAATTACTTAACAGAACTAATGTTATTACTCTAAATTTAGTTGTTTTTTATAATTAAAGATATTTTTATAAAATTAATATTAAAAAAAAAAAAAAAAAAAAACTGAATTCATAGAACACACCTTTGAAGCAAGCAATGATTAAAAATATTTAATATAACATTTTAGGTGAAAATAATAACACCTTTATAAAGAGTGATTTTTGAATAAAATATTTATGTTTTTTCAAATATACAAAGTTGGCACACAATACCACTATGTGGAAAGTATAGCCAGAGGCCATTACTACCACACTATGGAAGTGGAATTTCTGAATTGATTTTGTGAAGTTTTTAAAAAATTATTGAAAATTTCTTTTTTTTCATATAAAATTTCTGTGAGGGATTTTGGTCATTGTGGGCAAATATGGAGATGGCACGCAACACCACTATATGGAAAGTATAGCCAGGAACCATTGCTACCACATTATGGAAGTGGAATTCCTGAATTGATTTTGTGAAGTTTTTAAAAAATTATTGAAAATTGATATTTTTTCATATGAAATTTCTGTGAGGGATTTTGGTCATTGTGGGCAAATATGGAGACGGCACGCAATACCACTATATGGAAAGTATAGCCAAAGGCCATTGCTACCACACTATGGAAGTGGAATTCCTGAATTGATTTTGTGAAGTTTTTAAAAAATTATTGAAAATTTCTTTTTTTTCATATAAAATTTCTGTGAGGGATTTTGGTCATTGTGGGCAAATATGGAGACGGCACGCAACACCACTATATGGAATGTATAGCCAGGGGCCATTGCTACCACATTATGGAAGTGGAATTCCTGAATTGATTTTGTGAAGTTTTTAAAAAATTATTGAAAATTGATATTTTTTCATATGAAATTTCTGTGAGGGATTTTGGTCATTGTGGGCAAATATGGAGACGGCACGCAATACCACTATATGGAAAGCATAGCCAAGGGCCATTACTACCACACTATGGATGTGGAATTCCTGAATTGATTTTGTGAAGTTTTTAAAAAATTATTGAAAATTAATATTTTTTCATATGAAATTTCTGTGAGGGATTTTGGTCATTGTGGGCAAATATGGAGACGGCACGCAATACCACTATTTGGAAAGTATAGCCAAAGGCCATTGCTACCACATTATGGAAATGGAATTCCTGAATTGATTTTGTGAAGTTTTTAAAAAATTATTGAAAATTTATATTTTTCATATGAAATTTCTGTGAGGGATTTTGGTCATTGTGGCAAATATGGAGACGGCACGCAATACCACTATATGGAAAGCATAGCCAAGGGCCATTACTACCACACTATGGATGTGGAATTCCTGAATTGATTTTGTGAAGTTTTAAAAAAATGTGTGAAAATTTTATTTCTCATATGAAATTTCTGTGAGGGATTTTGGTCATTGTGGGCAAATATTGAGACGGCACGCAACACCACTATATGAAAAGTATAGCCAGAGGCCATTACTACCACACTATGGAACTCGAATTCCTGAATTGATTTTGTGAAGTTTTTAAAAAATTATTGAAAATTTCTTTTTTTCATATAAAATTTCTGTGAGGGATTTTGGTCATTGTGGGCAAATATGGAGACGGCACGCAACACCACTATATGGAAAGTATAGCCAGGGGCTATTGCTACCACATTATGGAAGTGGAATTCCTGAATTGATTTTGTGAAGTTTTTAAAAAAATATTGAAAATTGATATTTTTTCATATGAAATTTCTGTGAGAGATTTTGGTCATTGTGGGCAAATATGGAGACGGCACGCAATACCACTATATGGAAAGCATAGCCAAGGGCCATTACTACCACACTATGGATGTGGAATTCCTGAATTGATTTTGTGAAGTTTTTAAAAAATTATTGAAAATTGATATTTTTTCATATGAAATTTCTGTGAGGGATTTTGGTCATTGTGGGCAAATATGAAGACGGCACGCAATACCACTATATGGAAAGTATAGCCAAAGGCCATTGCTACCACATTATGGAAGTGGAATTCCTGAATTGATTTTGTGAAGCTTTTAAAAAATTATTGAAAATTGATATTTTTTCATATGAAATTTCTGTGAGGGATTTTGGTCATTGTGGGCAAATATGGAGACGGCGCGCAATACCACTATATGGAAAGCATAGCCAAGGGCCATTACTACCACACTATGGATGTGGAATTCCTGAATTGATTTTGTGAAGTTTTAAAAAAATGTTTGAAAATTTTATTTCTCATATGAAATTTCTGTGAGGGATTTTGGTCATTGTGGGCAAATATGGAGACGGCACGCAACACCACTATATGGAAAGTATAGCCAGGGGCCATTGCTACCACATTATGGAAGTGTAATTCCTAAATTGATTTTGTGAAGTTTTTAAAAAATTATTGAAAATTGATATTTTTTCATATGAAATTTCTGTGAGGGATTTTGGTCATTGTGGGCAAATATGGAGACGGCACGCAATACCACTATATGGAAAGCATAGCCAAGGGCCATTACTACCACACTATGGATGTGGAATTCCTGAATTGATTTTGTGAAGTTTTAAAAAAAATGTTTGAAAATTTTATTTCTCATATGAAATTTCTGTGAGGGATTTTGGTCATTGTGGGCAAATATGGAGACGGCACGCAACACCACTATATGGAAAGTATAGCCAGAGGCCATTGCTACCACATTATGGAAGTGGAATTCCTGAATTGATTTTGTGAAGTATTTAAAAAATTATTGAAAATTTCTTTTTTTTCATATGAAATTTCTGTGAGGGATTTTGGTCATTGTGGGCAAATATGGAGACGGCACGCAATACCACTATATGGAAACCATAGCCAAGGGCCATTACTACCACACTATGGATGTGGAATTCCTGAAATGATTTTGTGAAGTTTTAAAAAAATGTGTGAAAATTTTATTTCTCATATGAAATTTCTGTGAGGGATTTTGGTCATTGTGGGCAAATATGGAGACGGCACGCAACACCAATATATGGAAAGTATAGTCAGGGGCCATTGCTACCACATTATGGAAGTGGAATTCCTGAATTGATTTTGTGAAGTTTTTAAAAAATTATTGAAAATTTCTTTTTTTTCATATGAAATTTCTGTGAGGGATTTTGGTCATTGTGGGCAAATATGGAGACGGCACGCAATACCACTATATGGAAAGCATAGCCAAGGGCCATTACTACCACACTATGGATGTGGAATTCCTGAATTGATTTTGTGAAGTTTTAAAAAAATGTTTGAAAATTTTATTTCTCATATGAAATTTCTGTGAGGGATTTTGGTCATTGTGGGCAAATATGGAGACGGCACGCAACACCACTATATGGAAAGTATAGCCAGAGGCCATTGCTACCACATTATGGAAGTGGAATTCCTGAATTGATTTTGTGAAGTTTTTAAAAAATTATTGAAAATTGATATTTTTTCATATGAAATTTCTGTGAGGGATTTTGGTCATTGTGGGCAAGTATAGAGACGGCACGCAATACCACTATATGGAAAGCATAGCCAAGGGCCATTACTACCACACTATGGATGTGGAATTCCTGAATTGATTTTGTGAAGTTTTAAAAAAATGTTTGAAAATTTTATTTCTCATATGAAATTTCTGTGAGGGATTTTGGTCATTGTGGGCAAATATGGAGACGGCACGCAACACCACTATATGGAAAGTATAGCCAGAGGCCATTGCTACCACATTATGGAAGTGGAATTCCTGAATTGATTTTGTGAAGTTTTTAAAAAATTATTGAAAATTTCTTTTTTTTCATATGAAATTTCTGTGAGGGATTTTGGTCATTGTGGGCAAATATGGAGACGGCACGCAATACCACTATATGGAAAGCATAGCCAAGGGCCATTACTACCACACTATGGATGTGGAATTCCTGAAATGATTTTGTGAAGTTTTAAAAAAATGTGTGAAAATTTTATTTCTCATATGAAATTTCTGTGAGGGATTTTGGTCATTGTGGGCAAATATGGAGACGGCACGCAACACCACTATATGGAAAGTATAGTCAGGGGCCATTGCTACCACATTATGGAAGTGAAATTCCTGAATTGATTTTGTGAAGTTTTTAAAAAATTATTGAAAATTGTTATTTTTTCATATGAAATTTCTGTAAGGGATTTTGGTCATTGTGGGCAAATATGGAGACGGCACGCAATACCACTATATGGAAAGCATAGCCAAGGGCCATTACTACCACACTATGGATGTGGAATTCCTGAATTGATTTTGTGAAGTTTTTAAAAAATTATTGAAAATTGATATTTTTTCATATGAAATTTCTGTGAGGGATTTTGGTCATTGTGGGCAAATATGGAGACGGCACGCAATACCACTATATGGAAAGTATAGCCAAAGGCCATTGCTACCACATTATGGAAGTGGAATTCCTGAATTGATTTTGTGAAGTTTTTAAAAAATTATTGAAAATTGATATTTTTTCATATGAAATTTCTGTGAGGGATTTTGGTCATTGTGGGCAAATATGGAGACGGCACGCAATACCACTATTTGGAAAGTATAGCCAAAGGCCATTGCTACCACATTATGGAAGTGGAATTCCTGAATTGATTTTGTGAAGTTTTTAAAAAATTATTGAAAATTGATATTTTTTCATATGAAATTTCTGTGAGGGATTTTGGTCATTGTGGGCAAATATGGAGACGGCACGCAATACCACTATATGGAAAGTATAGCCAAAGGCCATTGCTACCACATTATGGAAGTGGAATTCCTGAATTGATTTTGTGAAGTTTTTAAAAAATTATTGAAAATTTCTTTTTTTTCATATGAAATTTCTGTGAGGGATTTTGGTCATTGTGGGCAAATATGGAGACGGCACGCAATACCACTATATGGAAAGTATAGCCAAAGGCCATTGCTACCACATTATGGAAGTGGAATTCCTGAATTGATTTTGTGAAGTTTTTAAAAAATTATTGAAAATTGATATTTTTTCATATGAAATTTCTGTGAGGGATTTTGGTCATTGTGGGCAAATATGGAGACGGCACGCAATACCACTATATAAAAAGTATAGCCAGGGGCCATATATATATATAAGTTTTAAAAACTTCACAAACTCAATTCAGGAATTCCACTTCCATAATGTGGTAGCAATGGCCTTTGGCTATACTTTCCATATAGTGGTATTGCGTGCCGTCTCCATATTTGCCCACAATGACCAAAATCCCTCACAGAAATTTCATATGAAAAAATATCAATTTTCAATAATTTTTTAAAAACTTCACAAAATCAATTCAGGAATTCCACTTCCATAATGTGGTAGCAATAGCCCCTGGCTATACTTTCCATATAGTGGTGTTGCGTGCCGTCTCCATATTTGCCCACAATGACCAAAATCCCTCACAGAAATTTCATATGAAAAAATATCAATTTTCAATAATTTTTTAAAAACTTCACAAAATCAATTCAGGAATTCCACATCCATAGTGTGGTAGTAATGGCCCTTGGCTATGCTTTCCATATAGTGGTATTGCGTGCCGTCTCCATATTTGCCCACAATGACCAAAATCCCTCACAGAAATTTCATATGAAAAAATATCAATTTTCAATAATTTTTTAAAAACTTCACAAAATCAATTCAGGAATTCCACTTTCATAATGTGGTAGCAATAGCCCCTGGCTATACTTTCCATATAGTGGTGTTGCGTGCCGTCTCCATATTTGCCCACAATGACCAAAATCCCTCACAGAAATTTCATATGAAAAAATATCAATTTTCAATAATTTTTTAAAAACTTCACAAAATCAATTCAGGAATTTCACTTCCATAATGTGGTAGCAATGGCCTTTGGCTATACTTTCCATATAGTGGTATTGCGTGCCGTCTCCATATTTGCCCACAATGACCAAAATCCCTCACAGAAATTTCATATGAAAAAATATCAATTTTCAATAATTTTTTAAAAACTTCACAAAATCAATTCAGGAATTCCACTTCCATAATGTGGTAGCAATGGCCTTTGGCTATACTTTCCAAATAGTGGTATTGCGTGCCGTCTCCATATTTGCCCACAATGACCAAAATCCCTCACAGAAATTTCATATGAAAAAATATCAATTTTCAATAATTTTTTAAAAACTTCACAAAATCAATTCAGAAATTCCACTTCCATAATGTGGTAGCAATGGCCTCTGGCTATACGTTCCACATAGTGGTATTGTGTGCCAACTTTGTATATTCGAAAAAACATAAATATTTTATTCAAAAATCACTCTTTATAAAGGTGTTATTATTATCACCTAAAAAATGTTATATTAAATATTTTTAATAATTGCTTGCTTCGGAGGTGTGTTCTATAAATTCAGTTTTTTTTTTTTTTTTTTTTTTTTTTGAATATTCCTATATAAAAATATCTTTAATTATAAAAAACAACTAAATTTAGAGTAATAACATTAGTTCTGTTAAGTAGTTAACATAGCTCTGTTAACTTATTAGGTTTGTGTCTAGGGTTTCAAATTTCAAATTTATCTTCACACACATTCGCAAAAAACAGCAATAGTTCCCATTCAACGAACTAAGAAGGCATTCACAGATTTTCTAAAATTTTACGCAGACCTGTTTTGCAGAAATTTAAATATTTTTTACAATTCTCCCGATTGTGGATGAATTTGAACGATTATGTTGATCAAAAGAATTACGAAGTGCACAAAATGCATTTTGATTTGAACGCCCATTTTTTAAAAAACCTGAATAACTTTAAAGCGTTGCTCATTTGCGTATCTTTCTACGGATCAAATTGAGTAAGTTTGAGATTGAAGTGAAGTGCAGAAAACAAATTTAAAGACTAGGTGTAGTTCACCTTCAACATGGGTCCTAAAAATTTAACCACCCTCTACAAAGAAAGTTATACATGTTTTATTATAAAGAGATTATTCCATAATGATTAACAAAATAATAAATATTGTGCTTTAAATGTACACAAAATTGGTGGTGGGTATAAAAGATTCGGCACAGCCGAATATAGTGCTCTTACTTGTTGAGTTTCAGTATTTCACAAATTTAACCCTGGAGAGGTACACAATTGAACAGCGCGTTAAGACTGTAGAAGCCTTTTAAGATAATAGAAGTTTTAATCAAAACGCATTTCGTATACTTCGTAATTTTTTTAAACAGCATATTCGATCAAATGTGTCCAGAATTGTGAGCAAATTTTAGCAAACTGGTTCTAAAGGAAATATGAAAACACTTGTGCAGTTCGCCCAAAAATTGAACATCTCTACTGATGAGAATAACTACACTGATGAGAATTTTGAATAAAGATTGTTATTTTTGATGCTTATATTATATTTTTAGAGGTACCATTGGTGAACTCATAAGGTGTCCTAAGTGTCGTATTGGCACAAATTTTAAAAAGATTAACTACCTATAAACAATTTTTAAAAATGTATGACATTATAGATAATAATAAGACACTCAGGTATTTTTGTGAATATAGCAAATGTATGCAAATACTTTCCATGCATTGAAATCAAACAGCTTTTGTTTTTATGGCATCAATAAACCCCAAAACGACTTTAAAACTAAGCACTCTTTACTGCAAACGGACAGACACTATTTAAATATCAACAAAACACGCTGAGAGGCAATAACACAGACACAGTGGCAGTCACAGTAATTGTACATTGAAAATATAAAAAAAATAGCTGAACTAACCAGACAACCAACAACAAGCATTATAAAACTTGAACACTTTCCATTTTCTCTAGCACCAACCAGGCTTTTTTAATAAAAAGCAGACAATACCAAAAATTTTCAAAAAAAAAACGAAAGAAAGAAATCAACATAAAATTCGCATACATCTTTTTAAAATACGACTTGCAATGTTTTTGTAGGAAAAACATGTTAGTGAAAATAAGGCAGGGAGACACTTGTCAAAGCGGCAAACAATAAGATCAAGTGGTTGTCGATTAGGTTGGTTTGGTTTTTGTGATAGTGCAGATGGCGGCGATGGTATAGTGATGCTCTAATGATTGTAGCAATATACATATACGATTATGACGAATTAGTTTATAAAACACTATTTACTTATAAATGATTATTATTTTTTATTGCAGGTTGACTAGTAGAAGACGGGTTTCTACCTATTATATTGTATTAGTTTTTTTTTTTTTGCGTTTAAAGACAAAATTAAAAGAAACAAATACAGACATACATATATCAAATACATATATTACACTTTTAGTTAAATAGCACACAAGGCAAAAACAATAAAACACGTTAGACAAGATCGCAAAAAGTCAAATATTTCAAATATTTATTGGTATTTAAGTTTTTTTTATTTTAATTATCTTTTCAACATTAATTTCTTTTATTAATTTCAAATTTTTAAACTATATTAATTCACATTTATGTTTGATGTGATTTTTATATTTTATTAATAAAATAAAATAATTTTTACAGCATTAAGTAATATTAAAGATTTACTATCACCACGTCCACTGTGTTAAAAGTTCCGAACTCAACTGATACGTTTGTTGTAAACGTTTTGTGTGTGTTGCATGTATTAAGTTTATATCGAACATAGACATGTTGCCCATACCAAAACTTAAACAAATTTAGAGGGATGCCACGATTGGACCAAAATTAGTTGATTTTTTTTAATTTGAAACGAACTTAGACGCTTAGTTAGTTTGTTTGAGTTGTTTTATTATTTGTTGTTATAAATAACATGTATTCATATAAATAAAATAGTTTCCCTACAAAACATTTGTTAAAAAAAAATAATAATGTCAAGTTCTTAAAAAATTTTTGAATTAAAATTACATGTTAACTGCCATATTCATAAAAAAATATTTTATTTATTTGACAAATTTCTGTACTACATCTGTCAACTAAGCCTTTAATACACCTAAAATAAGTTTTATAAATGCGTCAGTAAGGGTAACTTTTTAAAAAATTAAAATGCAATGGATGAATTTAAGTATAGACTTTTATTGAGTTGACAATAATAAAAATTAATATTGACAGGGAAGTAATCTACATTCAAGAACTTAATGTCTTTTAATCCAAATAAAGTAGCAAAACATTGAAGTATGATTCAATCGACAATTTAATTTAAATTATATTTACATATATAAATTTCTTTTAAAAATATTTTATTATTATTAACAAGTAAGAGTGCTATATTCGAATCTGAAAATACCCTTTACTATCATGTATGTGTGGCATAACCCCACATCGTAGATTAATCTATATTTTATGTTACACACCATTTTTCCTTATTTTATAGTGCTTATATTGCGCTAGTCAAGTTCTTTCTCTCGGTTGTCAAGAATCTATTTTGTGTTTTTCATGTTTTTTGCAGCAAGTTAAAAAACTGCGTTTTTAGGTGCTCACTTAAATTTGAAAGATAATACAATACGCAAAAACAAAATCTAAGTCTCTTAAACAGATATCAAAGCAAGCACTTTATTTTTGCTTGTTGTTTTTGTATTATTTTGTTAAATTTAAATTGTCTATTTTTTATTTAACAATTAACAATTATTATGGTGAATGTCAAATTGTAATCTGGCAAAAGGTTGTATTTCTTTAGCGCACAATGATTTTTTTGAGGAGAAAACTAAGTTCAACAAATTAGAGCACTATATTTGGCTGTGACGAATTTTTGTGTACTTTTATAGCAAAAAATTTATTATTTTGTTATTAACTGTAATCGCTATGGAATAATCTTCATACTTAAATAAGTATCACTTTCTTTGTATAGCTACTAAAATATTTTCGTAAATTTATTCTTTCAATGAAAATGGGGGTTAAAGTTGGCGAGTCAATAAATACAACTAATAAATACTAACTTAGATATTTCAATATAGACCTTTATTCTTCCACATTGCATAACAATGACATTGAAGAGGTAGCTATATGTATGAAATTTCATCATCATTCATCCAATTTTGTCGGTTTATGAGCTTTTAAATTTCATTAACAGTAGATTACGTAAAAAATGGGCGTTATAGAAGCCGTGTTGAAATAGTTTCTGCCAATAAACTCAACTCAGATATTTAAAAATATAGTCTTTTATTCTTCTAAAATCTTTATTAGCGTTATATGGGAGGTGAGCGTAACAGTGGGTCCATCACATTTATTTTCCGTTAGTAAACAGCCTTTGACCAAAAAGCAATGTTTGCAAAATTTTAGAAACACATAATTTTGTCAGGCCCGCTATGCAGAAAAACTTTAGTTGGCGAAGCCGCTGTTTGCTATATCCTAGAAAAGAAAATCGTTAAACCCGGCCGTAGGCCGGTTATGCAGAAAAACTTTAACTTGTTTATCAATTCTTTTCTTCGAACACTATTAAAACTTAGAGATAAAATTTTTTTTAGAGTTTTTTTTATATATTGTGAAAGATCTATTTAAAAGCTTTTAAATGATACCAATTTTGCCCATATACCCATGATCGGAAATGTAGTTAAAAATCTCATATAAATAAGTATGTACACATACATATATGAAAACTTTAAAGGTCTATAACTCGAAAACTAAGTGTTTCTGCCAATGTTACCACTTAAAATTTTCTTCTTATTTTTAAATAAATAAATTTTCTACCGATCTATGCAATTTTTTTTTTTCAATTTGAAGGGCGTGGAAAAACTAGAATTGTTCTGAAGGAATTATTGCAGACTAAGAAATAAAATATAAATAGCTGACACCTATGTATATTTCAGCCTAACTAAAAACTTTTCCACTTACAATTGTAGCACAATTAAAAATAATTGCACTTACTTTAAAGATTTAATTTCCTATAAATTGGCCGTTATTTTTTCATTTAATTAAAGAAACAACAAAATTCAATTCATTATTATTATTATGTTTTTTATTTTTGTTTGTTTTTTATTTCTTATTCTGGCAAACACGTTTAATATTGTGTTGTTTATATTCTACACCTTTTTGCATTCCATTTTTTTCTACCTGTTTGCATTATGCTGGTAAATGTATTGGTATGTCTGTATTTGTTTTACTTATTTGCATTCACTTTATGAAGTCTACAAAAAAATCACTTATTGGAAAATAACATTTAAACAATTTTGTTTTTAATATTTCATTAAAATACATTAAGGCACTTGTTATTTTAATGTTTACGTTAGTTTTTATTATAATTTTAAGCGTTTTAATAATTATTATTTTTTTTTTAACAGAACCCGTTTACAAAAATTCTCTCAACGTTCAAACAACCAAGCCGACTAAATTTAAATCAGCGTCTAGTAACCTGGCAAATTTTTACGGCGACGTCGAACAGTGGGTTGTACCATGCACAAACCAAATATAAAAGAAATAATAATAAATTATTAATTTGCAACACCATTTGAGAATTGATAAATACAATCAGTGTTTTGGCACTTTTAGTGCTATGTTTAGCCCTTTTTTAATTAGCACTAATCTCTTTATGCTAAAATATATATCACTTCTGTGAATAGCTTCGATGTGCTAGTAAAATATTTTCGTTACTTAAGTATTTCAATGAAAGTGGTCGTTAAAGTAGGCAAGTCAATATAGTTTCTTATAGTCCTACTTCAAAATAGTCCTTTATTCTTCCAAAATAGAGAAATTATATGAATTTAAGATAAAGCGTTATATGGGCGTGTCACCTTCATTTTCTGGTTTAACAATAGCATTGACTGGAAAGCAATATGTACGAAATTTCATCATCATACCTCTAATTTTGTCATTTTTGTAGGCTTTTAAATTTCATTAACGGTAGTTTATGTGAAAAGTGGGCATTATAGTAGGCGTGCCGAAGTAGTTTCTGCTAATAAATTCTGATATTTCAATATAGAGTCCTTTTTTCTTACAAAATCTTTATTCATAGAGAAATTATATGAATTTTAGATCGAGTTTTTTATGGGAGTTGGGCATAAAAGTGGGCGTGTCACATTGATTTTCCGTAAGTACAAAGCCTTTGACCAAAAACCAATGTTTGCATATTATTATACAGCTGATTTTGTCCGTTTTATTACGTTTTAAATTTTGAATATACCGAAAAATACACTGTGTGGTATAAATTTTCGTACATTTTGATCTATAACTTCTTTCCAAATGTATAAATTTATGCAATTATCAGGGAAAAATATTCCTTTTGCACAGGAAATATATGTTCGAAATTTCATGACTTAACGTTAATGCGTCTGGACACAATTGCACTTTATTCGATATTGGAAGGACATGTTTTTATACCCGCCACCAAAAAATGGTGAGGGTATATTCATTTTGCCATTCCGTTTGTAACACATCGAAATATCCATTTTAGACCCCATAAAGTATATATATTCTGAATCAGGGTTTGATTTGATGACGATCTAGCTATGTCCGTCCGTCTGTTGAAAGCATGATAGAGGTCGCACCGAAAAAGCTAGGGGGCTCACATTTTGCCAGAATCTTTCTTATAGACAAAGTTTGTTTGAAAATGGACTAAATCGAAATATTAGGAAGAGAGTTATAGCTCGTAATGCAAGAGTAGGTCGAAAAAATCGTGTCCTTCGAACATCGAATAAAATGCAATTGTGTCCAAACGCACTAACATACAGTCATGAAACTTCGAATATATATTTCTCGAGTCAAAACAATATCTCTCCAAAAATTGCTTACATCTATGCATTAGGAAAGGAGTTATAGATAAAAATGTACGAAAATTTATACCGCGCAGTGTATTTTTCAGTATATTTTAAATTTAAAGCCTAATAAAACGGACAAAATTAAATGTACGATTCTAAAATTTTGCACACTTTGCTTTTTGGTGAGAGGCTTTTCTGTAACGGAAAATCAATGTGCGACGCCCACTTTTACGCCCACCTCCCATATAAGGGTTTACCTAAAATTCGTATAATTTCTCTATTAATAAAGATTTTGGAATATAAAAGGACTATATTGAAACATCTAAGTTGTACTCATTAGCAAGACGCTTACTATAACGCCCACTTTTCACGTTATCTACCGTTAATGAAATTTAAAAGCTCATAAAACCGACAAAATTAGAGGTATGATGATAAAATTTGCTACGTATATTCTTCTAGTCAATCTCATTACTGTGCCAGAAAATTAAGGTGCCACGCCTACTTTTACGCCCACCTCCCATATAACGTTTTAACTAAAATTCATATAATTTCTCTATTAATAAAGATTTTGGAATAATAAAGGACTATATTAAAATATCTAAGTTATACTCATTAGCAAGACAACTTTGACACGCTTACTATAACGCCCACTTTTCACGTTATATACCGTTAATGAAATTTAAAAGCTCATAAAACCGACAAAATTGGAGGTATGATGATAAAATTTGCTACGTATATCCTTCTAGTCAATGCCATTACTCTGCCAGAAAATTAATGTGCCACGCCTACTTTTACGCCCACCTCCCATATAACGTTTTAACTAAAATTCATATAATTTCTCTATTAATAAAGATTTTGGAATAATAAAGGACTATATTAAAATATCTAAGTTATACTTATTAGCAAGACAACTTTGACACGCTTACTATAACGCCCACTTTTCACGTTATCTACCGTTTTTAAAATTTAAAAGCTCATAAAACCGACAAAATTAGAAGTATTATGATGAAATTTGCTACGTATACCCTTCTAGTCAATGTCATTACTGTGCCAGAAAATTAATGTGCCACGCTTACTTTTACGCCCATCTCCCATATAACGTATTACATAAAATTCATATAATTTCTCTATTAATAAAGATTTTGGAATATAAAAGGACTATATTGAAACATGTAAGTTGTACTCATTAGCAAAAATGACTTTGACACGCCTACTATAACGCCCACTTTTCACGTTATCTACCGTTAATGAACTTTAAAATCTCATAAAGCCGACAAAATTACAGAAATGATGATGAAATTTGCTACATATATCCTTCTAATCAATGTTATTGTTATGCCAAAAAATGTAGGTGGCACGCCTACTTTAACGCCTACCTCCCATATAACGGTTTATCTTATATTCATGTAATTTCTCTATTGACAAAGTTTTTGGGAAAATAAATGACTATATTGAAATATCTAAGTTGTATTTATTAGCAGAAACTTTATTAACACGCCTACTTTAATGCCCACTTTCACTAAAAGACTAAATTTACGAAAACATTTTACTATCATATCGAAGTTATTAACAGTTGTTAAATTTTAAGGGCCGATGTTGAATTTAAATAAAACACAAATTATTTAAGAAATTTATCATTTCTTTTTATAATGATAATATTTGTATGGTTCAATTATGTATTTAACAAAATATCGGCCAAATGCCCCCCCCCCCCCTCATCCTTGGCGCCACTCCTCTATTTGATGGTCCAAATTTTCAATGACAATGTTAATGCTCAATTTTTGGGCACGATGATGAGTCGAGGTTGATTGCTCTTTTGCCACACTATCGCAAAAAACAGCAATGGTTCCCATTCAACGAACTAAGAAGGCATTCATAGATTTTCTAACATTTTATACAGACGTGTTTTGCAGAAATTTAAATGTTTTTTACAATTCTCCCGATTGTGGACGAATTTGAACGATTATGTTGACCAAAAGAATTACGAAGTGCACAAACTGCATTTTGATTTGAACGCCCATTTTAATAAAAAAAACCTGAGAAACTTTAAAGCGTTGCTCATTTACGTATCTTTCCACGGATCAAATTGAGTAAGTTTGAGATTGAGAAATGTCAAATGAAATGCAGAAAACAAAAAAAACAAAACGTCTAGGTGTAGTTCACCTTCAACATGGGCCCTTAAAATTTAACCACCCTCTACAAAGAAAGTGATACATATTTTATTATAAAGAGATTATTCCATAGCGATTAACAAAATAATAAATATTGTATTTTAAATGTACACAAAATTGGTGGTGGGTATAAAAGATTCGGCACAGCCGAATATAGTGCTCTTACTTGTTTTTACCTACTCTTGCATTACGAGCTATAAATCTCTTCCTAATATTCCGATTTAGCCCATTTTCAATACCAAACAATCCTTGTGTATAAGAAATATTCTGGCAAAATTTGAGCCCCCTAGCTTTTTCGGTCCGACCTCTATTGTGCTTTCAACAGACGGACGGACATAGATATATCGTCATAAAATTAAACCCCGATTCAGAAAATATATCCTTTATGGAGTCTAAAATGGATATTTCGATGTGTTACAAACGGAACGATAAAATAATATATCCCCACCATTTTTTCGGTGGCGGGTATAAAAAAGAGACAGAAAATTCTGTGCGCTATCACCTTATGTGATTACACCATGTATAATAATAATACCAGTTCTCACACAATACAAACCGAATACCTAGAATTATTTATGTTTAAGTACAAACATTATTTTTCACTAATTATATTTTTTCATATATAAAGTACTTAGGTATTTATAAATTTTTAAATAAATAAAAATAAAGAGTTATGTATACTTAGCAATGATTTTTCGTTAAAATAATATGATTTGTTGTCTTAAAAATTTTTTCATTTGTGTTTCAATTAGAAAATTTTTAATTGGCAACCCTAACTGTGGGCCAAATATGTCATCTAACGGGAAATCATACACATAGCGTAATTTTTTTCAATCATTCTTAGCAAGGCCCATTGCTGTATTTTACTGGTCAAGCACTTTCATTTAATACCAATATTCAGGGGGTTGAAATGGGAACATTTAATTTTAATTACTAGATTTGATATATATATATATATATATATATATAGTACTTTAAAATGATACCCATTAGATTGTCTTAAAACTGAAAAAGTCGATTTTGGTTTATAAGGCTTAGAGAAAATACCGAAATAGTTGTATTTTTCTACTTATATCTCAGTTAATTTTAAACCGATTTATCAGTACTGTGTCAAAAAATTAATTATGAGCTTTTAAAAAAAATTTTTTTTCAATTACACTATGCAACAAACAAAAATTCCCAAAATAATTATTATATTTTTTTTGATCCGTTATATCATCATAGTTTTAAATTCTATGGAACTTTTTTTTTCAATTTTATATTAAGAGGTAGCTCTATACATCTTGTCGTAACTTTGGAACGACGTACCCGATTTTGTTAAGCAATCAATCAGAAAACATTAAATTCGCCAGCTTTAAGTCCTTGTAATATCATTTTCTGATTTAGCCATTAGTTTTGGAGTTATTAAGGAGCAACTCAAAAAACATTATTTTGTTTGATAAAAACAAGAATTTTTTTGATAAAAAATGAAGTTTTTGATATCAAAAAAATAATAAAAAAGTAGAGAGAAACAAATAACAAATAACAAAACAAATAAATCTTATTGCATGAAAATTTTTATCGCAAATTTGTGTTCAAGGTACTTTTACTTTATCAGGAATGCAATATAATTTATCTTATTTCTAATACATGCACAACAGCACAAAAATACAACTTCTTTGATATTTTTCCTAAAATATACGAACGAAAATAGTTTTTTTAACTTCTGAATAACAGGAAGGAGTGAAATGGGCATAAGAAAGGGGTTGATTGACAAAATATAATTCACTATAAAAAATTTAAATCCATAATGGTTGCCAGTACAAAATGGCGTACAATAAATATATAAATAAGACAAACCTAGTACCCACTTGAACCCCCTCAATATTAGTATCAAACGAAAAGGCTTAATCAGTAGAATACAGTAAACTATGAAAAAGTTAGAAATTCAGATGACGTCCGAAAAAATGGCGGATATATTAATAAGATAAAGTAATTACTGCTTCAACCCCAGAATATTGGTATCAAATAAAAGGGCTTTTCTATGATATATATTAAGATGACACCTTAAACAAAATGGTGGATTTTTTTTCAACTCTATCAATATGAGTATCATATGAAATCCAATTGTATTTTTGTGCTAATAACTCAGTTAATTTTAAACTTGGCAAATAGGTGAAGGGTATCAAGATATACTTATGTAAATGCAAAAACATAGAGGTAACTGGATAGCGCATTTTTTTAAACCCGGAACTTTTCTGATAATTACGAGCATGAAACACCTAACCAATTTTATGTTTGTACGATTTATCGTAACGTCGTTACCCAACCCACGTTTATGCGTTTTACTTTATATCATGCACACATTCACGAAATTGATGTCAAGCATTTATATTTTTAACTTTTGTTTTTAATCTGGCAACATAAAATAATTGTCAAAATATGAGAAAATGTGAACGACCAATCAGAAAAGAATACGTATGATTTTTTTGTTGGTAATTCGGAATGTTGTAGAAAAAATTATTTTATTCAACGAATTTGGCCACTAGCAAAAGAACACGACATGTTCATTCCACGGATATTGTTTGATTAAAGTACACGTAGCTTAAATTAAAACCGGAAGCGCAAATGGAAAAAAATCAATGCAGAAAAAATCTGTGTGAACAATGAAGAAAATTAAAAAAAACTCCAAGCAACAAAATAATACGTATTTGTAGCTGTTATTAAAAAATTAATTTGGTTGACTTGCGTATCATCTAAATTCATTATCTTGAAGTTAACTGATACAAAAACACACATCAGATTACAACAAATATTTGAACAGTGAAGAACTACAACGTCATAAAAGTTTCGATTAAAATATGAATTTTTAAAATCCTAACAAATCAATTACTGAATTTTTGTAACCAATTATTAATTTGTTCACGAAATGTCAACACATCCAACAGTCTTTATAACAGTGCCCAAATTTGTGGCAATAACTCCTATACAAGCAGCCACAGGTTCGGCTATTACAACAATTGGCAGCACAACTTTGCCAAAAATTAAACCAGCTCCAGTTCAAACTACCGCAGAGCAAAATAATGAAAAAGCCATTGGAGATAGCACAACTGAAACACAACCTCCCAAGAGTAAAAAAAGACGTTTAGATCATTTAACATGGGAGGAAAAAGTGCAAAGAAAGTAAGTATTAATATGTGAGCGCATATGTGTATGTTTTAAGTGTAGGTAATTAAATCGTGAATCGTACATAATTCAAGTATATACGTATGTATGTATGTACTATGAACTTCAATTCAAAGTAAACACCACATAAATATAACTTTAAAATTGTGACGATTTTTTATATATTAACAATTATGATGAATAACATTGCAAAACTAATTAGTAAGCAGAGAAGAATTGTATCAAAACAAAATATTAAAAAATATCAATGGCGGCCAACATAAATTTTATTTTTTTTATAGTGCTTATATTGCGTTAGTCAAGTCCTTTCAGATGATACCAATATTGACTCGGTTGTCTAGAAGCTAGAACAATTGATTTAAGTTTGTAAATTTTTGGAATTTATATTTAAAAAAAATTTCTATAACTAACGATTAGAGCACGCTTTATCCAAAGTTTTTCACGAATATCTCTAGAGGCATATTATATCTACAAATAGTAACATCGTAACAAAGGTACCTGGTATAAATTATTCTATGTCTGAAAAAATTTAATTTTGGTGCTAAAAATATGGGAAAAAAAACAGGCAGTCGCGTTTATTTGCTTATATCTCGGAAGGTTACGGGGCGATTTTGCTGAATTTCAATAGTGATGCATTCCCGGGTATTTCCAAAAGATTGATACCATACACATGCTTTTAAAAGTTAATTTCCACCAACACACGTACAGACGGATATGGCTTAATCGACTCCTCTATTCATAAGCTTTCAGAAAATATATACTTTATGGGGTAGGAAATGCATATTGTAGTAATTACAAACGGAATGACAAAGTTTTATATACCCTTTTACAATGTCGTGTGAGGGGTATAAAAAGGTAGGCTTACTTACTTATATTGTCATAATTAAATTTACCAGAAAGCTATATACATGTTTGCGAAATTTCAAACAAATATTTTGGCAAAATTTGATCCCGTGTGGATTCTTTTTCACTTGGTATCACTGGTGCCATGAGAAGCACACCTCAGGAGTCTCTTGATACCATTATCGCCCCTGTGCCTATATAGTGTTGTGGGTAAGGGAATGGCAACAAGGAGCTTAATCAGGCAAGGTGAGTCGGGGTTAGGTAGGATACTTAATATCGCCACACTATAATTTTATGGGAAACTGGTCTGCAGGATTATGT
The DNA here is from genome assembly GCA_941918925.1 of Phyto melanocephala. NCBI lineage: Eukaryota > Metazoa > Arthropoda > Insecta > Diptera > Rhinophoridae > Phyto > Phyto melanocephala. The sequence goes on along the minus strand of OW799237.1, from coordinate 34,550,455 downwards.
TCAATGTCAGGGAAATCTGCCGGACTACATGGTTACAGAGACCAGTTTTGATAGGACACATTCGCTGATAATTCCGGTTAGCTATTGTTGGATAGGATCCGACAGACTGTATAAGAGGTGTGCAGTCTTTTCGGATGGATCGAAGATTGATATAGGCAGAGGGGCAGGTGTCTATATTATGGGAGAGAATATTAGGAGGTCTTACAGATTTTCTGATAACTGTAGTGTGTTTTAAGCCGAGATACTTACTATCTATAGGGCAACGGATCTTTTATTGGAACACATGCCAGGGGTAGGGAGGTTACTCTATACGTTGACAGTCAGGCTGCGCTGAAAGCCTGGAAAGGACATTATGTGAAATCTAGGATAGTTAGGAAGTGCAGGAGAGCACTCGATAGGATTATGAGCCTCTTCAACGTCAGATTGGGTTGGCTACCAAGGTACAAAGGAATTGGCGGCAATGCCTTGTTCGCGGTGGATAGGCACTGGTTTCGACGTGCGAAGAGGACACATTTTGGGCTTGTAAGGACGTGGGTATCCGACAGGACTAATATGGCGTGGAGAATCAGAAGAGACTGCAGAGTGTTAAGCGCTATATGTCCCAAGTTGAACTAAGCGGACTCTACATTACTTCTGGGCCCTCTCTTTTTTTTCTGTCAATCCTTTATCTTTTTTTATATAAAGGGAAACACAATGGACCATATTGGTCTCCAAGTGTGGGTGTTGGAGGTGGTTCTCAGAAAATATACACCTTATGTGGTCTTAAATGGATATTTCGATTTGTTACAAACGGAATGATAATAAAATTACCCCTACACCATTTGTTTGAAAGTGGGTATAAAAATGGCAGCTATTTAATCATTTATTTTTTAATAACAACGGGGAAATACCGTTACAAATATTTGTCGCTTTTAAAATGAATGTAGAAATCATAATAGATTTACATAAAAAGGGAAAATAACTGAGAATTAAAATTGTTGGAGGGTACCATTGCACTATAACAAACATTATAGACAAATCAAAATATCAAAAGCTTTTGGAATATCTGAGCAAAAATTCAAATGGCTCACATAGTGGCATACCAAATCAAACGCACAAATTTTGTTAAAAATTTTAAAAATTAGCCTTTAACATTGTGGAAAAATATAATTTTTATAAAAAATAAATATAAAAATTTATTTCGTAATTTTTTTTATTTAAAGCGCAATAGAAAAAAATTAATTTGCATTGGCAGGCATAATTTTTTGCTTACTATGTATTATACATACATATATATATTCACAATTATTATTTGTTTTTTGTTTTTATTTTTAGAAAATTGAAAAATCGTGTTGCGGCCCAAACATCAAGAGATCGCAAAAAGGCCCGCATGGAAGAAATGGAACAAGAAATTCAAGAATTAACAGAAAAAACACAAATATTGGTTAATAAATGCGAGTCTTTGCAAGTTATTAATGATTCGCTACTTGAGAAGAATCAAAAACTTGATATGGAATTAGAGCTATTACGACAACAATTGCAAGAATTACAAAAACAACAGCAGGAACAACAATCATATAAGACTATCACCTGTGCCGGCTGTGAGTCCTTACTCAACGGATCTGCAGTATCCAATAATACTGACCCTCTGCCGCAGGGCTCAAACCCCAAGGACTCTCAGTCGTCACAGGAGACAATCACTGTGTTAAAATTGAAAAAACAGCTGAAAAAGAATGTAACAGTGTCGTCCCTATTGCGTGTAATAGCTCTATGCCTTCTCTACAAGATATGCTCTTACCCGACATCGAAATCGACGAAAGAGCGCTTGATGATGCAGAGTTTGATGCCGGAAAGTTGGAAGAGCTTGCCGAATCACTTCTTGCCGATATCACCGCAGACCTGGAGGCAAGCGATAGAGCAAGCAGCGCGTCTGATGCCGAAACTACAAGCGAAACAGAGCGATTGCTTGGATCAATGGTGGGGTCCACAACAGAGCGCTTGGAATCCAGCCAACATAAAATCGACTACCATGGCAGCTGCATAAAACCCATCAATATTTTAATTAACACTACACAAACACCTACAAATCAAACAATTTCATGTAGTAATTCTAAACAAACACCTGAACTGTCATTGAAAAATAAATTTGAAGAAGAATCAGAATCAGCACAATCTCCAAATGCTGACAACACAAGGACAACAGCAGCCCTAATAACCCAAGTTTTGCCAGAAGACTCAGCTCTTGTAACAGTAACACCCGATACGGTTTATGGTACATACGATGCTAAAACAAACTCAATAACCATTGTCATGGACGATGTGTCAATTCCAGTTAGCGAAGCAGTTGAAGAGATTTACTGTGAGGGCGCAGACGTCGCTAATTCCAGCGAAGAGGTTGATTGCACAGCGGGCATGGTTTCACCATCACAGGTTTATCTTAACGTTACCACCTGCTCGGATGATGAGACCGAATATGGTGATGATGATATAAATTTTAATTTTGATCCCATAGAGAAATTCTTATACCCTAAGCGGCCCTTAGTCTCCCCTCTAGCAAAATCTCCAGCGCTTTCACTATACTCTGCCACATCAGATCATGGTTATGAATCGATAATCGGTTCGCCATCTCCCCCAAGTCGTCACTTAGAACCTTTAATAGAGGATCTTAGTAACGATGGCTTTAGTTCATGGCCACCGGGTTTCAATGAATTATTTCCCAGTTTACTCTAGATACAATACATCAAATATGAATGCTCTCTTAATTCTTTTAACAAATTCGATTATTTTTTTTTAGCATCGTATGTCATAAGTTCAAGTTTAAAATAAAGACGCTTTAATTTTTTTTTTTTTTTTAATTTAATGTTATAAACAATAGTATATTTTTTTTATTAATTTTAAGGCTGTTAGTTGTTAAATGTAGTTGTAAACAGTTTAATGTTGTAGTATAGTTGTAAGATACGTACACTTAATTTAAACATGTATCCCATATTCATAATCAATTTTTAAATTTACAGGATTTTCATACGAAATTTGTTTTTTAAATCTTTTCTATATTCAATATTTATTTTCGTGGAATTTTTTTATATATATTACCATATATTGTTAATTATAACTTAACGAATTTCATAATTACTTGAGTTAAACTAATTTTTACTGTTAAAAGTTTGACTTGTACTCTTAAGGTCATTATTACAACTTGCCGTTAGTTAAAAGCAGGTTTTTGTCAGACCGATAAATGGCTTTGCATTATAAATCCTTCATTTATTATTTTTTTTAATCTATTAAATATTATTAGTATTAATAATAATAAAAAATAAAAGTTGGAATGATGCAAAGCTATTAATTGGGCACAAAAAATCCTACCTATAACTAAACAAGTTGTAATAATGGCCCTTAATCGATTAAATTCTAATAGTAAACTGGGTTTAACTCTTGATTTGATTATGTAGTTTAGTTATAGAACAATTATGATTGTATACATATGTATTAATGCTCAAGTGTTTGTTTAGAATTAAGAAAATTGTAAAAAAAATAAAATTACATGTTTTTCTAAAATTTGTTCAGTTTTTATTCAGTTTAGTTTACAAAAGTAATTTATTGTTTGCCTAAAAATTGCCCAGCAAAAAAAAAACTTGGCAAAGAAGTGATTTTGCAGGGGTTCAACTGGTAAAGAAGAGATTTAATTTAGGTCAAAACACTCATACGTCCAAGTCATGGAAATCGAAATCACGTGAATTTAAAACCGATCAAATTTTAAAACTCCCGTATTCAAAGTTCAAAAAAAAATTTCCTTAAATATACCTCATACCACAGACCACTTTCCTATACTTAAACTACTTTTTTGAAATCAGGAAAAGCTGCGTCCATTTTTACAAAAATTTTATTGAAAACAATCGTCGATTTCAATTTCACATGATTTCAATTTCCATGACATGGCCGATAATTTTAACCTTAGTGTGTCATTAGAGATTATCTGTTTACATAAATATATTAACGATCTGCACTTCATTCTAATAAGTGTATAGAACTCATTCATGCACATTTGGTGAAAGCAGTTGATTGTGTAAGTACTTTGCACTACTTCCAACTTTTTTTTATACCCTTCACACAGTGAAAAGGGGTATATATAGGTGTCATTCCGTGTGAAATTTCTACAGTTTTCATTTCCGACCCCATAAAGTACATATTTTCTGAAAGCTTATGAATAGGGGAGTCGATTAAGCTCTGTCCGTGTGTATGTTGAAATCAACTTTTTGAAGGCCCCCGACAGTACCAAGACCCGCGTGAGGTATTAAAATATCAGAAATATTCGGGAGCAGATCGGTATTGAAAATTGGAAAAATCTGTACATAAACAACTGAGATATGAGCAAAAAGCTACGACCACCTTGTTAATTTTTTTTTTCCAACAAAACACACCGGATGAACGTAGGTTTAAATCCCAGTTGAGGCAAAAAAAAATTTTTTTTTTTATTTAATTTTTTTTTAATACATACATAAACTCAATTTATAATTTTACAATGGTACGTTTTTGAGCGGATAAAATCATTATAAAGAATAATGAAAAATATAGTATGTATGTATGTACGCATTTATTTAAAGAAAACAAAATGTCACCGCGGCTTTCGCTGACAACGTAGTGTGCGTGTGTGTAAAATACCTATGTACGCATATTCATTCATACGTATGTTAATATTTCAATAGTGTTGGCTACTGCGTATCACGCCTTTCTGACTAGGCAAGTCACTTGCGCAAGTTAGTTTTTTATTTTCTTTTATTTTTCTTTGAACTTACTTTCACGTTCAGACTCAGCAATTGACTTGCCCAAGTTTCGTTCTCTTTTACTTATTATACTCTTCACACAGTGAAAAAGGGTATATATAGGTTTGTCATTCCGTTTGAAATTTCTACAATTATCAATTATCTACGCATACATACAAACGTGGTATACTGGTTAGAGTGAGCCAAAAATTTTTTTTTATTTTATATATTATTCAAATTTTTATTGTTTTATTTTAAATTTTTCTTTTAATTTATTTTTTTTAAGCACATAATTAAACTAAATTTATAATAATACAATGGGATGTTTTTATATACAAATGTATGTTTTTTATATGTATGTACGTATTTCATATGAGATAAATGGTGATATAAACGATTGTTGTTGCATGACTACACGTTGTGAAGAGTATATAAGATTCGACATGGCCGAATATAGCACTCTTACTTATCATAAGGGCGAAAAGGGGATTAGATTCAGCGAGTCAGTGGATTCTGTAAATGAATTATCCAGGTTCAGACGGATTTTATCTAAGGACCCTGTAGTCCCTGGATTTATTCAGAGACCGGATGACTCGTGGACAGAATCCAGCCCTGAAACCCTCGATTTGCTAATGGAGACTCACTTCCCGCGATGTGTTAATCCTGGGGCAGTGGGACTGTTGGGTGATGATGAAAGATTCCTGGGTCTACACTCGGGATCTGTGGTCAGGGAGGCGGTGTGGGATATGATAACCTTGGATAAGGTGACATGGGCGGTTAAGACTTTTGGGCCTTACAGATCGACAGGGCCAGATGGTATTTTTCCGGCAATGTTACAGAACATTCAGGGATCATCACTCCTGCTGCTGGTTGAACTATTTAGGGCTTGTGTGATGAATGGTTATGTTCCTAGAGCGTGGAGGGAGGTCAGGGTTGTCTTTATACCCAAAGCGGGTAGGACTGGTCACTCGAAACCCAAGGACTTTAGACCAATTAGTCTTTCGTCTTCTATTTTGAAAACCTTGGAAAGACGTGTTGATCTACATTTAAGGACAAGATTTGATACTGGCGTAATCAGCAGCGCTCAACACGCCTAAGGGTAGGTCTGTCGCGAGTGCGCTGCATGATGTGGTTGGTTACATTGAGAGGAGGTTGCTGACTAGGGAATACACCCTGGCGGCATTCCTAGTTATAGAGAGGGCGCCTTTAATAATTTGAGAATAGAGGCTATAGAACAGGCACTAGTTGATCTAGGGGTTCCGCCATTCTTGGTGAAATGGATAACCCTGATGCTCAGAAGTAGAGTTATTCATTCGGACTGGGGAAACGAACGCCTAAGGAAACTGGTGACCAGGGGCACCCCACAGGGGGGGTATTATCTCCCTTATTATGGCTTTTGGCTGTCAACGTTGTGTTAGGGAACTTTGACAGGATAGGACAGAACGTCGTGGCCTATGCGGATGATGTTGTTTTATTGGTATCGAGCAAGTTTCTGCCGACAATTGGCGAAGTCATGCAAAGGGCGTTGGACGATATATCATCTTGGGCTACTGATAAGGGTTTGGGAGTCAATCCGGGAAAGACTGAGTTGGTTCTTTTTACTAGGAGGTACAAGGTGGTAGGTTTGAAGCTACCGGTGCTAGGTGTAGAGCTTAGACTATCTAATAGTGCTAAGTACTTGGGAGTTTTTCTGGACAGCAAGCTGTCCTGGGGGAGGAACACTCAGGAAAGGCTAAAAAGGGGTCTCAATGCCTACTATGCTTGCAGATCATCGATAGGTAGGAGTTGGGGACTTCGGCCGTCAGTGGTGGGATGGCTTTATACTTCGGTGGTCAGACCAATTCTTACATATGGATGCTGTGTTTGGTGGGAGGCATTGGGGCTTGCTAGTCGTAGGAACCTTCTGTCTAAGGCTCAGAGGTGTGTTTCGATCGGCATGACAGGTGACAGGCAGCCCTGGATGTTATTCTTCACTTTCTGCCTATTGAGCAGAATGGAATGGGGGAATGGCAGCCAGGGGCATTCTTAGACTGAGGGAGTTAGGATTTTTGGGGAATTTCAGGCACGGTCATTCACGGATCTTGGGTGAAATTAGTTGAGGGGGTTATTGCCTGGGCTTGCCCGGCAATTATGTGAATTCCGGGCTGGTCGATGCCTGTAGGAGAGCTCTACGGGAGATCTTAATGGAATACAGGTTGAGACTATGCTGGGTGCCAGGTCACTCAAACATTAGCGGAAATGAGATGGCTGATGAGTTGGCGAGACTGGGCTCGGTAATAGTGAATCCTAATAGGGTGGAGGCGGTTAGGCCTCCATTAGGTTTCTATTTTTGTAGGATCAGGGAATGGGTTCTAGGCGAGACTAATCGGAACTGAAGTAACCGAACGGACTGCAGAGTATCACGGACGCTGTGGCCGATACTCAGCAAATCTGATTCGGAGCCTCTCGGATATGTGTTGGCTGTGCGAGGATCCAGAGGAGTTGGAGACAGTTGAGCACATTCTGTGCCAATGTCCCAGACTGCAGATTGGCAGATTGAGATGGCTAGGTAGATTTCTTGGCGAATTGGGTGATGTCTCGAGCTGTGGACTCGAGAATCTGATAGGATTCGTAATGGGAATGACCTGGCTTCGTGACTTGGGACCGGGAATGGGTCGTTTGTAGAGTCTTGGCTCTTTTTTGGCTTTAGTTTGTAGTCCACTTCTCACCTTTTCTGTCTTCTTTCTTTCTTCTTCCATTCTCTTCTTCTCGTGTTCTGATTTCCTTTTCTTTTATTGGTCTCTGGGTGAGGGTGTGAAGGTTGCTTCACACCAGCCTTACTTACCTACCTACCTACCTTACAAAGCATCACAAATAAAAACCATGCAAGAAATTGACAAATAATGCGCGCTGAAAAGCATCGCCATGCAATAATGAACATGATGCATTTCCAAAACAAATTTCAATGTTTTCACACAATGCATTGTAAAGTTACATTGCAAACTGCATTGATGAAGTCAGCCATAATCTCTTTCTTTGTATAACTTCGATATGCTTTTAAAATATTTTCATAAATTTAGTCTTTCCAATGAAGGTTGGCGTGTCAATATAGTTTCTGCTAATAAATACAACTTAGATACTTCAGTATAGTCCTTATTTTTTCAAAAAACCTTGTCCATAGAGAAATTAAATGAATTTGAGATAAAGCGTTATAATGGGAGGTTGGCGTTTAAGTGAGCGTTAGACTTTCATTTTCTGGCATAACAATCCCATCGACTAGAAAGCTACATGTACGAAATTTCATCATCATACCTCTAATTTTTTCGATTTTACGAGCTTTTAAATTTCCTTAACAACAGTTTACGTTAAAAATGGGCGTTATAGTAGGCGTGACGAAGTAGTTTCTGCTAATAAATTCAAATTATATATTTCAGTATTCTCCTTTATTCTTCCAAAATCTTTACTCATAGAGAAATTGCATGAATTTGAGATAAAGCGTTATATGGGAGTTGGGCGTGTCACATTTATTTTCCGTCAGTACAAAGCCTTTGACAAAAAAGCAATGTTTGCAAACTTGTAGAATCCAATCATCTAATTCTGTCAGTTTTATTACGTTTTAAATTTTCAATATCTAAAAATACACTGTGCGGTAAAAATATTCGTACATTTTTATCTATAATTCCTTTTTTAGACAAAAAACATACATTCGAAATCACATTGCTCTACGTTAATACGTTTGGACACAATTGTATTTTATACGATGTTGGAAAGACATGATTTTTTTTTAACCTACTCTTGCATTACGAGCTATAACTCTCTTCCTAATATTCCGAAACATTGTGCATAAGAAATATTCTGGCAAAATTTGAACTCCCTAGCTTTTTCGGTTCGAGCTCTATTGTGCTTTTAACAGACGGACGGACTTAGCTAGATCGTCATAAAACGAAACCCTGATTCAGAAAATATATACTTTATGGGGTCTAAAATGGATATTTTGACGGAATGACAAAACGAATATATGGCCACCATTTTCTTCGTAGCGGATAAAAAAATATCTTTCCTTTTAATTTATATTGTTCAAATCTATACACATCGAAAGGAGTTATAGATCAATATGTACGAAAATTTATATCGCAGTGTCTTTTATGGTACATTTAAAACGTAATAAAACTGACATTATTAGATGTAAGATTCTGAAATTTTGCAAACATCGCTTTATCAAGACTTATAAAAACGTAAAATTAAGGTGAAACGCCCACTTCCCATATACATATAACGCTTTATCTCAAATGCATATAATTTCTCAATTGACAAAGAATTTGGAAGAATAAAAGACCGTATATTGAAATGTTCAAGTTGAATTTGTTAGCAGAAACAACTATGACACGCCTACTTCACCCCCACTGCTTACATAATTGCTGTTAATGAAATTTAAAAGCTAATAAAACCGACGCAATTAGATTTATATTAATTCTATATGGATAAGAATTAAAAAAGGAACCTGTAATGGATTACCTAAGTTGAAATTAAACATCAATTATGCTCTTCAGTTTCCGTAAAAATACAACATTGTATTAAGAGTCAGTAGTATCATTTCTAGCTTGACGTCTAGACGAGCCATCGATTCGTTTGGACTAGAACAAAACAACTGTCAAAAAATGGTTCGTGTTCTTTGATATGGAGAGAACGTATAAAGTGTATTTTTTTGCTATTTTTATGTGTCAATAATAATGTGTGTGTAATACAAAATGACGTGACATTAAATCTGAAATCTAGACTTTGATCATTAAATCTATACACCTAATGGTGAAAGGAATTTTTAAATTTGGCACGGCTTTGACTCTTGTAAAGATTACTATTTTGAAATACTTACCAATAAACAAAAAAATTTTTAAGTTTTAGTCTAAATTTTTATTTGTCTTTTGTAAAAAAAATACACTTTAAACTAAAACTAGAATTAAAATACGTAATACAATAAATTATATACAGACACACTAAAATAGCTTAAATATTCAATCAGTTTTATTATTATAATTAAATTTAGTTACCAATGAATGAGTATATGTATAAAATGTCTATGCATTACTACTGCAAAGGATTTGAATTTGTTTTTAATATTTAATTATGAAATATATTAATTATGAATTTTGTATTTATGCATGTATATTTGATCACGTAAGAAATTAGATAATTGTAAAAAGTCATTATTATATATACATTGTTACACAAAAATGTATTTTTTACAATGAAAAAGAAAGACCGCAGAACTTTTTTTTATTTTTTTGTGAATAGGGAGCGTAACAACGTAATCCTTTTTAGACGAACTACTTTGATGTGCATTAATTTGCAATTGTTTAGTTACATTGATACTCTCAATTATTTAAAAGATATTTTTTAAGTTTTATTTTATATTCGGAAAATATTTTTTTAATTAATTAAATTCACAACCCCCGTTTACAGTATCCCAGCAAAAAAAATTGGAAGTAGTGCAAAGCGAATTACATTTACAAGACTTCTAAATCAATTGTGTAAAAGCATTAATTCTAAATGACTTCTTAACTGCAAAATAATTTGTCATAAATGATGTGCTTAAAAATGAATGCAGCATCATGCAAAATATCTTAAAGAATTCATGTAAACAAACAAATTTAACACATTAAATATCCGATACTTGTCACCAAATATGCATGAGTTCCATGCACTTATTAGAATGGAGTGCAGTTCATTAAAATATTCATGTAAACACATGATCGCCAATGACACGCTAATGTTAAAATCACTAGTGTTTTCACCTAAATTAAAGTACTTCATCATCAGTTGAACCCCTGAAAAATCACTTCTTTGTCATAGATTTTTTGCTGGGATTGCATGCTTGTTGTTGGTAATTCCCATAAAACATTTTGTATAACAAAACAATTTCATTTTAATATTTTTACAGTGATGTATTCGATTCATACAGGGATAGGAAATAAAATTATTTTGCAGAATCAAAAAATGTTTTTTTTCATTTTTTGTTACCAAAATAAAAATAAATATTATAAAAGAAATCCAAGTTTTGGTGACTTTTTTACTTTGCTAAAAAAAATTTTACTAAAAATTGTTTTAAAATACTTTTTGCAACTGTGCAAGAATCTTTTTGATTCTTGATTTTTATTTACTCGCCTTGTAAAATGTTTTGAAGGTTAACAATACAAAAACAACCGATACAATCAAATTTATGCTTCCAAGTAAAAAAAAAAAACAAACTATATTCTAATAGGCGATACAAATAACAACGAGGGGTCGTGAATTGAACAATTATTATTTTAGATTAACACAAGTTCTGCATAGAGTGCCGGAAACATAACAAGTAATTGCAAAAATAGGCATTACGTACAAATTTGTTTAAACCGATTTAAACTCGAGTTTATTTCTTATTTACTCCTATTCAATAAAACTTCTAATACCTGCGGTCCTTGAAAAAAATTTTAAAATAAAAAAAAGTCGGCATATTTTGAAAATAAAACATGCTATTTGCAGTCATTAATAAATAACCTGTGGGAAAAAAACGACCACAAATTTTGCAGACATATTTTTTAAATTTTGAAAACAAACACATATTTACAAAAAAGTCATACATAAAGTAGTACTAATTAAAAGCAAAATTAACTACAATTACATGTTAGAACGGTGGGAAATCAAAAAAGTTTAAAACGAGAAATTTCTCAATTATTGCAAAAATGTTGCATAGTAGTAAAAAAATAAATTTAGAATATTTTGGGTATCAAATAATATCTGACTTTACTACGATATCTTACCCAAGATGAGTGATAGCGGGTAGTATTTCTAACATTCACACGCAAGCAACGATGTACAAGTAATATTACAATTAAAGACAAACATACCAATGGAGGCCAAACAAAACGCTTGGCTAAAGGTAAACCTAAAGCAATAATTGCTATAATGTCGCCCAAATAGTTGGGTTGACGCAAACGACCCCAAACAGGACCCAGCAACAAGCGTTTGCCTTGAAAAGTGTGAATAGATTCCATGTTATTAAAGTGTGGATGATTTGGCTGAACACGATATTTGTATTTGATGGCATTGCTTAAACGTTTCAAGGCCAAACCCACAGTTAACAATAACAAAGGAATATAAGCAGCAAACTTGCAATTCAATGGAGTACGGTGTTCGTAAAAATATTTGGCCACGGCTGCCAGTAAATACGGTGTAGCAGCATAACGTAATAAAAGCAGGCAGCCAAATCCTTCACATTGTAGTTCAAATGAAGAAGCCAAATGATGTTCAAAAACTATTGAATCTAAAACATAAAGTAAAAGCATTACGGCACACAATGAAGCGGTGGCATCATACTTCAAGTGTCTGAAGATATATGACAATGCCTCAACGCCTCTCTCACTATCCTTAGGCAACCAAGGCAATTGTACGTTTTTATAAATCAGACAAACTGCATACATAAAAGTTGAAATTAAAGAAGCTTTGTAAAACACCAGCTTGAATTCCACTAAACCTAACCATTTAGGATTCAACTGTCGGCCAAGAGCATAGTCCACTAAAACATTACCAGACTTAGCATACACATTATAGAGAGCAGCGTCTTTTTGCCGCAACATATCTGAGCGGACGTAGGCCCACAAGGCCACCACGTAGGCGTTCAATAAACCATATAAGCCAAAACGTATATAATTTGTAACTATAAAATCAGCCACAGGGTATTTTAAGTATTCGGCTACACCAAATGCCAGCAGAAAAACTATGGTCATAGGCAATGCATTAAATTTGTACTCTACAGCACCCGGTAGACGAACACCACGCCCAAAAAGAAATGCTGACAATACAAAAATGCCGAAATGAAAAGATAAATATGAGCCGACCGCTTTTCCATTGAATACTTCTTCAAACCAATAGTTTTTATCTAAAACTCCAGAAAAATTTGGCATCTTAAAGTCACACTGTTGAATAGTACAACACCATTGTAAATAGTACACTAAAACAGGTATTATCAGCATTAGCAAAGTTACACCTAACCAGCCACCAAATTCCTTAGGCACTGGCAACTTACGACAATACGAGGGCTGTGCCGCCGATCCAGAGGTATTGAAACTTTTAAAATGTTCATCTTCCTCATACACCCCACCACCTTCACTTCCTTCAACAATGGCATCATTTACTTCGGAATCGGAAAATTCTGCTTTCGAATAGCGCTCATCGTCATCGTACACTGATCGTGATACAGAACGGCTATATCGACTTTCTCCTTCAGTGTGTTGGCTGGGCGTGAAAGATGTTTCACGCAGTTCTGCTCCACCGCCACCTCTAGAAAATGTTTTTGACAGCGAACGTCGTATGTAATCAGTTAATTTATTTAGTTCCGCAGCACCTGTACGTATTTCAACTGTCTTTTGTGTGGTCGTACTGTATGAACTTTGCGTCGAAGAAGTTGTCATTTTTTTAGCCGGTGCTCTCGTAGATGTATTAGTTGTTAGAGTTTTCGGTAAATTAGAGTGTGAGATTTCTTCCTAAAAAAGGTAAAATAAATATATTATTTTTTTTTTTACAGAATTAAGTTCTTTTGCTCTCTAAAGAATAATTTCTCAGCAAAAACAAGTAATTTTTTATAAATGTATAGTTTAATCCTATATTAAATTGCCCTCCACCCATCTATATACATATATAAAAATCAATGTGTTTGTATGTTTGTGCTTTATAGACGGTTAAACGGCTGGAGCGATTTCCTTGAAATTTTTACAGAATCTTTCTGTATGTCTGGAAGGAACTATAGGCTATACTTTGGTTTGAAATTGTAAGTGGGTGAGGTGCCACGCCCTATTAAAGAATAAGTATTTAATATTATATATCACGAAAGTTAATGCAGCTAGAGTCTTCAAATTAAGTACGGTAAACTTTGACATCCACACGAACATTTGGTTAAAAAATGGGCGGACTTGCAATAGTAGGCGTGGCCACATGAATTAAATACTAAAATTCGTATATTTGGAAAACGATATCGATTAGAGTAGTAAAATTTTGCAAGAGCAACTTTGACACCCAAATCAACATTTAGGCAAGAAGTGGTTGCATTATCAATAGTGGGCGTGGCACCTACCATATGAATTAAATACTAAAATTCGTATATTTAGAAAACGATATCGACTAATGTAGTAAAATTTTGCAAAAGCAACTTTGATATTCAAATAAACATTTATGGAAGAAATGGGTGCATTAACAATAGTGGGTGTGGCATTTACCATATGAATTATATACTGAAACTCGTATATCTGGAAAACGATATCGATAAGAGTACTAAAATTTTGCAAAAGTAACTTTGATATTCAAATAAACATTTATGGAAAATATGGGTGCATTAACAAAAGTGGGCGTGGCACTTGCCATATGAATTAAATACTAAAATTCGTATATCTGGAAAACGATATCGATTAGAGTACTAAAATTTTGCAAAAGCAATTTTGATATTCGAATAAACATTTGTAGAAAAAATGGGTGCATTAACAATAGTGGGCGTGGCACCTGCCATATGAATTAAATACTAAAATTTGGGGTGGCGAAGCACACCGGGTATTAGCTAGTAGTATATAAAAATAACAAAAAGGATTAACCAGTGGCAAAACATAATGCCTTTACATACATACGTATAATACGTACTAAATAATTTATGAATAATAAAGCAATTAAATAAGTTTCAAAAGGAAAACATTATTAGTTTGAAAGAAAATACGCAGACGTTATGGCAAACGATTCATCATTAGATTTGCCAATATTTAAGTTTTCAGAAAGAATAATAGTTTATGCACGCTTATTTATAGTTTTAATTGTACAAAGTCAACTAAATAGTAATCTATATACACGATTGTAGAACGACTGACTTACTCACTGAATGTTACATCATCGTACAGGCCAAAAACTATACATACGGGCTTTTTAAAATTATTAAAGATTTACAAATTGTTAAAAAATCAAACTTCTATAGAAAATCAGTCTTAGAAAACTTTATAATAAACTTTTAATAATTTTAAAAAATAATAAGGCATATAAAATATATTTTTAGGGAGTACAGGGTGAAGTTCTTTTGGGTGTCGGGCCACTGCAACATCAACGGCAATGAGAAGGCTGATGAGTTAACTAGACTGGGCTTGGAAATAGTGAGTCCCGACGGTCTGAAGGCGGTTAGGACTCCAATAGGCCTTTATTTTTGAATGGTTAGGAAGTATTATCTGAGCGAGACTAATCGGGTCTGAAGTACGTTCGGTTACTGCAAACTGCAGAATATCGCGTGCGTTGTGGTCAATGATTAGAAAGTCCTATTCGGATTCGCTTCTAGACAGGGTTAGGGTCTACGTTAGGACCATGATAGGTATTATCACCACTGTATGTAGGGCAGGATGGCTGTGAAAATGGATCGGAAGTCTAGGATATGTGCAGGTTGTGTTAGGATCCGGAGTAGGGCAGAATTGAGCAAATTATGTGTCATCGTCCCAGACTACAGACTATAGGCTAAGATGACTAGATAGAATATTCTTTGGCGAATAGGGGGATGTCTAGGGCTGTAGACTCGAGAATATGATAGGATTCGTAGTTGGACTAACCTGGCTGCGTGGCAGGATACTAAGGTCAGGTATTAGTCATCTTTAGACGACTAATTTGAAGGGATTGAAGGGAACCTTGCACCAGCCTTTTTACCTAACCTAACGGTAAATGATTATTTATTACAGTTTGGGTAAATGTAAACAAAATGCAAAGAATAAATGACAACAAAACAAACAACAAATTTGTTTGACAACAAAAAATAGAAAAACAATACATATTGTTGGAAATGTTTAAATTTAATATCATTGTAAAGCATTTTTAGATAATTTCCAACAAATAGAATAAATTCAATAAGAAATTACCGCAATATTTAAAATTTGCGCCATATTTTAGTCTGATTTTTAACAAAATGGGTCTTGGTGTGCATTCTACTAATACAGAGAGAACACCGCTAAAAAAGTTTAGGGTAGGAGAGACTATGTCCGAAGTTGCTACAAGGAGTGTTCTTAAACAAAGTATTCTCTGCTTTGAACTTTGTTCCTAAAAAGCAATCCAGAGCAAGAAAACATGCAACAACAAATGCCTTTAATTGTAAACAAAATCAACTGGTCAACGGATTTTAATGGTTTATGGCTTATTTTATTCGAATATACTTGCCTTTTTAATAATAAATATTTGATAAATTTTTGGAATCAAAATAGGTATAAAAAAATACTCATTTTGCATGAAAAAATATATCATAAAAAATTTCTGGATAACTTTTAAGCACTTGAAAATATAATCATTTGTTGGTATTTTGATTCAAAACAGACATAACCGCCTTATTTCAGGCGAAATATTGTATATATAAAAACTTTAGAGGTCTATAACTCAAAAACTAAGCGTTTCCGTGAATGTTACCACTTGAAAATTTTATTTTTTTTATTTTATGTAATTATTATTTTTTCAATTTGGAGGTGCGTTGGTAAACTAGATTTGTTTTTTATCAATTTGACAGTGCGTTGGTAACTAGATTTGTTCCATTAGAAGTAATTTGTTAATTAAGGTTATTTTTTAAAGGATGAATTTGGAAGATAAAAAATACCTGGCAACACTACATTTCATACAAAAACACAATGTTCACATAAAAAACTAGTTTTACGTTTGGTTACAGTACCAAACCTATAAAAGTACAAATTATCTATTTACATACCCATGTTCTGCAATTCGAGTGAAATTAAAAAATCATTTAAAATTCTACTAGCAATAACACTGAAATTGTATATCCCAACGATTTAATTTCACTCGGAATGCAGAACACGGACAATATTTATATAATCTTGTTTTTTTTTTTATTTTATACAAGCACATAAAATGTATTTACCTCTTCTTCCTTTGTTGTTGGTAATGATGCAGCACCAACTGAAGATGAAGTTTGTACAGTGGGTAACGTCGAACGTGGTCTTGACGATCTACGTACAGGCGAACTGCGTTTTCTCGATGGTGATGCACGTCTTGATGGTGACGACCTAGTGGTACGCCCTGGACTGACATTAGAACTAGTACTTATGGCAGCACTTTTTCTGCTTCCTGCAGCAGTTGCAATTGGAATAGAAGTTTTGGTTTTCGAAGAGACTGTTTCGACATCTCGTTTAGAGCGGCCTCTTGTAGTACGTCGTGTCTTATCCATTACTCTTAATAATAATTAGCCTTTTTTTAACTGCAAGTAAAAATACACACACTTAATTTCTTATCTCTACATATTAGTTATTTATAGATCCAAGCAAATTTCTATTTGGGTTTACGAATTTTTTGCGTTTTCCCGCGTAAAGCGTCTCAACTGTACTCTTTGTGCATTTGGGGGTGACCGAATAGTTTTTTGTTCAACACACTGTTCAAATCTTACCTTTCTTCAATTTATTAAAAACACTTATTTATAACGTTTTACATAGAAGTTTATAATTTTTTTTTATTGTTTTTGCCCTTTTTCTTAGTCCTTTATACTTATTATGTGAAGAAAATATAATCTCATGTCGTCCGACAAACAAGCCAAGCCGATTACTACAAAGTACTCTTAGTTGCATTAAATTGTAATGATAGCGTTGTATTGAATTTGTTACAAAGGCGTGCTTACACCAAAGATGCTAACCATTATTTGGTTTTTCTAACTGAACGACTTCACGCGCAATATTTGTTGCAGAACATAAGCAATAAGGTCGTAGATTAGCATGAACAAATTTCATGTACAAGCATGTGTTTTGAGGTGGAGAATACGACCTGTGTTTTGGACATAAATTTGAAAAATTCATATAAAACTGTATGTTTTATAATTAAAAATTAATATTTATTCGAACTTTTTATTCATAAATTTATAATAAATCATTTTAATTCTGTCTTAAGTTCATTTTTCTCTAATTAAACTTCCTAACACACATTTATTAAATTAAATTGTAATAATTTAAAAATATTGAAAAACAAATCCGATATTGCAGCACTTTTTATCAGTTACTCATAGGTATTTTTTCTAGTATTTATTAATTTTGTTTAAGTATTTAATTACAATATAATGAAATTTGAATATGGGATGTATAGATTCATTTTTAAATGTGTCTTTTTCTTTCTTATCAAATGAAATATTTATTCATGTTCATATCTCTAATTATAATTTTATATTTATTCATCAGGTAGTTGTGTTTTGTCAGCTGTTTATTTGTTTATAATGTCAAACTTCATATATATAATATAAAAGAAAAAAAATTTTCTCCGAACTGCAGTAACCTGATGAACATAATTACTGTAACCTAATTACTAATTAAAAAAAAAAAAAAATCAGTATACCGATAAAAAGTGCTGATTGAATTTGACAGCTTGTTTTAACCTACCGTTGCCACATGCAAGTGCAAGTGAACATGTAACTTTTGAATATAATTTTTTTTATTAAATTTTGTTATTTATATTAAAACTTACATTTTAAATGAATATTTATAATTTTTCTTAATATTCTTCATATACTTACATATATACATATTTATTCAAAAAATTAGCTGAATTATTTACCACAATTGTATGATATATTAGTGAGTTAACAAAAAACTCAGTATTAGACAACACTGTTTTTCAGCTTGTCACTTTACTTGCCGTAACTGTAAAAATTTTACTTGCACGCCTTTCTGACTAGGCAAGTCACTTGCTCAAGTTAGTTTTTTATTTTCTTTTATTTTTCTTTGAACTTGCTTTCATGTTCAGACTCAGCAACTGACTTGCCCAAGTTTCGTTCTCTTTTACTTATTATACTCTTCACACAGTGAAAAAGGGTATATATAGGTTTGTCATTCCGTTTGAAATTTCTACAATTATCAATTATCTACACATACATACAAACGTGGTATACTGGTTAGAGTGAGCCAAAAATTTTTTTTTATTTTATATTTTATTCAAATTTTTATTGTTTTAATTTTAATTTTTCTTTTAATTTATTTATTTTTAAGCACATAAGTAAACTAAATGTATAATATTACAATGGGATGTTTTTATATATGTATGTTTTGTATGTACGTATTTCATATGAGATAAATGGAGACATAAACAATTGTTGTTGCATGACTACACGTTGTGAAGGGTATATAAGATTCGGCATGGCCGAATATAGCACTCTTGTTTGTTTTTATTACTCTTTTGTTTTTGGTTTCTCAACAAAAACTTGCTCGTACTTGCCGAGTACAGGCAAGTGTGTACTCAAAAATGAGCAAGTTTCTTCCTCTTAACCCGACCTTACCCCTTTTGCCTATAAACACAACACTTGCGCAAGTCACTTGCGCAAGTGACTTGCCTAGTCTGAAAGGCGTGTTGCTTACCCTACGTTGCCACAAGCAAGTATTTACTTGCAAGTAGTGTATACGTATTACTAACGAAAATCAGGAGAAATGCCAAAAAAAACACAACAATTTTTTGAGTGGCTACACAGCACAGTGCAAGTTCATTTTTAAAATGTCGTCAACAAATAAACTTCAAACAAATTTAACACAAATGGCGCTGCTTCAATTGGTAATTAAGTGTTGTCAATAGCCACTATTGAACGTTACCTTTAGACATGTAACTTTTTAATATAATTTTTTTTATTAAAAATTGATATTTATAATAAAACTTACATTTTAATTGAATATTTATATTTTTTCTTAATATTCTTCATATACATATATACGTATTTATAAAAAAAATTAGCTGAATTATTTACCACAACTGTAAGATATATTAGTGATATATTAAGATATATTAAGATATAAAACAATAAAAATTTGAATAATATATAAAATAAAAAAAAAAAATTGGCTCACTCTAACCAGTATACCACGTTTGTATGTACATATGTGTAGATAATTGATAATTGTAGAAATTTCAAACGGAATGACAAACCTATATATACCCTTTTTCCCTTTTTCACGGTGTGAAGAGTATAATAAGTAAAAGAGAACGAAATTTGGGCAAGTCAATTGCTGAGTCTGAACATGAAAGCAAGTTCAAAGAAAAATAAAAGAAAATAAAAAACTAACTTGAGCCAGTGACTTGCCTAGTGAGATAGGGGTGATAGCGTAAAGTCGAAGGTCACGACGATTTTAATTGCCCAACTTTTTCCATATTTTTTTTGAACTTGCTTTTATGTTCACACACGACAATTTCTTTGGCGATTTTTCTGTTTTGTTTGGTTTTTATTTTCTTACAATTTGACATTTGTATTTTATCCGTAAATACCAATAATAAAAATAAAAACATACACAAAATAATATAATAAATTTTAATTAACACTTTAAATTAAAATGTTTTTACTAATATATTTTTTTGTGTTTTTTTTATTTTTAAATATTTTAAAAGTTTAATCTGTGACGTTAGTTCAAATTAGTTCAAATTTTAAATTACTTACACACCAAAAAGCGGAATACTCAATGAAAAGAAATGTCAAATATTCAACAAAAAAAAATTGCTTCAAATAGCCGAGTACCGGCGACTATTTTAAAAACATCTATAAACTCAAAAATTGCCCAACTATAATCGTCGTGTATGACCATAGACAAAGAGAGAGTATTTTTTGTCTCTATTTTTTATACCCGCCACCAAAAAAATAGTGGGTTATATATTCATTTTGTCATTCTGTTTGTAACTCATCGAAATATCTATTTTAGACCCCATAAAGTATATATGTATGTGCTGAATCGGGGTTTCATTTTATGACGATCTAGCTATGTCCATCCGTCTGTTGAAAGCACGGTAGAGGTCGTAATGAAAAAGCTAGGGGGCTCAAATTTTGCCAGAATATTTCTTATACACAAGGTTTGTTTGGTTTGTTTGGGCTAAATCGGAATATTAGGAAGAGAGTTAAGCTCGTAATGCAAGAATAAGTCATAAAAACCGTGTCCTTCCAACATTGAATAAAATGCAATTGTGCCCTACGCATTAACGTATAACCATGAAATTTCGAATGTATATTTCCTGCGTAAAAAAATATTTTTCTCCGAAAATTGCAAAATTGACAAAATAAAAATACTCCCACCATTTTTTTGATGGCGGGTATAAAAAGCAGTTCAGTATTGAATATGTATAAACTATTTAAGTACATATAAAGGAAATTATAGTACGCCATTTGCTGGTGAATTTGGAAATAATAGTATTCCTCCTACAATTTTTGTAATTTCTGGAAACATGAATTCATTTGCCTTATTTTAATACCTTTCACCTGTGGTGCCAAAGGGAATATATAGCTTTATAATTCGTTTGTAACTTCTACAATATTCATAAGGTATTTTTTTTCTGAAAGATTGTGACTAGGGATGTCGATTGAGTCATGTCTATTTGTCCGTCTGTGCATGTGTTAGTTGAAATCAACTTTTAGAAGCTCTCACATGTTACTGAGATCTGTAATGGTATCAAATGCAAATATCCGGAAATAATCCCATAACTTTATGTGATATGAGAAAATGAACACGGCTTCTTCAGTTTTCCCTTATTTTTGCCACAAAAATCAAAATTTTTTAGCGCCTGGTTAACTTATAGAGACGTTTGTTACTATTTATAGGTACGATATACCTCTAGACATATTCCTAAAAACTTTTTTGCTTAATTGATTACTAACCGGCACAGTTATAGGCAAAAATAATTTTGAAAAAAAAAAAAAAAATATATATATATATATATATATATATTTTTTTTTTAAGTTATTAAATTTTCTAAATAATTTTTGGACATGTTAGAGCCGTAGTCACGAAAATTACTGCTAGAAAAAAAGATAAATCGGTTTAAAACTAACTGAGATATAACCACAAAAATACAAAAGCTTCGTTGTTTACTTTTAAATTTTCAAACAAAAATCGATTTTTCAGGTTTTACAACCTTAAAATTTTTATGGCAATGAAAATAATAAATCAAAATAAAATCTAGGCTAAGCTACGATATGGTCACTATATCTATGTACATGATGGTGAAGGGTATTTTCAGATTCGGCATGGCCGAATATAGCTCTTGTTTATTTAAATAAACTGTTGCCTAGAAATCGCTAATACTCGAATCTTTGTACATTGATGTATCACTTTTAGAGTTTAAATAGTACCAAAATAAGTACAATTTTACCATCCCTGCTGCAAAATAACAAAAGAGCAGTTACACTTATACAGGTGATGGTGGCAGCTCAGCTGATTATTATTTTGTGTTCCAACGTATGTCAAAATCCATATATAAAAAAGAGATTTCAGTGCCAAGAATTGTCAAACTCCATATATAAAAAACAGACAAAGTACTCTCTTCCGCGCTATCACCTTATTTGATTACACCATGAAAAAGAGGAGAAAATGAATTATTTTTGTCTGTATTTTTTTATGTAAAAATAAAAAAAGGTTTAATTTGTCATTGAATAGGTAAGTAAAAAAGCAAATTAACAAAGAAAACTAAAAAGATTCAATAATTTCAATTGAAAATATATTCCTTGAATGAAAATATATACATTTTTTTATTTTTAACTAACATAATTTGTTGTCTAAATTTTTGTTTTTTGGCTTTATTTAAATTGGGGATGCATTATTTTAACTCAATGTTTGTGTATGTGATTTCTAAACCAACAGATTCCATTATAGCATAGACAAGAATTAGGAAAGTACGTTGTATAGTTGTTAAACCAAAAATAATTTCTTAACTGAATAAAGTGGAATAAATAAATAAAAAAATGGTTACTCCGCAATCGCCCACCCGCATGTTTAATGGTCTAGATGAAGACATCTATAATGAAGCAAAATTCGCCCATGAAATTAATGACAAAATGCGTGTACCCAAACGCATTAAGGCCACTGGCGAATTTTCTGACGAAGATCTCTTGCTGTCAAATCAAAATGGCATGATTAACTCGTGGAATTATCACGATAAGATCGATATGAACGTTCCAGATCGCATAGTTGTCTTGGGTCACAATCAACATCTCGAAACAAGATCAGCTCCCCGTGAAATACAATTAGAAAATTCAATTTTACCTAAAAATCCTTTGGGATTCGTGCGAGTACAGACACCACCGCGCACCATCACACTTAACGATCATCACTTTCCATCGGCTTCAGAGGAGAGTTCACCTAATAAATTGCAAAACGGTCATGAATTGGAAGATGATTTTGATGATGACGATGTTGAACGTTCACCTCCATATGTAAGAGCAAATGGAATATCAAATGCCGTCGTGGGCTTTCATTTAAACGATGCTAATTCAGTGGAATCGGATTCACAGGTTAGTTTAAAATTATGAATACAATTCGGTAAGTGCATCATATAAAATATTTTTGATTTAAAATAGGAAGTTGACAATTTTAGGTTTTTCAAAAAGTTTAAAACATTTTTTCTGTTGTAGTACAAAAGATAGACCCTTATGTACGTCGTGATTATTTCATAACAATGGGTTTTCGCAGCGTGTAGTTAAATATAAATTTTACAAAAATCTTTTTCGAAAAATGTGATTTTTTGTTCTAAATAAAATAAAACACAGTTCCGAATTACTATTGTTTTAATTTAAATAAAAAGCTAATAATCATAAAAAAGAAATTAGCCCTACCATAAATACTTTCGCAATTCAAAATGGTCAATTTGTCCCAAAACAAAAAACTGAAAATGCACCATTGAAGCACAGTAAAATTACTTATGCGCCACTTTATATTCTATAAATATATATGTATGTATATTTTAAAAGTCTATACTTTAACTTTGTTACGACTCTACGCGCAATATACATATATTTCCGAACATAAGCATATTGTCGGCAAAATAACAGTAAACAAGTATGTACTTTTATAGAACAAAGTTTATTATTTTTTTTAATAATAGTAATCGCTATGGAAAAATCTCTTATACTAAAACTTGTATTACTTTCTTTGTATAACTTCGATTTGCTATTAATTTAATTTCGTAAATCTATCTTATCTGCCTTGTTCAAATAGTTTGGCTTTCACACACACCGTTATTGTGTTTAGTGAAACATGGCTTATGGAAAATGTTTTAATCACTGAAATATTCTGTAGTGATTATAAAATTTATAGACGTGATCGTGGCTGTGGTATCAGAAGAGGTGGAGTTCTAATTGCAGTTTCCAGTCAACTTTCTTCTGAGGCTTTTTTAGATGAATCTTCCTTGAATATTGAATTTACTAGCATTTAACTCGCTACTTCAATAGCGCAGTTCTTACTATGAATACTCAAGTTCTATTTATAATTATTAAATATTTTTGGTTCAATTTATGAACATTTGTATCTCTGATTCAATTTACTTAGAAAAATAAAAAGTAGAGTAATGATATATCGGGCATATAATATTTTCTAACTAAAACAAGCTCAATGCGACTGAGTTTCAAAAATTAAGATTCATAATATGCAAAAATGACCCCAAAAATAATAAAGGTAACATTATTTTCTTCACTAAAAACTTCCACTTGGTTTATTATTACCTACATTCAGAATTCTATGTATATAAAATATAAAAAAAAATGAGAAAAAGTAATTTTTTGGTCGTCCACAGTATTAGGAGTTAGACCTCGGATCAAAAAACACTAATTTTAAGAATCTGTGTTTACAAACGTAAACACACAGAGTCCAATAAAAATACGAAATGGCTTTTTTTTGTGTACCTAATATCATTTTAATTCTCAACTTGAATCAATAATCCTTTATTTTATAATTTTAGCTTTTTAAACGCAAAAAATTAAAAAAAGTAAGTTCTTGGTCGCTCATAGCATTTTTAGTCTCACCTTGTATCAATAGTCACTAATTTCGAAATTCTTGCTTCGCAAACGTTGAAAATACAAAAAGTACTATTAAAATTCAAAATAGTACCTTTGTGGTCGCCCATAACATTTTTAGTCTCACTTCGTATCAATAGTCACTATTTTCGAAATACTAGCTTCGTAAACGTTGAAAATACAAATATTACCATAAAAATTCAAAAAGGGACCTTCTTGGTCGCCCATAACATTTTCAGTTTCACCTGGAATCAAAAGTCTTGATTGTACAATCTTACGTTCATAAACATAGAAAATACAAAAAGTTCCATAAAAATTCAAAAAAGTACCTTTTTTGTCGCCCATAACATTTTAAGTCTCACCTGGAATAAATAGTCCTTGATTGTACAATCCTATCTTAATAAACGTAGAAAATACAAAAAGTACCATAAAAATTCATAAAAGTACCTTTTTGATCGCCCATAACATTTTTAGTCTCAACTGGAATCAAAAGTTCAATATGTCAATAAAATCCGATTATTGTCCTACTATTTGGAAGTACTCTTTCATTATACCGTTATTGAAGTCTGGCTGCAGAAATTATATCGCTAATTACAGAAGTATTGCTAAACTTAGCACAATATCTAAACTTTTTGAGAAAATTATAACTGACCATCTTTGCGTTCATGTTGCATATATATTTTCTCCTCTACAACATGGTTTTCGTAAGGGTTGTTCGACTGTTACAAGTCTGTTGCAGTTTACTACGCTTGTAAAACTTGGTTTTATTGAACAAAAGCAAACTGATGTTATTTACACCGACTTTAGCAAAGCCTTTGATAAAATTAACCATAAACTTCTAATAAAAAAACTTGATGTAATGGGATTTACACAGAACTCTCTTATGTGGATTTATTCGTACTTGACAAATAGAATACAAAATGTTCGTTTTAAAAACATTATCTCTAGACTAATAGCTGTTGCATTGCTGTTTTCCTTATTTATTAATGATCTACCAAATTCTATTAAATGTTATAATGTATGCTGACTACGGAAAAATATTCATAAGTTATAATAATTACGCCGATCACAAACACTTACAAAAGCACATAGAAGCTTTTAATTTATGGTGTAGACTTAACTTAATGAATCTGAACCCTGAAAAATGCAAATATATGAATGTGTTTCTTTCGTAGATGTTATATTAAAGTGAATTATGTTTTAAATGGTTATACGTTAAATAGACTGGAATCCGTCTCCGATCTTAGAATCTTATTAGGTGCTAAACTTAATTTTATTGAGATTATCTCTTTAGCTGTTAATAAAGCACGTGCAATCCTTGGATTCATAAAAAGTTGGGCGAAAGAGTTTACAGATCCATATATAACAATAAAATTGTATATATCTCTTGTCAGGCCTATTCTTGAGTATGGTTTAATAATTTGAAATCCAACTTACAATGTTTGCATTAATAGCATTGAATCTGTGCAAAAACAGTTCCTGTTATTTTGTCGTGGCCTACACTGGAATTCGTTAAACCTGCCTTTTGCACTTTTGAAGCTGCCAACTTTAAAAAGTCAAAGAACAATGCTAAAGGTTACGTTTGTTCTAAATTTTATAAAAGGATGCATACGCTTTGATTTCCTACACGTCATTTTTGTCCACTATCAGTTAAAGTTTTCAGAACGTATTATGCCAACTTCGATCCGTTTTTAAGAATTTGTACCGAGTTAAAAAAACTTTATCAACATATAGATTTTTCATTAAATGTTAATATTGTACAATGTAAAATGGTTTTGTCCTTGAATAACTAATATTAAATAATTTGTATGTACTGCTTTAAAGTCTGGAAGGATCTAGAATCCATAGATTCAAATAAATAAATAAAGACATCAAATGTGGTTTTTTGTATGGGAGATAGCCCCTGCTCCGATACTAGTCAATTTGTTTTCGAATAAGAAAATTATTATCAAAGTAACTTGTACAAAGTTTGAAGGGAAATAACTGCTATAGTTCTTAAAATATGTTATAGAAAGTATTTAGTTTGTATGGGAGGTAACACGCCCACTTAAAATTGAAAACAAAAAAAATAAAGAATATGTACGTTCGAAAGGTAGACCTAGAGCATTGGTGAGAAAATTTTAGAAATTGAAGAAGTAGTTTTTAAAGGTAACTCATAACATTTTTTTTATTATTAAAAGACCTTAAGATGAACTTATTTTTGTTAATGTTTATGTTCATGGTTATTTCTTAAAAATATGGTGTTGACAATATATTTTGATAGTTGAAAACATAATTATTTCTTAGTTCATTGCACACAAAGACTCTCAGTATGCATGAAAATTATCGAAGGTTTATTAAATTGATTTTATGTGGGAATTTGATTTATAAATCTTTTATAATTTGTATGCATACGGCATAAAATATAAAAATCTGTATTTAATAAATGTTTCTATTTTCTGATAATTTTATTTCAGTTGACAACAGGTGGTGCTAGTAAACGCTCGCAAACCTTAATCTACAATCCAAATGATACTTCAATGGTAAGTCATCGTGAGGGAACACCAATGGGAGATCTGACACCTCATGAGGAAATCTTATACTTAAGACGTCAGTTGGCCAAATTAAATCGGAGAGTTTTGAACATAGAAATCGGAAACGAGCAACGTTTACAACGTGAGAAAATAGTCTATTGTTTAGGTTTGGCATATTTTGTGTTGAAAACAATTTTATGGCTAAACCGTAATTAAATAGGTCAATACACAAAAACAATGAAAAAACGCAAACTTTAGATAAATGCATACATACAAACATACATAAAAAAAAAATAAATTGTTAAAAGTGTACATGGGTATATGATTTAATACAATATTACTTTAATGACGCGGTGCTACAATAAATTTTTTTTTATATAAGGTGAGTTTATTAAAGGTGCCTGCATTAATTTAGCACAATAACAAAAACTATTCTCACCAAATTACTGCTCGTGAATCATATTGAAAAAAAGTGTATTTAGTACTCGTACCACAATGTCTTATAGTTTTATACCAACTTATTTAAATTTTTTTATTAATTTTGTTTTATTTCTTAAGTATAATTTCTTGATTTCCCATAA
Organism: Phyto melanocephala; assembly: GCA_941918925.1. Classification (NCBI taxonomy): domain Eukaryota; kingdom Metazoa; phylum Arthropoda; class Insecta; order Diptera; family Rhinophoridae; genus Phyto; species Phyto melanocephala. Next base: position 34,522,866 of record OW799237.1, on the reverse strand, counting down.
GATGTGTTTTGTTTAAAATATACTCAAGAAAAAATAATAACTATAACTTGTGTATTATTAAGATGAATGCCATGGTGTGCATTTTAAATTACCAACAGCCTCCTGATTATTAATATAAAACTAATTCTTAAGTTTTCTCCCTGTACCTCCAAGGAGTAGACGAATTTAAAATTTGTATGTTCAGATAAATTATATTTTATACAATATTATATTATATTTTTCCCCACAAAAGAGCACATCCTTTTTTTAATTCGTGTAGTTAAGAATAAAACCATACATCTTATACAGGATCCAACTAAATATTTATTAATTTTATTATGATTTAAAAATATGAACGTTTTACTTTTACAATATTTTAAGTTTATATTAGAACCTATAAAACGGTAAAATAATATTGTATTTTACATTATTAGAATAAATAGAACAAAAATACTTAAAATTTCTGCAAATATGTACATATGTGGGTAATTCCATGTCAAATCAAGCAGGGGGTGTACCTTACCTCCTGCGAATTGTGTAATTTTTCGAATAAAATCTGTACCTAAGTATATTATAGAATTCAGAAAAATTCTAATGACTTATCTGAATCCAAAAATATGAGGTCTTAAAATTAAAGAAACAAATTTGCACTTACTGAAGCCATTTCCTGGAAAAGTATTTTAGATAGGTAGCTCAGCAGGGTCGCATTTAAAAGGTTGTCAAATTGGCTTTGATTTATACAAAATATCTTAGCCAGGATGTCCTGGCTAAGCAGATGGCTGCGGACACCGCACTGAGGCTGAATGCCACAAGGGCATGGAAGTATGTGAATTATGGACATGCAAGAATTTTGGGTATGATCAATATTGCTTCTCCTATTGATTACAAGGTACCTGAACCAGTATTCGATCCGGGTTTCGTGACGAATATACCGGATAGATCTGAACGGCCTCCGACCTCCGGAGAATGCCATCCAGATATTTACTGACGGATCGAAATCACATGCTGAAACTGGATGAGGTATCTTTTCGATCCAGTTGGGTTTGGAATTGTCCCTTAGGCTACCGGATTATTGTAGCGCGATACAATGTGGCTATTAGGACAGCCGCGGAACAGATTCAGTATAATGAAATATCTGGCAAGGATATTTATATATTTACTGACAGCAAGGCGGCTATTAGGTCCCTTGAGAGTATATACAACACATCGAAAATTGCCCAGGAATGCCGGGTGTCTCTTGAAGAGATAGCGAGACATTCGACGGTTACCCTTGTATGGGTTCCAGGACATGGGGATATTGATGGTAATAAAAGAGCTGATGCACTTGCAAAAGCCGGTACTACCTTAGATTCGGTTGAATCCAGTTGTGCTTTGGGTATTCCCTTATCGAAGGGTAAGCAGCTAATCTCGCATCGATTATATTTCGATGCCAAGGAAAGATGGGTGAGAGAACCCACTTGTTTGGAAACCAGAAAGATCTGGCCTGACATGGATGTGCATAGGACGCAATATGCAGTGAATATGCCCCGAATCCACCTTAGGAACCTCATAGCGGTCATTACCGGGCACTGGCCTATAGGTACACATGCGAAAAGGCTGAATATCCCTTACAACGACTTCTGCAGTTGCGATAACGAGGAAGAGGAGGAGACGACTGAACCTCTTCTCTGTAATTGTCCTGCATTCGGGGACCTAAGACACCAGATTCTAGGTCAGCGAATACTTGTAAGTAAAACTTGTCTTTCCGCAGTTGATCTGGGAAAGATCCACATCTTCGTAAACAGGACAGGATGGCTGAGGAACGACGGCCAAAGGACATAGACGAACGGGCGTTGGTGCCTACGGTATCACAACGGGACCCTCGGAGGACCCAAGTGAGCTATGCCTTCGGGTGGCTGCCGAATCTAACCTATAAAAAATATCTTTAAAATATTAAAGGTAATTTTTCGAAACCTATAAGTTGGAAGGCTATACATATATCTTAAAGCGACCTTTTTAAAAATTTGAAAACAATTTATGTCAAAGACGGTTTTCTTCTCTATAGTTGTTACAAATTTTAAAGTGGCACGCTTTTTGGATACAGAAATATAAATTAAATTTTAAATGAAGATATTTTCCACGACTACAAAAACATGGTGTGGAGTATATTCAATATGTCATTGCGTGTTTAACACATCAAATTGCTGAACTACGTACCTGTAATACTTTTGCAGAAAATTGCAATTAAGGGCATCTTTGTACGTTGTATTGTTTTTCCTGAATTTCAAGACATATGTAAGTATATTTAATCGAGATTAGTCTGTGGCCTTAAACTTCGAATTTTTCTTAGTTCTTTGATACACTTTATAGCTACAATACCTTAATTTAGCAAATTTGGAAACAGTGATGTCAAAAACAACAATTTTTAAAGTCGATTTGAGATGGTTTACCCATGTAGGTTTGTTTTTGATTTTATTGATATTTTAAATTATTTTTTTTCTTCTCAAAGCCAAACGTTACTAATATTTTGTTAACAAAATAATAAGAAAATATAATTACAACTTTAATCAATGTTAGTTAAATGCTTGCCTGTTAATTGTTTATAGACTTTATTATGGGTTATTATGTGACATTATTTTTTAAAAAAATGTAAATCAAAGTTACATAAAATTGCAATTTACAATTCTTTGAGTCTGAAAAAATATATACGTATTCATACATACATATATACATATTTACTGTATTCACAAGTTGTCCTAACATGTCTTATTGTCATAATATTCTCGGATTTCACAATAGTTGAAAAAATTGTTGTTGATTTTCAAGTCAGAACTATATTAAAATAATACTACTGTGTATGACATGTTTATTGTGTTGTTCTAACTATTCAGGTACCCCCGGCGATCGGCTAAGCCGAGTCGTCTGTAATATTTGTTAGCCGCGATTTTCGTTAAAAAGATCTGTTATCAAAAATTGAGCAAAATCGGCAATTTAAATTTGATATGTGACACTTAGTTATGAGCAGTCGTTCACAACAGTCATATATTTTTGTTATTATTTTAGGACACCTTGTGAATACAGTAATTGTAGTTGCTCTACCAAATTAAGTTTTATGTTTCTATTAAGTTGTCAGAACAACAGAAAAGCATTTTATTTTGTAACTTTGCAATATTACACTTGCAAATACATACTATTTTTCTTTGAACCAGTTAAGATATCCTTAAACGGGTTAGTGGATAGTGTATGACCAATAAATCTTCAAATGGAAGCATTAAACAATTTTTTAAAATTGTTCCATAGCTGATCACTTTGGAGCAGCGACGATATAAACAAGACAATGTACGTTTTAAGTTTGTCTAACTAATAATAACAAGTTAAAATAAGTAATCTAAATTAAAATTAAATTTTATTGCAAATCAATTAATTTGGCTTAAGTTTATTTTAATCAATTATTATACTTTTACTCGGCTAACATCTGATTAATTTTTCAGTATTCTTAAAATCTTACTGTCCTATTCATAAAAATTATAAAACGCTTATAAAGAGTTTACAAAAGATATTTTCTATGGAAATTTGATTTAAAGATCGTTACAATTTGAATTAAAAAAAAATATATAAAGGTTTATGAAAAAAAATGATGAAAAAGAGCTAGAGTCAATGAAACTCCTAGTTGCCACTGTTTACTAGCGTTTGTCGCAAAATTGACTTTTTCTCAACACTTTCAACGTACGTACGACGTACTAACTAAACTTTTCTAGGGTTCGAATTTGCTCTGAATTGTGGAGATATAGTCATCGCCCATTTACAACTATCCTTCCCTAAATCTTTTTTTCTATACTTGAGTATAATTTTCTTTATTTTGTATAGTCACAACTATACATCTTTTATCTTATCTTTTATATTCTTTATCAATCCTTCTCTTAATCACAATGGAAATTATGATCTTTGTCTGAAGCAGCAAATAAAATTCACCACTATTTGCTGCATTTCCTTGCACTTAATAAAAAAAACCTTTTCCCTTCTATGGTAAGCACGCGTAAGTGAATTAATACCAATTAGATGGTTTAAAATTGTTTTGTAAAATCCTGAAAACTTTCGGTATTTGGTATATGCAGAGACTGAAAATAATAAATTATTCTGATTTTATAAAGAAAAAAGCAGTAAAAAATTATCGGATAACCAAATCAGGCACACAATTTTGATCCAACTAATATTCGCCTTTACAAAAAGCTTCTCAGTCTTTGTATGCTTGATAACACAACCCTGACGGAAAACCACAATGCATTCGCGGACACGTCAGAAAATTTGTCTGAGGTAGGAATTGTTCTTTGTGAAGAATTACTGGTCATCATTCTATTATCAAGTTTGCCAAAAGATTCGAGAATATTGTTAGTGATGAAAACCCGTTATGATTTACCGGCTCTGGATGTTTTAAAGGTAAAATTATTTGTAGAAGGTGATCGCAGAATACAACAAAATGGTAATGGAGCAGATATTTTAGTAAGTCAACAAGCCAAAATGTAAAAAATAAAAACAACAACAATAGCAGTAACGGTCGAAAATTAAAATGCTGCAATTGTGGCAAACGTGGACATATCACAAAAAATTGTAATGCTGCTACAAAAAATGATGTAGAAAAGAGAGAGGTTAATCATGCATTCGCTATGCTTGCAGCGTGCAACAACATTTTTGACAAAAATGTTTTCTGCATCGACAGCGGATCTACCGCTCATATGTGCTGCGAACATCAACTGTTTTCAACAATCACAGATAATACGGAAACTATTGAATATTAAACCTCACGATAAAAGAACTATTAATTTTATATTTTTATTTTATTTGGCAGAAATAACATTTTCTTTACTTTTTCGAAATAATAATAATAGTTTTTTGATTTTTATTTAATTTTAACAGAAATATGTATAAGTTATATTGTTTTTTTTTACGAGAAGTTAAAATAATTTTTGTTGTTAAATATTTAAATATTTTAAGAGTTCTAGCAATACGCTTTGGCCTTACAGGCTTTTTTGTATTGTAAATAAATAAAAAATCTTTTACTACCTACATAAGTCCGCGCACAACCTAATTTCCTACTTTTAATATGCAATAAGGATTCAATTTTAAAATTTGTAACTTGCTACAATTAAATATACATACATAGTTAATTATGTGTCACATCTTAACTTCTTTTGTACAAATGATTGTTTGTAATCGTTTTGTTATACGTTTGAATTAGATTTCTATCAAGGGGGTGTATTATTCGATCTTCGCTTGCTATAGAATTTTTCGTTGACTATCGAACGTTTAAGCAACGCTGTCAAAATTTTTGTCGTGTTTAGAATTTTCTTTCGGAGGTTTGTTTTCATTAGTTTCGTTTTTTTCATTTTGCAAGGTCAATTCATTTTTAAAAACGGGGAATAACCATATAAGCCGTAACATTTTCAATTTCCAATAATATATTTACTGTTAAATAAACTAAAATGCTTTTATTCTCCTTCAATTTATATAAATTTCACTGCGTGTGTATTGTTTTTGTTAAGTGCGAGGCTGATGTGACGTACATGTGCAGAACGAAAAATTTTTTAGTCGGAATGCCTATCATTCTTGATCGTACTTATTGGTGTACTCACTGCAAAAAAGGCAAAACGAAAGCTAACGCCTTGTATTGTTTTTATACTTTTAGTATGTCTGCGTTTATATTGAACAAGTTTTCTTTCATAAAATATTTTTTTTAAATGTGTGAGAAAGAGAAATCGTAAAAATCAGTTTTTACATGTGTTTACTTTTAAGGCTATAATACACGGCATGTTTTTTACATCTGACTTTAAAATTTGTGAGACATATGTAAATCTACATGTCTGTCAAAATTGTTCTTTTACGCTGACTGCTTTGCAGCAGCAGAGATTTCTGCCAACGACTGATGTCACATGTTTTTACAAAAGAAAATAGAGCGCACTTTAATTAAAATTTTGTCAGATGTCTCAACACATGTGTTTTTACAGAAGTAATGTTTTAAAGGTAACACACGACATGTTTGTATTAGCAGTGGAGAATTTGACAAGTCAGATGTAAAAACATGCCGTGTATTAGCTCCTTTAAAATTAATTTTTTGTCTTTCGTATATAAAAAATAGAATTGTATGCAACGAAATTTTTTCTGTGTAAACGTAAAAACAAGTTTAAAGAGAAAACTCAACGTAAACACATACTATTAATATTGAAAAGGGGAACTCTTCAATATATCTGGCTGAAATTTATGCCATTTGTATCAGTGCCTATGAATCTTAAGAAGGAATGGGGCGAGAAAACATGATTTTACAATAATTTGTACCAATTAGTGACTAATTTGTCGAAAATTTTTCATGAATATCTCCAGAGGAATACCAAATCCAGTAGTAGTAGTAGTAACAACAGTGTATAAATTATCGTAAGGATGGAAAATTTAATTTTTTTTTTAAGCGAAAAAATAGCCGTATTTGCTCAAAACTCATGAAGTTATGGGGCTATTATGTTGATTTTACATACAGCTCTGCTCCCGGATATTTGGCCGACTTCCTAAACGCAAGTTGCAATTCATAATTTAAAAAAATGCGTATGCAATGCTAAACATGTCTTAAGTGCAACCTTGCGTTGCAGAGATTTTTTTTTGCATTTTATCGGCATTTAGGAACGCTCATGGATCCACTTTTTGTCTCTGCAATATACAGTGTTTAATTATTTAAATTATTAGTCTGTGATTTAAATAAACTCTATCAATTATAAATAATTTATTAAAAATAAACAAAGAAAATACTAACTCAGCCATTGCAGCTCAAATTTTTGCATACAAACTAAAAATGATGCGCGATTTTGACAGCTGATACGTAGTAAAATGAGTTGCCAAACGATTAGGAAGGCTGACTTCCAAAACTTTCGTATACAAAGTTTGTATACTGTATTTAAATCACATACATATGCAAAGTTCCGAAACACTGCATCAACTATAAAACCGATGCATTGTTTGCTTACTTATTGCGTTAAAAATACTTGGCGGCGTCGTTTTGAAATGGTATACATTGTATAATTATTGTACTGCGGCGTTATGAAATATGATGCTTTGTTCAAACACAATGCAATGGACGTTTTGGAAGTCAACCGAACATTGGACATTGCTAGAAAGTTTACATATGCGTTTACGAAGTGTATGCATTGTAAATATGCATTGCAACTTGCGTTTAGGAAGTCGGCCTTTCAGATATTTTGATACCTCACACGGTTCTTGGCTGGTTGGGGACGCTTCAAAAAATGATTTCAACATTCATAAGCTTTCAGAAAATATAAACTTTATGGGTTCGGAAATAAATTTTACTTTCAACTGTTTGGAGTTACTTAAATTTCTATTATTTATTGAACCTACCAAATAATACAATTTGTTTTATGTTTTATTTTATAAATTTTTATCTTTCCGTTTTTAATTTATTTATTTTTATTTATTATATTAATACATCTATAAATTGTTCAATGACTAAACGACTTTGTTTTTGTTTGCATGTGTATTAAATATGTATATTATAGATAAAAAAACGTAAAGGATTATCATTTTATATTAAAAAAAATTAAATGAACCACAAACTATGAAAAGTATGGAAACAGACTACAAGTCGAGTTAAGTTTTTATGAAAATTAAATAAACTGAAAATTGTCAATACTTAAATTCAGTTAAAGTTTTTGAAAAATTTTAGTTTAATACTAGTTTTTTATTGTGCTTGTAGAGCTCTAAAAGTATCAAAATTAATCTTAGTGAAAATTTGTAAGTCAAACAAAAGCTTAAAAATTCCTTGAGAGTTTAAGTAGGTATAGAATATAACAACACTTGTTTATTTTTTCGAGTTTAAGGAATATAAATGCATTCGTTTAAACATGACTTTTACACAACGTTATCGTTTCTATACAAAAAAAAAATTGTTTTATTAAATACACTATTTAATTATGTTTAAATATTTATTTAAAAAAAAAAAATAAAAATTATGTAGCTGACAAGCCTTTTTCCTTTGTGACGACTTTCTGATATTTGCTGTTCTTCTTTTCTGTTTTTGTTTTAAATTCTAATTTAACTTGAATACAGTTTTCATTAAAAAATTTATTTTTTTTCTTTAGATGTTGTTAAAAAAAAAAAGTAAAAAACAATTATTTTTTTTTTTAATTTAAAATTAATTTAATTTCCAGACTGCAAACACTTGTTTAAGAGATGTTAAATTTTTCTTAGCATTAGTTAAATAAACAAATGTAAAATAATGTTACAAATAAACAGAAATTCTTATTTTAAGACTAACTTAAAAATGTTTGTAAGAAGTTATTTTTTTTTTAAGAATATCTTAAAAGTAATTAAGAACATTATTTGATGTTTGTATTCCGCAAAATTGCCATTATCAGTTTTTGTTGTTGTTAATTTTACAATTTTGGTGGAAATTCTGGTAGTAAACATGAAACGTTTATAATAAACAAAAACTGGAATATATTGAACAAAAAACAGTGATGGACAAGAAGTTTTTCTTTTAATTTGTTAAAATTTTTATTTGTTTGGTTGTTTTATATGAAGATAGTTTTTTTTACAAATGTTGACTTGCTGCGCGCGTTGCTTGTGAGAATTTTGTATGCTACGGTTGTTTGTAATTTATTCGCTCTCATCTTCCTCTTCTTCAGAATCTGCCTTCTTGCTCTTTTTCGCTGCCTTCTTGCCAGCCTTGCCTCGTTTCTTACCGCTACCATTCGCTGTGCTACCACCATTGGCTTCAAATTCTTTAACGGCATCCTCGTAATCTTCCTTTGCCTTAACAGCCTTAGCCTCCCACTCCTATTCACAAAATAAAAGAATATAATTAATATTTGAGTAACAATTTCGTCTGAAAAGTATATTCTATTTTAAACACTTACGGACTTGTCCTTCATGCCACGCCAGATTTCACCGCCTTTTTTGGCAATTTCTGTAACTTTAATGCCGGGATTTTCACGTTTGATACCTTCGCGGGCAGAGTTTAGCCAAATCATGTAGGCGGAGAGAGGACGTTTTGGTTTGTCTGTCATTTTGCTTGTTTGTTTGATATTGTGAAGTTTGTTAAAAGTTATAAACTGAAGCGATAAAGCCTGCAAATTAAATTAAAGAATTTATGTATTTTAATTAATAGAATGGGTAAAAGGTTTAAATAAAAACACTTGCTCAATTTCCTTTGATTAAAAAAACGGAAATTATTTCGAAATTTGTTCCTTTTGAACTGTGTTATACATTTCAATTTTAAAAAGCACTTTGCGCAATTCTTAAAAATATATACAATATATGTACATGTACAAATAATCTTAATTTAAATATTAAAATTAAAAAATGGAAAATTGTATTTCTGATTTTGATTGTATTTTTACAACTAATATAAATATTATTTATCGTTTTTCAAACTGATTTTTTAACTTTGTAAATGTATAAATCTTGTTATTTCACTTCCCGCTTTAAAAATATAAATTTTTTGATGCTATATTTTTACGCTATCTATATTTTTAATTTTAATCATTAAAAATTAGTAATTATTATTTTTTTAATTCTTGTAATTTTTAAATGTTACTTTAATTTTTTTAACTTAATTTTTTCGTTGAAAATTTGTTGCTTAACACTCACTTTTTACTTTTCTTTTTAACAAAACTTATTTTAATATTATTTTTTAGTTTAGAAAATTAACAATTCTTTTTTTTTATTTGCTTAGCAAAATTTCTAGAACTGTTTCCTTGAGATCCTTCACTTCAACTGTACTGTTAAGTAAAATATTTATTGTTTAGGTGTGTGTCTTGTTAAGCAAAAAAAAACTCGATACAGAGCAAATAGAAATGGTGGTAGTAGAAGTAACGAATCATTAAACAACGCAATGAAAATGCTCAAACACTAGAGCCCCATACAAAAGCAGTCAGAGTTAAAGAAACTATAGATTTTGTACATGAACAGTGTTGTTGGTATATGCTGAACACACACAAAATACTTTACACCACTATACAAGAAATTTGTGAAAAAACCCTTGGTTGTTTGTGTATACAATAACTCTAAAACAGCAGATGCTGCTTGCTTAGTACTGGAAATTTCGTTCCCATTAACTGAATATTATTATTTAAGTGTTTTTCTCTACATCTTGTAGCAAAGCAGCAGTAAAATGCCTTATAGATTTTTTGTTCATATTCTAGTACCCAGAAAGTAGGTAGTATGTATAATAAAATACATTTGTAGTATCCACACTACAGTTAAATAACTAGGTATGTTTATTTCGTATGTTTTGTAAAGCGTTTGTGCTGTACAAAGAGACGATTTCGACTTGTTATATGCATCATGGCTTTTTTTCTCATATAAAATAAATACTCTTAATGATTACATACTTATAATAAAATGTTTGAAACATTTTTTCTTTTGAAATAGGTATTTGTAGCTATAATCAGACAACAGAATTTTTCAAAGAGAATTCTATTTCATATAAAGAGAAAAAATAACGATTATTTTGTAACTTCTCGTTGATATTAAAAAAAAGCAACAAAATGAGAAGTTTGACGTAAACAAACTGAAATTTATCTCGAAACTGTTTTGGCGGGTTTAATATACATAAACACATTTCCGAAACACAAAATACCTAAAATTGTTTCTTTTTGTTAATGGATGAAAATGTTGGCGCCTTGTTTTCAGTGTGTACCAGTATTAGTTTATATTTTCAAAGAATTGAACGATCAAAACAAAATGGATAATTGTTGCAAAAAGACATAATTTGTTTTGAATATTAAAGGTAGTATATGCAGAAAAAAAATTTTTAAAAAAATGTATACAAATATATGGGTAGGTATATATATACATAAACCTTATTATTTATGGAATCTAGTACTATAAATACATATCTTTGATAAACTTGACTATTGGACAATTTTACCATGAAAATTTGGAAATTCTAACCCATTTGGAATTACAATTTAAATGCACGTATTTTGCAATATCCCATCATGTAGATAAATGTTTATTTTAACTTTTACAATCCAAGAAATAAATAAAGTAGGTGCCTACTTACAATTTTTACTATTATAAATATTTGCGATTAAAAGACGGGTGGAATGGATATCAAATGGACGTTTTTGTCCGAGTTAGTATTTTATCCGTATGGTAAAATCCCTCAAGTTATATAATGGTCCTTAAGGTAAATACTTTTATTATTTTTTTCTGGCTTGCATTGTTTATTTATATTGAATTATAATAAAAAAAAATTCATTTTTATTTGTGACTAGCATGTGCCCGCTGCTTGATCTGCGCAGCACATAGCTTATAAAGAACTTGTATTAAAACCATTGTAGCAAGAATAACTTTAAAAGTATAATAATAAATTACAACGATATTTATTTGGTTATTGGGTTTAATCTGGTTTATATGCATTTCACTGGTGCTTATGCCCGATCATCAGTAAACCTTTTACCCAAATTCTTGAAAATATTTAAAATGTTATAAGTTATATTTTCAAATTCTCATTAACAAAATGAGAATTCAAAAATAAAACAAAAAACATTGGTTTCTAATAAATATTTTTTTATAAAAAAACATAAAACAAAAACCTATAAAAAACCTTTTCAAAAACCCAACCAACAACTTTTCTAATTAATTTATTTTATTTTTCTAATCCCTTTAACATTTGGCTAATTATTTAAAAACATTTTATTTTTCGGTTGCCCTTATAAACATTTACGGCCTTATTCACAACAAAAAGTTAGCCACAGTTTATACACTACGTACACCGAGCTGCTAACTAGAATGCCGATTAAGCTTGGCAGCTCTTTGGCACACGAGTTTATTCATAAAAAACTTTTATCCGCCTGCCAACTTTTCATATATCAACTCTGAAATTGCATGATACTCCTCAAAAATTTGGGTAAAAGGTTTACTGGTGATCTTCCATAAGCACCAGTGAAATGCATATAAACCAGCATAAACCCAGCAACCAAATAAATATCATTGAAAAATTATGGGACCATATCCCGAAAAATCTTATAATAAAAAAAAATTGCGATTTGGGTTGTGGTTCACAATTTAGTTGAAACTGAGATTCAAAGACCATTATAAATATAATATATGTAGATATAAATAGGTCTGTCTGCGTACACATATTTTGCATCATTTTATGCAAAATGTTACAAAATCTTGCAAAATGTTGTCTGCGTACTCAAAATCTCTTGCAGCGAGAGAGCAAAAAAGAAAATTTTTTGACAGTTGCAAGTTGAGAACTTGCAAAATGTTGTTGGAGAAATTTCTTCTTGCAAGATTTTGCAACTAGTTTGAACAGCTGTTTTTATTTACTATTTATGAAATTACTAAATTATGAAAAAATTTTTGTGAAACGAAAATAAAAATTGAAATTTAACAATGGCAGAGGTAAGTAGTTAGAATTGTGCTGATTTTTAACGTTTATAAAATATTATAATAAACAACATTTTACTTCATGCTAGAAACGTCCAAATATACAGTGTGACCGTAATGTAAGTGGATTGGAGATGGCAGAACCGATAAAATTAGCATTTTTAATTTACCGCGAGAATTCACTTTCGCGTACACATATGCTAAAACTCTTTTGCTTTGTAATTTCAATTGTTTACACACCGATCAGCTGTTTTCTTGTAAAATTTTACTGGATACTGTCTGCGTACTTTTTGATATATTTTTAGCCGCCAGAGTAAAATTGGTCTTACTCTCCCAAAAAAATTTACTGAGTATTTGCTACTGGAAAAGTACGCAGACAGACCTAATGAAACATAAAACCCTTTAGTATAAAGAATTTACTAATGATATTGTCAAAATAATGTTCAAAATTTAAGTTTATTGGTTGTTGGGTTAAAGCTGGTCCATATGCTCATTGGCGCTGAAGAATTGAAAATAAATTTAAAAATTTTTTGGTTAGATTTAAGAGGAAGTTTTTATTTTTGTTTTATTCAAAATCCACATGCGGTTTATGAAAGTAATTTAAGCTTGTAACATTTTAAACTTAAAAAAAAATTGTCGTTTTAAGGTCTACTACTGATGATCTGGCATAACAAGTAAAATACATAAAGACAACGTTAAATCCAACAACCAAAAAAATACTTTTATTTTGAACTAAAGTTAATTACCTATTTGGATGGAGGAACATGTCAGAAAATGGCAAGGCACTGATGTCGGTAAAGTGACACAACATACTATTGGGTGACCCAAATCTTGGGATATCAAAGGAGATTCTGAGACTGAGTAAAACACTTAGGAGACTAACTAGTGTAATACGGAGTTGATAACCCGTCTAGCTCGCATTAAATTGTCCCGAGGAAACGACATGTAGAGCATGCGATGAAGAGGATAAGACTTTGGTACACTATCTGTCATTGTCATGCGTTTGGGCATATTAGACGCGAAAATTTTACAGTGGACACCGAACTTGGAATACCTGGGGAACTCGAACTGGAGATCCAAAAGGAATTACATTCAGAGGACTGGGTTCTTGGACTAGCCCGTTACTTATGGGAAATTATGATTATGGTTTTTGTTGGGCATTCCGTTTTCCATATGGAGCGTACAACATGCCAACTAGGCATAAGTGTATACCTGTCATGAGTTTGGGCTTTTAGTGCTCCTCCTTTTCAACCTAACCTAATTACCTATTTTGGGAAAAAAAATTTATTAAAAATAAAACAAAAACGTGAACTTCAGGACATCGTGTTTTAACATGGGCTATTATTTTGTAACATATGATATAGCAGAATCTATTGAATTGTTTCAAAACAATCATTTACTTACGAAAGGTTATTGTAACAGTTTTTTGTCGTTTCTCTAGTCCCTTTGCATTAATTGTGCTGTGATGGTTTTGCAACCCAGACCACTTTTCCAACCTGCCTGTTGACACCGATTAAAAATTTCGATACGTATCGAAAGTGTATTTAAAACTATTTATAAAAAGTTTCAGTAAAGAGAATATAAATATTGAAAGATATAAGAACAATCGCGAGTAAAAAACACTTAATGATATCTCAAATGTCTTTGTGACTGCTGTGAAGCGAGGTTAAAGTGGATGTACAAAGACATTGTTTTACATTGAAATTTATAACTTTAAAATAAGACAATTTATTGAAAAATTCTTTTTAACATGAAGAGCAAAAAAACCTTTAAAAATGTTTTTAAACAGTTTCCTGTCTGAAAATCACTTTCTCTTAACTTGAAACACACTATTTTTTCGCATCTTTTGCTTTACATTCGTTTTATATATGTATAAAAAAAAATGAAAAATGGCGCCAAAATATAACAGCAGAGAATAGCGTACAACCATCAATAATTGATTTAGAAAATAAGCTGCTCACATTCTTTTATCTAAAAATTAACACTTTTTTAAACCAAAAAAGCCGGCTTCAAGATTTTTTGATAAAAAAAAAAAAAAAAGAAATTGCATAAAATCGATTTATAAACACGCCGGTATATTGCAATAAACAAAACCGGTTAAAAAATCAATATGGCTGTCTGTATATGAATATAACCCAAACACATTTTTAATTCAACAAATTTGAAAAATTCAATAAATTAATACATTTACAATAATAAATGCATTTACTTTTTATTTTTCTTAATAACGAACAGGAAACTAGTTAATATTTTAAGATAAACTATTTTATTTAAATATTTATTAAAATGCCTTTTTAATATAATTTGTGGGAGTACAAATACACATTTTGCGTTAACTGAAAATATATTTTTCTTACCTAGATTTTTATATTTAAACAAATTTTCTTTAAAAATTTACTGTTTGTTTTATGTTATAAAAATTAATTTATCGTATGAAACTCTAACCAAACCAATAAAACAATTCACTTTGAAGGTATTCTACTGACTGTACCTTCATATAAAATTAGCAAGCCAAGCTAATTTTGATATTTAGTGATGCCAACTTTTGTATTTTGCATTGAATATTTTAATTAATAAGAAGCAATAGCGTTTTCTTTTCTATAAAAATTTTTCAAATAATTTTCGTTCTTTTTAAAAAGATTCTGAGTATGTGACTTAGCATCGAATTGAAACAGCTGATAAAAGTAGTTGCAAAATGTTAGTAAAAAAAAATATTTATAAGTAGGTGCAAAATGTTAGTAAATAAAATAATATATATAATACACATCTAGTAAAAAACAAGGTATGTAAACGAACAAGAAAAGATAAACAAATATTGACTTTTGGGAAGAGAAATTCATGAACAAAACAATGATCAGCTGTGGATTTAAGTCTACCTCGATTTAATATAAATTGTGTGGACCGTAAGTAAACTGTCAGCTGCCAAATTGTTTTTTTAGAGTTTCCACAAAGAGTTAGTTAGTGCACAAATGCAAGCTAAAATCTAGCGTTAATTATGGAAGACCCCAGGCTTATCATACTTACATGAACGCAAGGCGAGTACATTATTAAATTCGCCTGGCATGAACGTATAAACGATCAGCTGATCAATTAAGATTACCTTGTTCAGTTTACGCTGCTTGTGAAGATGTCAAGCTACATAATAATTTTTTGTAGTTTCTCATTCCTACATTTAAACAAAAAACGACAAAATTGATATAGCTTTACACTGTTAATTTAGTATACCATAATTAAAATTAATTTACTGTATTCACAACATGTCTTACACTCAATTTACATGATGAATTTTATGACGTCCAATTTTCTTAATTCCCTTTTGAAGTTGTTTCCAAAAACTACTCAAATTTATACGATGTTTTTTTTTGGACGTCTAATTTCTAATTTGTATTGTTGACTATTAAATTTATATTTTTAATATTTTTTATTTTCTTTATTTTGAATGTAGAAAAAACTAATTACTGTTTAATATTTTTTTTTATCAGTCAAAAAGCACAAGACAGTTGATGAGAATATAAAAATAAAACGTAACAGAAATAACAAAAAAAAGGGTAAAGCGAAGTGTCAAAAAAAAAAACATGAAAACAGAAACCATGTCTATTTTTCTACCCCCCTTTCTTCTCTACACCGCTTGCAACAAAACAAAAAATGACGTCCAAAATTGGACGTCATAAAATTCATCATGTAAACCTACTGTTACTGTTTAAATGCTCTAGGATTTCACAATATTGTAAAAAAGTTTTTGCTTTTCCAATAAAAATTTAGCAAAATCTGCGATTTAAATTAAATATATCACACTTAGTTATGATAGGTCGTTCACAACAGCCATGTTTTTATGTTATTAATTAACATATGAAATTAGTAGTTTTGCAAAAACTAATTGCAATTAATACAAGTTGACAATACTGCTCATGATTTTCTTGTCCGCAGTGATGTTAATAGGTTCGTTCGAGTACTTTTACTGCACTTTGTAGTAAATGAGTAATTATTTAGTAAATTGAAAATTTTACTCTCAAAAAGAGAATTTGTTCAAAAAAGTACTCGAACAGACATTTGTAAAAATTCGTAAGATTGAAGCAACAGCTGATGGCAAATAAATAAAGTTTAATGGGAACTATGTACATACATACATATGTGCAGATATGTATTTATGTATGTATACCTGCGCCAGATTCAGGCAGTTCCATTCTTTCATCTGTAGACATTGTTAACTAACTTTATTTCACAAACAATTTAAATTTAATAATATTTTGCACTTTGGTTTGGATTTTCCTTTTTAATATTTTTTTCACAAATTGTATACGTTTTGTTTGCTTACTTTTGTTTGTTTACCTTTTGAATCATATGTTTTTTGGTTTTGCTAAATCTTACTACAAGAAACTTCTGTTGTAAAAATTTGCAAATACTCAGTCAAGAACTGTCACTTTTCGCTCTCTATTTGTGCTCTCATTTACTACAAATTTGTGTAAACGAACGCAATTTCGTAAAATGCAGTAAAAATTTGTACAAATTCGTACAAATTTGTGAGTTCTCGAACGAACCTAATATAGCATTTTCATCAATCTAAATATTAGTCGATGGTCACACACGACGATTATAGTTGGGCAATTCTTGAGTTTATTGATGATTTTACCGTTTATGGTGAGGAGAAAACGATGGGCAAAATAATCGCCGGTACTCGGCTATTTGAAGCAATTTTTTTATTTTTTTTTTAATATTTGACATTTTTTTTCATTCGGTTTTTCGCTTCTTGGGTGTAAGTAATTTAAAATTTGAATTAAAAACGTCACAAATTAAACGTTTACAGTATTTAAAAAACACAAAGAAAATATTTTAATTAAAAGCATTAATGAAAATCAATTATATTATTTTATGTATGTTTTTATTTTTCTTATTGCTATTTTTTTTAATATTTCGATTACTCGAATGGAGGTTCTAGTGTACTAGCACTAGACAATTATTTGTCTTGTCAAAAGACAATACTGCCATCACCAATTATTTTTCCAGTGCCTTCTCCAGCAACTACCAAACGACCTATACCTTCGTATAGGAAGCTGGAATTTCCGAATTTGACTCCTTGTCTAAAAATATGCACGTGGTTAATTGATAATCCGAGTAACTGTACCTTTGTACAGCGTTGCCAGAAGCTTTGGAGAAAAAATCATCACTTAGGGCAAAAAAAATAATATTTTGAAGAAGAAAATCAGTAAATTATTTTTGTTCAAACATTTTATTACAATCGCAAAAAAAAAACCATAAAAATTTATTTAGAAAACTGTTTTCTTATTAGATAAGTTATTTAAAACAAAAAATATATTAAATTCATATGAAAATAAGTATACATATTCATATAGCAGCTTGTGAATAAAATCTAATTGACAGATACTCTGTAGTACATTTATATATATTTAAATTGCATATCTATCATTCGAAATGTAGAAACAAAAAAAACTTGAATGTTTTAATATAAAAAACAATCAAACATTTAACAATACATATGAATTAAAGTATTTTAGGAATCATCATTATTATTATACAGAATAGATTTCATATTTGTATTTATACCTTAATATATTTTTAATGATAGCATGAACAATCGTTTAACTTTAAGTTTTTTTTTAAATATAATATACCCTTAAGGCCCCTTTGGCATTAGGCAACTTTAATTGCGCAAGTCTTGTGTTTGTGGGTGTGAGAAGAATGGTCGGTGTGAAGGGGAAAGAATTGCCGAGATTTGAGTACAGACTTGCTTGTACTTGGCAATTCTGCTTCTGCTATCATTCTTGTCTTGGAATATTTATTTGTTTTTGACATTGTCTTTTATTTCTTCTGCGGTGTGTTGTGTAATTTTGTGTGTGCGAAAATTTTATTTGTTTATAAGTGAATCAAATATTTAAGAATGATGAGAAATTGGAAGAAATTGAGCAACCAAGTTTCTCAATATGAACATAAAAGCAAGTTCAATAGAAAATAAATAAGAATTCAAATTATTCTTGCGCAATTAAAGTTGCCTAATGCGAAAGGGGCCTAAGAGTGATGTTATCTAATCTATATTTTGTTTTATTTACCCCGGGTCTCCACGTAGCAATATTTATTACCGCAATTGTCAAATTTGATTGCGTCCATAGAGATTGCGACGTGTAGACCGCAAATTGCTATATGTAGCAATTCATTGCGCAATCATTGCTCTGCTGATTGCTTGAGCAATTATTGCCGCAATTAGCTGTCAAAATCCTTTTAATTTTCTTCGAAGTTTTTGTTTTTCCTTGCAGAAACAAAGGAAAATTAAAATAATTTTAGCTAATAATAATTTAGAGTGAGGTATTTCAAAAAAATCCATAAAAATTAAAACAAAAATATTAAATTTTATAAATAAATTACTTGTGTCGTGTTATCCACCCAATGAAAATAAACATACTTTAGTCATAAAGTGCCGTTATTCTGCCGACGTTTTTGCTTTTGCTTAGCAATGAAAATTGCTACGTGGAGACCCAGCGTTAAATTTAAAACTTAAAATATTCGTTCAACATTTGCAGAAGAAATAGGATAAATTTTGACAGGGTCGGAAAAGCTAAGATTTTGTCAGCTCGAGTTATTTTTGAGACTTCTGACCAAAATTCTTCACTACTTAGATCATCTAAAGTTGTAAAGTGTTCGTCAAAAGTGGAGAAGACGTAGTTCTCTAAACTCGTCTTCTAAGTTTTTAACATAATTCTCATCAATTGAATAAATTTGAAAAGTTTTTTATTAAACCTGTTAAAGAAGCTACTTTTCTATTAATTATTTTTAAAGGGTCAAGACAAAATAATGAAAAAAAGTTTTTAAAAATAATTATGGTTAAAATCAAATCGTTTCAGTATTTGCTTACACAACTCAATGTAAAATGAAGCACAATTTTCAACAAATTTTTTTTTTTATTTTCTCCAAGTTTAAGATTGGAAATTTTTTTCTTTTACAAGCACGCCCAAATAAATATCTTCGTTTTGTAAACGAAACAATTCAAAAATCAAATTCATTAATTAAATTGATGTTAGCGTAATTTGGGTTTATAAAATTATCTAAAATTTGAAATAAATTCATAAATTCTTTGTATTTGAGAGGATGTGGTTTCAAAAATTATGTTAACTTTGTTTATTATGTTGAGAATTTACTTTAAAAACACAGATAGAGTTCGACCTGTTTTTAATAGACCTGTGACAAGCTGATATAAAACTTTATTGGTTTAAAAATTGATTGTTGATAAGAATTGTAGAAAAATTATGTTTCGTATCTATAACTTAAAACAAAAAAAATAGAATTTCTAAAAATAAAAAAAATTATATTGGGGGAAAAAAATCATAAATCATATTTGAGCAAAAAAATCCTTAAAAATATGACAAAATCATGATTATGGCAACGCTGGCACAAATGACAATTTGTAAGAAAATAAAAGTTAAACATAACAGAAAAATCGCCAAAGGAATCGTCATGTGTGAACATAAAAGCAAGTTCAAAATAAAATATGGAAAAAGTTGTGTGACCTTCGACTTTATAGTGACAATCAGTGATGGGAACTTTTTTCAACTAATCCCGCTAAGTGAGCGTTGGAATCGCTAGAAAAAAGTTATTTATTTACTAAGTCTATGATCACACACGACGATTATAATTGGGCAATTCTTGAGTTATTTTATGTTTTTACAGTTTTAGGTAAGGATAACAAAAAGGGAAAAATATTCGCCGGTACTCGGCTATTTGAAGCAATTTTTTGTTGAATATTTGACATTTCTTTTTATTCGGTGTTTCGCTTTATGGTGTGTAAGTAATTTAAAATTTGAGTTAAAAACGCCACAAATTAAACGTTTAAAATATTTAAAAATAAATAAAAACTCAAAATAAATATTTTAGTGAAAATATTTTATTAAAAGTGTTAATAAAAATCAATTATATTATTTTATGTATGTTTTTATTTTTATTGCAATTTACGGCTAAAGCACAAATGTCAAATTGTAAAAAGTTAAACGAAATAGAAAAATCGCCAAAGTAATAGTCGTGTATGAACAAAAAAGCAAGTTCAAAAGAATATATGGAAAAAGTTGGGCAATTAAAATCGTCGTGTGTGACCTTTGACTAGGTTGACATTTAAGCTATAAATCGGTAAATTTCCTCACACATATAATTTTTTTTTTTAATTTTAGAAAAAAAACATTAACGGCCATATGCATAAAAATATTTATTTTATGGTTATAGTCAAGGCATATCCATAAGGTTATGCATCACGGCAACAAGCACAACAATTAAGAATCACATGTATTTTGTTTTTGTATATATGCCGGAATATGTCACATAATTTTTTTATTTTCTTCTTTAATTTGTATAATTTTTAAAAACCTTTAAAGCGAAAACTTTTTATTCATGGTTTTGTATTTTTAAGACGTTTTAAACCAACTGAAACTGTGATTTATTCATTGTATAATAAAATTAAAAAAATTAAGTGTGACAAATGCGGACAGACTTTTAAAATAAGTTGAAAACGCTCAAGGCGAATTCATACGGTGAAATTATCAGCACATGATGATGGGGAAACACAATGTTTACAGTCGTTGAATTCTCCTTGATTCCATTTATTAATGCTTGAGCTTTTTTGATAATAAATTTACCAAATTTATGTATACTTATTGTTCTTGCACCATTTATAATGTGCTTCACAAACACATATCCTTATTTTAATAAAATTTTATTGAATATATAAAAACAATTTTTCCATCCCTGTTATACGAATTGGCTTTGGCCCCTTTCGCATTAGGCAACTATAATTGCGCAATTCTTGTGTTTGTGCGTGTGTGAGGAATGGTCGGTATGAAGGGGAAAGAATTGCCGAGATTTGAGTACAGACTTGCTTGGCAATTCTGCTTCTGCTGTCATTCTTGTCTTGGAATATTTATTTGTTTTTGACATTGTCTTTTATTTCTTCTTCGGTGTGTTGTGTAATTTTGTGTGTGTGAAAACTTATTTGTTTATAAGTCAATCAAATATTTAAAAATGATGAGAAATTGGAAGAAACTGGAAGAAATTGAGCAACCAAGTTGCTCAATGTGAACATAAAAGCAATTTTAAAAGAAAATAAATAAAAATTAAAATTATACTTGCGCAATTATAGTTGCCTAATGCGAAAGGGGCCTTTGTGAGAAAAAATGTATATAAAAAGGCAGTCAGCTGATTGGATACGGGTACCTTGGTCACACACGAATATTATAGTTCGGAAATTCTTGAGTATTTATGTTTTTACCGTTTAAGGTGAGGAGAAAAAAAAGGGAAAAACAATCGCCGATACTCGGTTATTTGAAGCAATTTTTTTGTATAATATTTGATATTTCTTTTCATTCGGTGTTTCACTTATTGGTGTGTAAGTAATTTTATATTTGATTTAAAAACGTTATAAATTAAACGTTTGAAATATTGAAAAATTTTTTATATTAAAGTGAAAACATTTTAATTCAAAGCGTTAATTAAAATCAATTATATTATTTTATGTATGTTTATATATTTATTATTGCTATTTACTCAAAAGCACAAATGTCAAATTGTAAGAAAATTAAAGCTAAACAAAAGAAAATATGGAAAAAGTAGGACAATTTAAATTGTTGTGTGTGACCTTTGACTAAGTAAACATATAAGCGATAAATAGCTAAATTTCCTCATACATATACATTTTTTTTAATTTAGAGATAAAACATTAACGTCCATTAGGGTTGCCATTCGTACTGTTTTTTGTAATATGTAATGTTATATCCATGGTGTAATTACATAAGGTGATAGCGTAAAGGAGAACAATTTTTGTCTCTCTTTTTTATGTATGGAGTTTGACAATTTCCGAAGTTGAAATAATTTTTTTAAGTATGTATTTTGACATTCTCCAGAACACAAAAAAATAGTCAGCTGGGCTTGCACCGCCACCTTGTATAAGTGTACCCTGGTTATATCCACAATACCTAAAACAGTACGAATTTGTACTGTTTTTGGATATACATGTATTGAATTTTGTAATTTTTTAAAGAATGAAACAGGAAAAAATGTTATTGTTAAATGTGTACAAAAAAGGGATAAATATTTATAATTTATTTTTGAATTAACTTTTTTTGTAAGCATAAATTATTTTCTTTAATATAACTATACCACCTCTATTTGTGTTGTATAATTATTTATTGAATTTTAAAAATTATCAAATGTATTCATTTTAAAAATTCAATTGATTTTTTTTAGAATTTTTTTTTAAACAATATTTAAATAATACTTTTGGATTACTATATATAACTTAAAAAATATCAATTGTAATTGACAAATTATCAATTTTAAAGTAGACTTTACTTTATTGTTCATAAAAATTGTCATTGTCTTTAAAATAAACTTCAAAAAATTATTAAAAATAATATTATAGTCGACTTCAACAAGAAATGTTTTCTTTTTGTTGAGCCTAAATATTATTTTCTTAAATATTGTTAAACATTGATTTTAAGTACAATAACAATTTCTATGAATGATAGATTAAGTGCCATTATTACAACTTGCCTTAATTTAAAGGTAGGATTTTGTCTGCTAATTTGTCAATTACAATTGATATTTTTTAGGTTATAAATAGTATTCCAAAAGTATTAATGGAATATTATTGTAATTTGAAGAAACAAATCAACTGAATTTACATATAGATAATTTCAAAATTCAACTCGTAGTTTTTGAAATTCAATTACCAATTTCGAAATTCTATTTACTATTTTTGAAATTTAAATAATAACTTTTGAAATACATTATAGATCATTTTCAAAATTAAGTTTGAAAATATAGTGCATAGTTCTGAAATACAGTAAAAAATGTTAAAGCATTGGTAATTCTCTTATTCAAACTAATATCAATATTAATATCGAAAAAACGACGTTTAATTTGTGTTTTTAACCACTTAGTAGCTTAAGATACTATTTGTTATCTATATGTATATGTATTGCATTTTGAAACAAATGCAATATTTCTCATAGTTTTGTATGTGTTTTATTTTATGTTTTACTTATTTTTAAAAGTTAAGTCACCGTTATGTTCTCATAGTTTTTACATGTTTGTATGTTTCTTATTAACTTTTTTTTTTTTTTTAAATGTGATGTATTGAAGTAAAAGTTATGTTATCAATAAATAAAAAATATACTGTTTTTTTTTGAAAAGTACTGTTTTTCCCCTCAATGTACTTTTGCTTCACTTTTCAAATATGGTAACCCTAACGACCATATGCATAAAAAATAGTTATTATTATTGGTTTTTGTGTAATATAGTTATTAAACGCTTTTTGTATTATAAACCACTAATAATAATCTGTATTTATAAACGTACAATAATACTTTTATAGTATTATTAAATGTTTGTAGCGATTTTATTACTAGTATGACAACTCTTTTTATATTTAGTTGTTATCATGGTACAATTATCAGGTAGCCTCACTAAAACAGCTGATTTTTTTTTTTCTCTACCTTAAGGTTTAACTAAAATGTCAAATTTTGTTTATGTATGTATATATACCCCTTTCGCATTGGGCAAGTCACTTGCTCAAGTTAGTTTTTTATTTTCTTTTATTTTTCTTTGAACTTGCTTTCATGTTCAGACTCAGCAACTGACTTGCCCAAGTTTCGTTCTCTTTTACTTATTATACTCTTCACACAGTGAAAAAGGGTATATATAGGTTTGTCATTCCGTTTGAAATTTCTACAATTATCAATTATCTACACATACATACAAACGTGGTATACTGGTTAGAGTGAGCCAAAAAATTTTTTTTATTTTATATTTTATTATACCCTTCACACAGTGTAAAAGGGTATATATAGGTTTGTCATTCCGTGTGAAATTTCTACAATTTTCATTTCCGACCCCATAAAGTATATATTTCCTGAAAGCTTATGAATAGGGAAGTCGATTAAGCCCTGTCCGTCTGTCCGTCTGTCCGTGTGTATGTTGAAATCAACTTTTTGAAGCCCCCCGACATCGCCCGGACCCGCATGAGGTATTAAAATGTTGGAAATATTCGGGAGTAGATCGCTATTGAAATTCAGAAAAATCGGTACATAAATAACTGAGATATGAGCAAAAAACCACGACCACCTCGGTTTTTTTTAAACAATAGACACTAGATGAGCTTATGTTCGAATCCCAGTTGAGACAAAAAAATTTTTTTTTTTTTATTTTTTTCATTTTTTTTTGTGTTATTTTATTTTTTATACGTACTTACATTCAAAAACTCAATTTATAATTTTACAATGGTACGTTTTTGAGCGGATAAAATACTTTATTATAAAGAATAATAATGAAACATATAGTAGGTATGTATGTATGTATGTACGCATTTATTTAAAGAAAACAAAATGTCACCGCGGCTTTCGCTGCTAGAGATAACAAAGTAACAACAGCTATAACCTTGATTCAACGTAGCATGTGTGTGTGTGTAAAAAACCTACATACGAATATTCATTCAAACATATTGCTAATACTTAAATGTATGTATGTATGTATATGATTTTTATTTTGTATGAACCTCATATAGGTTGCAAGTACTTTTGTATATTTAAGTTATATAAATATTTATAGGATGGTAGTGCAGTGGGTACACCACTGAACTATGAAGCTGGTGGTACGCAGTTCGATACCATTAAGTGTTTGCTTAATTTTTTTTTTTTACATTTCAATGTTTCATGGTCAATATGAGTAGAATATGAAATATCATGACTAGCAAAATACGATGCACTATGAAAAAAAAAACTAAACTAAATACATATCTATTTTTATGTATTTTTCCCATTGAGTACGTAGTATACGTTAATACATATTATATATTTTAAATTTCAATAATGTATGCTCTATTACTCTTTACTTTTTCCTTTTTATACCCTTCACACAGTGTAAAAGGGTATATATAGGTTTGTCATTCCGTGTGAAATTTCTACAATTTTCATTTCCGACCCCATAAAGTATATATTTCCTGAAAGCTTATGAATAGGGAAGTCGATTAAGCCCTGTCCGTCTGTCCGTCTGTCCGTCTGTCCGTGTGTATGTTGAAATCAACTTTTTGAAGCCCCCCGACATCGCCCGGACCCGCATGAGGTATTAAAATGTTGGAAATATTCGGGAGTAGATCGCTATTGAAATTCAGAAAAATCGGTACATAAATAACTGAGATATGAGCAAAAAACCACGACCACCTCGGTTTTTTTTTAACAATAGACACTAGATGAGCTTATGTTCGAATCCCAGTTGAGACAAAAAAATTTTTTTTTTTTTATTTTTTTCATTTTTTTTTGTGTTATTTTATTTTTTATACGTACTTACATTCAAAAACTCAATTTATAATTTTACAATGGTACGTTTTTGAGCGGATAAAATACTTTATTATAAAGAATAATAATGAAACATATAGTAGGTATGTATGTATGTACGCATTTATTTAAAGAAAACAAAATGTCACCGCGGCTTTCGCTGCTAGAGATAACAAAGTAACAACAGCTATAACCTTGATTCAACGTAGCATGTGTGTGTGTGTAAAAAACCTACATACGAATATTCATTCAAACATATTGCTAATACTTAAATGTATGTATGTATGTATATGATTTTTATTTTGTATGAACCTCATATAGGTTGCAAGTACTTTTGTATATTTAAGTTATATAAATATTTATAGGATGGTAGTGCAGTGGGTACACGACTGAACTATGAAGCTGGTGGTACGCAGTTCGATACCATTAAGTGTTTGCTTAATTTTTTTTTTTACATTTCAATGTTTCATGGTCAATATGAGTAGAATATGAAATATCATGACTAGCAAAATACGATGCACTATGAAAAAAAACTAAACTAAATACATATCTATTTTTATGTATTTTTCCCATTGAGTACGTAGTATACGTTAATACATATTATATATTTTAAATTTCAATAATGTATGCTCTATTACTCTTTACTTTTTCCTTTTTTTAATTATTTTAATTAAACTATATATGTACGTAAATTTATTTTTTTACAATGGGATGTTATTTTTATATATGTATGTTTTTTAAGTATGTACGTATTTTATATGAGATGAATGAATTTGCCATTGGGAGATTAGTAGCAAAATACGATGCACTATGAAAAAGAAAACTAAACTAAATACATATCTATTTTTATGTATTTTTCCCATTGAGTACGTAGTATACGTTAATACATATTATATATTTTAAATTTCAATAATGTATGCTCTATTACTCTTTACTTTTTCCTTTTTTTAATTATTTTAATTAAACTATATATGTACGTAAATTTATTTTTTTACAATGGGATGTTATTTTCATATATGTATGTTTTTTAAGTATGTACGTATTTTATATGAGATGAATGGTGACACAAACTATTGTTATTGCATGACTACACCTTTACTTCTTCTTAATTTTTTTAATTAAACTTGCAAACAAGTGCAAGAAATTACATGCCGTTGGGAGATTAGCGGTTACATCAATAAACTTCAAATTCGTTGTTGTGTAAAAATTAATTTTTTTCACATAAATACCTAGATACATTCATACAAATGTCCATATAAATTACATTTATTTATTTCCATTAAGAAATAATTTTAAATGCAATACCTTACTACACCTTTACTTCTTCTTAATTTTTTTAATTAAACTTGCAAACAAATGCAAGAAATTACCTACATGCCGTTGGGAGAATAGCGGTTACATCAATGAACTTCAACTTCGTTGTTGTGTAAAAATTAATTTTTTTCACATAAATACCTAGATACATTCATACAAATGTCCATATAAATTACATTTATTTATTTGCATTAAAAAATAATTTTAAATGTAATACCTTATGCTAAATGTAACAACTCTTAAGGAAAATAATAGATTTTTTCAATCTTCCTCTGGTAACTCTGCTCACAATATTTTTCAATCTTCCTCTGGTAACTCTGCTCACAATATTTAAAGAAAACAAAATGTCACCGCGGCTTTCGCTGCTAGAGATAACAAAGTAACAACAGCTATAACCTTGATTCAACGTAGCATGTGTGTGTGTGTAAAAAACCTACATACGAATATTCATTCAAACATATTGCTAATACTTAAATGTATGTATGTATGTATATGATTTTTATTTTGTATGAACCTCATATAGGTTGCAAGTACTTTTGTATATTTAAGTTATATAAATATTTATAGGATGGTAGTGCAGTGGGTACACGACTGAACTATGAAGCTGGTGGTGCGCAGTTCGATACCATTAAGTGTTTGCTTAATTTTTTTTTTTACATTTCAATGTTTCATGGTCAATATGAGTAGAATATGAAATATCATGACTAGCAAAATACGATGCACTATGAAAAAAAAACTAAACTAAATACATATCTATTTTTATGTATTTTTCCCATTGAGTACGTAGTATACGTTAATACATATTATATATTTTAAATTTCAATAATGTATGCTCTATTACTCTTTACTTTTTCCTTTTTTTAATTATTTTAATTAAACTATATATGTACGTAAATTTATTTTTTTACAATGGGATGTTATTTTTATATATGTATGTTTTTTAAGTATGTACGTATTTTATATGAGATGAATGAATTTGCCATTGGGAGATTAGTAGCAAAATACGATGCACTATGAAAAAAAAAACTAAACTAAATACATATCTATTTTTATGTATTTTTCCCATTGAGTACGTAGTATACGTTAATACATATTATATATTTTAAATTTCAATAATGTATGCTCTATTACTCTTTACTTTTTCCTTTTTTTAATTATTTTAATTAAACTATATATGTACGTAAATTTATTTTTTTACAATGGGATGTTATTTTCATATATGTATGTTTTTTAAGTATGTACGTATTTTATATGAGATGAATGGTGACACAAACTATTGTTATTGCATGACTACACCTTTACTTCTTCTTAATTTTTTTAATTAAACTTGCAAACAAGTGCAAGAAATTACATGCCGTTGGGAGATTAGCGGTTACATCAATAAACTTCAAATTCGTTGTTGTGTAAAAATTAATTTTTTTCACATAAATACCTAGATACATTCATACAAATGTCCATATAAATTACATTTATTTATTTCCATTAAGAAATAATTTTAAATGCAATACCTTACTACACCTTTACTTCTTCTTAATTTTTTTAATTAAACTTGCAAACAAATGCAAGAAATTACCTACATGCCGTTGGGAGAATAGCGGTTACATCAATGAACTTCAACTTCGTTGTTGTGTAAAAATTAATTTTTTTCACATAAATACCTAGATACATTCATACAAATGTCCATATAAATTACATTTATTTATTTGCATTAAAAAATAATTTTAAATGTAATACCTTATGCTAAATGTAACAACTCTTAAGGAAAATAATAGATTTTTTCAATCTTCCTCTGGTAACTCTGCTCACAATATTTTTCAATCTTCCTCTGGTAACTCTGCTCACAATATTTAAAGAAAACAAAATGTCACCGCGGCTTTCGCTGCTAGAGATAACAAAGTAACAACAGCTATAACCTTGATTCAACGTAGCATGTGTGTGTGTGTAAAAAACCTACATACGAATATTCATTCAAACATATTGCTAATACTTAAATGTATGTATGTATGTATATGATTTTTATTTTGTATGAACCTCATATAGGTTGCAAGTACTTTTGTATATTTAAGTTATATAAATATTTATAGGATGGTAGTGCAGTGGGTACACGACTGGACTATGAAGCTGGTGGTACGCAGTTCGATACCATTAAGTGTTTGCTTAATTTTTTTTTTTACATTTCAATGTTTCATGGTCAATATGAGTAGAATATGAAATATCATGACTAGCAAAATACGATGCACTATGAAAAAAAAACTAAACTAAATACATATCTATTTTTATGTATTTTTCCCATTGAGTACGTAGTATACGTTAATACATATTATATATTTTAAATTTCAATAATGTATGCTCTATTACTCTTTACTTTTTCCTTTTTTTAATTATTTTAATTAAACTATATATGTACGTAAATTTATTTTTTTACAATGGGATGTTATTTTTATATATGTATGTTTTTTAAGTATGTACGTATTTTATATGAGATGAATGAATTTGCCATTGGGAGATTAGTAGCAAAATACGATGCACTATGAAAAAAAAAACTAAACTAAATACATATCTATTTTTATGTATTTTTCCCATTGAGTACGTAGTATACGTTAATACATATTATATATTTTAAATTTCAATAATGTATGCTCTATTACTCTTTACTTTTTCCTTTTTTTAATTATTTTAATTAAACTATATATGTACGTAAATTTATTTTTTTACAATGGGATGTTATTTTTATATATGTATGTTTTTTAAGTATGTACGTATTTTATATGAGATGAATGAATTTGCCATTGGGAGATTAGTAGCAAAATACGATGCACTATGAAAAAGAAAACTAAACTAAATACATATCTATTTTTATGTATTTTTCCCATTGAGTACGTAGTATACGTTAATACATATTATATATTTTAAATTTCAATAATGTATGCTCTATTACTCTTTACTTTTTCCTTTTTTTAATTATTTTAATTAAACTATATATGTACGTAAATTTATTTTTTTACAATGGGATGTTATTTTCATATATGTATGTTTTTTAAGTATGTACGTATTTTATATGAGATGAATGGTGACACAAACTATTGTTATTGCATGACTACACCTTTACTTCTTCTTAATTTTTTTAATTAAACTTGCAAACAAGTGCAAGAAATTACATGCCGTTGGGAGATTAGCGGTTACATCAATAAACTTCAAATTCGTTGTTGTGTAAAAATTAATTTTTTTCACATAAATACCTAGATACATTCATACAAATGTCCATATAAATTACATTTATTTATTTCCATTAAGAAATAATTTTAAATGCAATACCTTACTACACCTTTACTTCTTCTTAATTTTTTTAATTAAACTTGCAAACAAATGCAAGAAATTACCTACATGCCGTTGGGAGAATAGCGGTTACATCAATGAACTTCAACTTCGTTGTTGTGTAAAAATTAATTTTTTTCACATAAATACCTAGATACATTCATACAAATGTCCATATAAATTACATTTATTTATTTGCATTAAAAAATAATTTTAAATGTAATACCTTATGCTAAATGTAACAACTCTTAAGGAAAATAATAGATTTTTTCAATCTTCCTCTGGTAACTCTGCTCACAATATTTTTCAATCTTCCTCTGGTAACTCTGCTCACAATATTTAAAGAAAACAAAATGTCACCGCGGCTTTCGCTGCTAGAGATAACAAAGTAACAACAGCTATAACCTTGATTCAACGTAGCATGTGTGTGTGTGTAAAAAACCTACATACGAATATTCATTCAAACATATTGCTAATACTTAAATGTATGTATGTATGTATATGATTTTTATTTTGTATGAACCTCATATAGGTTGCAAGTACTTTTGTATATTTAAGTTATATAAATATTTATAGGATGGTAGTGCAGTGGGTACACGACTGAACTATGAAGCTGGTGGTACGCAGTTCGATACCATTAAGTGTTTGCTTAATTTTTTTTTTTACATTTCAATGTTTCATGGTCAATATGAGTAGAATATGAAATATCATGACTAGCAAAATACGATGCACTATGGAAAAAAAACTAAACTAAATACATATCTATTTTTATGTATTTTTCCCATTGAGTACGTAGTATACGTTAATACATATTATATATTTTAAATTTCAATAATGTATGCTCTATTACTCTTTACTTTTTCCTTTTTTTAATTATTTTAATTAAACTATATATGTACGTAAATTTATTTTTTTACAATGGGATGTTATTTTTATATATGTATGTTTTTTAAGTATGTACGTATTTTATATGAGATGAATGAATTTGCCATTGGGAGATTAGTAGCAAAATACGATGCACTATGAAAAAAAAAACTAAACTAAATACATATCTATTTTTATGTATTTTTCCCATTGAGTACGTAGTATACGTTAATACATATTATATATTTTAAATTTCAATAATGTATGCTCTATTACTCTTTACTTTTTCCTTTTTTTAATTATTTTAATTAAACTATATATGTACGTAAATTTATTTTTTTACAATGGGATGTTATTTTCATATATGTATGTTTTTTAAGTATGTACGTATTTTATATGAGATGAATGGTGACACAAACTATTGTTATTGCATGACTACACCTTTACTTCTTCTTAATTTTTTTAATTAAACTTGCAAACAAGTGCAAGAAATTACATGCCGTTGGGAGATTAGCGGTTACATCAATAAACTTCAAATTCGTTGTTGTGTAAAAATTAATTTTTTTCACATAAATACCTAGATACATTCATACAAATGTCCATATAAATTACATTTATTTATTTCCATTAAGAAATAATTTTAAATGCAATACCTTACTACACCTTTACTTCTTCTTAATTTTTTTAATTAAACTTGCAAACAAATGCAAGAAATTACCTACATGCCGTTGGGAGAATAGCGGTTACATCAATGAACTTCAACTTCGTTGTTGTGTAAAAATTAATTTTTTTCACATAAATACCTAGATACATTCATACAAATGTCCATATAAATTACATTTATTTATTTGCATTAAAAAATAATTTTAAATGTAATACCTTATGCTAAATGTAACAACTCTTAAGGAAAATAATAGATTTTTTCAATCTTCCTCTGGTAACTCTGCTCACAATATTTTTCAATCTTCCTCTGGTAACTCTGCTCACAATATTTAAAGAAAACAAAATGTCACCGCGGCTTTCGCTGCTAGAGATAACAAAGTAACAACAGCTATAACCTTGATTCAACGTAGCATGTGTGTGTGTGTAAAAAACCTACATACGAATATTCATTCAAACATATTGCTAATACTTAAATGTATGTATGTATGTATATGATTTTTATTTTGTATGAACCTCATATAGGTTGCAAGTACTTTTGTATATTTAAGTTATATAAATATTTATAGGATGGTAGTGCAGTGGGTACACGACTGAACTATGAAGCTGGTGGTACGCAGTTCGATACCATTAAGTGTTTGCTTAATTTTTTTTTTTACATTTCAATGTTTCATGGTCAATATGAGTAGAATATGAAATATCATGACTAGCAAAATACGATGCACTATGAAAAAAAAACTAAACTAAATACATATCTATTTTTATGTATTTTTCCCATTGAGTACGTAGTATACGTTAATACATATTATATATTTTAAATTTCAATAATGTATGCTCTATTACTCTTTACTTTTTCCTTTTTTTAATTATTTTAATTAAACTATATATGTACGTAAATTTATTTTTTTACAATGGGATGTTATTTTTATATATGTATGTTTTTTAAGTATGTACGTATTTTATATGAGATGAATGAATTTGCCATTGGGAGATTAGTAGCAAAATACGATGCACTATGAAAAAAAAAAAATCTAAACTAAATACATATCTATTTTTATGTATTTTTCCCATTGAGTACGTAGTATACGTTAATACATATTATATATTTTAAATTTCAATAATGTATGCTCTATTACTCTTTACTTTTTCCTTTTTTTAATTATTTTAATTAAACTATATATGTACGTAAATTTATTTTTTTACAATGGGATGTTATTTTCATATATGTATGTTTTTTAAGTATGTACGTATTTTATATGAGATGAATGGTGACACAAACTATTGTTATTGCATGACTACACCTTTACTTCTTCTTAATTTTTTTAATTAAACTTGCAAACAAGTGCAAGAAATTACATGCCGTTGGGAGATTAGCGGTTACATCAATAAACTTCAAATTCGTTGTTGTGTAAAAATTAATTTTTTTCACATAAATACCTAGATACATTCATACAAATGTCCATATAAATTACATTTATTTATTTCCATTAAGAAATAATTTTAAATGCAATACCTTACTACACCTTTACTTCTTCTTAATTTTTTTAATTAAACTTGCAAACAAATGCAAGAAATTACCTACATGCCGTTGGGAGAATAGCGGTTACATCAATGAACTTCAACTTCGTTGTTGTGTAAAAATTAATTTTTTTCACATAAATACCTAGATACATTCATACAAATGTCCATATAAATTACATTTATTTATTTGCATTAAAAAATAATTTTAAATGTAATACCTTATGCTAAATGTAACAACTCTTAAGGAAAATAATAGATTTTTTCAATCTTCCTCTGGTAACTCTGCTCACAATATTTTTCAATCTTCCTCTGGTAACTCTGCTCACAATATTTAAAGAAAACAAAATGTCACCGCGGCTTTCGCTGCTAGAGATAACAAAGTAACAACAGCTATAACCTTGATTCAACGTAGCATGTGTGTGCGTGTAAAAAACCTACATACGAATATTCATTCAAACATATTGCTAATACTTAAATGTATGTATGTATGTATATGATTTTTATTTTGTATGAACCTCATATAGGTTGCAAGTACTTTTGTATATTTAAGTTATATAAATATTTATAGGATGGTAGTGCAGTGGGTACACGACTGAACTATGAAGCTGGTGGTACGCAGTTCGATACCATTAAGTGTTTGCTTAATTTTTTTTTTTACATTTCAATGTTTCATGGTCAATATGAGTAGAATATGAAATATCATGACTAGCAAAATACGATGCACTATGGAAAAAAAACTAAACTAAATACATATCTATTTTTATGTATTTTTCCCATTGAGTACGTAGTATACGTTAATACATATTATATATTTTAAATTTCAATAATGTATGCTCTATTACTCTTTACTTTTTCCTTTTTTTAATTATTTTAATTAAACTATATATGTACGTAAATTTATTTTTTTACAATGGGATGTTATTTTTATATATGTATGTTTTTTAAGTATGTACGTATTTTATATGAGATGAATGAATTTGCCATTGGGAGATTAGTAGCAAAATACGATGCACTATGAAAAAAAAAACTAAACTAAATACATATCTATTTTTATGTATTTTTCCCATTGAGTACGTAGTATACGTTAATACATATTATATATTTTAAATTTCAATAATGTATGCTCTATTACTCTTTACTTTTTCCTTTTTTTATTTATTTTAATTAAACTATATATGTACGTAAATTTATTTTTTTACAATGGGATGTTATTTTCATATATGTATGTTTTTTAAGTATGTACGTATTTTATATGAGATGAATGGTGACACAAACTATTGTTATTGCATGACTACACCTTTACTTCTTCTTTATTTTTTTAATTAAACTTGCAAACAAGTGCAAGAAATTACATGCCGTTGGGAGATTAGCGGTTACATCAATAAACTTCAAATTCGTTGTTGTGTAAAAATTAATTTTTTTCACATAAATACCTAGATACATTCATACAAATGTCCATATAAATTACATTTATTTATTTCCATTAAGAAATAATTTTAAATGCAATACCTTACTACACCTTTACTTCTTCTTAATTTTTTTAATTAAACTTGCAAACAAATGCAAGAAATTACCTACATGCCGTTGGGAGAATAGCGGTTACATCAATGAACTTCAACTTCGTTGTTGTGTAAAAATTAATTTTTTTCACATAAATACCTAGATACATTCATACAAATGTCCATATAAATTACATTTATTTATTTGCATTAAAAAATAATTTTAAATGTAATACCTTATGCTAAATGTAAGAACTCTTAAGGAAAATAATAGATTTTTTCAATCTTCCTCTGGTAACTCTGCTCACAATATTTTTCAATCTTCCTCTGGTAACTCTGCTCACAATATTTAAAGAAAACAAAATGTCACCGCGGCTTTCGCTGCTAGAGATAACAAAGTAACAACAGCTATAACCTTGATTCAACGTAGCATGTGTGTGTGTGTAAAAAACCTACATACGAATATTCATTCAAACATATTGCTAATACTTAAATGTATGTATGTATGTATATGATTTTTATTTTGTATGAACCTCATATAGGTTGCAAGTACTTTTGTATATTTAAGTTATATAAATATTTATAGGATGGTAGTGCAGTGGGTACACCACTGAACTATGAAGCTGGTGGTACGCAGTTCGATACCATTAAGTGTTTGCTTAATTTTTTTTTTTTACATTTCAATGTTTCATGGTCAATATGAGTAGAATATGAAATATCATGACTAGCAAAATACGATGCACTATGAAAAAAAAAACTAAACTAAATACATATCTATTTTTATGTATTTTTCCCATTGAGTACGTAGTATACGTTAATACATATTATATATTTTAAATTTCAATAATGTATGCTCTATTACTCTTTACTTTTTCCTTTTTTTAATTATTTTAATTAAACTATATATGTACGTAAATTTATTTTTTTACAATGGGATGTTATTTTCATATATGTATGTTTTTTAAGTATGTACGTATTTTATATGAGATGAATGGTGACACAAACTATTGTTATTGCATGACTACACCTTTACTTCTTCTTAATTTTTTTAATTAAACTTGCAAACAAGTGCAAGAAATTACATGCCGTTGGGAGATTAGCGGTTACATCAATAAACTTCAAATTCGTTGTTGTGTAAAAATTAATTTTTTTCACATAAATACCTAGATACATTCATACAAATGTCCATATAAATTACATTTATTTATTTCCATTAAGAAATAATTTTAAATGCAATACCTTACTACACCTTTACTTCTTCTTAATTTTTTTAATTAAACTTGCAAACAAATGCAAGAAATTACCTACATGCCGTTGGGAGAATAGCGGTTACATCAATGAACTTCAACTTCGTTGTTGTGTAAAAATTAATTTTTTTCACATAAATACCTAGATACATTCATACAAATGTCCATATAAATTACATTTATTTATTTGCATTAAAAAATAATTTTAAATGTAATACCTTATGCTAAATGTAAGAACTCTTAAGGAAAATAATAGATTTTTTCAATCTTCCTCTGGTAACTCTGCTCACAATATTTTTCAATCTTCCTCTGGTAACTCTGCTCACAATATTTAAAGAAAACAAAATGTCACCGCGGCTTTCGCTGCTAGAGATAACAAAGTAACAACAGCTATAACCTTGATTCAACGTAGCATGTGTGTGTGTGTAAAAAACCTACATACGAATATTCATTCAAACATATTGCTAATACTTAAATGTATGTATGTATGTATATGATTTTTATTTTGTATGAACCTCATATAGGTTGCAAGTACTTTTGTATATTTAAGTTATATAAATATTTATAGGATGGTAGTGCAGTGGGTACACCACTGAACTATGAAGCTGGTGGTACGCAGTTCGATACCATTAAGTGTTTGCTTAATTTTTTTTTTTTACATTTCAATGTTTCATGGTCAATATGAGTAGAATATGAAATATCATGACTAGCAAAATACGATGCACTATGAAAAAGAAAACTAAACTAAATACATATCTATTTTTATGTATTTTTCCCATTGAGTACGTAGTATACGTTAATACATATTATATATTTTAAATTTCAATAATGTATGCTCTATTACTCTTTACTTTTTCCTTTTTTTAATTATTTTAATTAAACTATATATGTACGTAAATTTATTTTTTTACAATGGGATGTTATTTTCATATATGTATGTTTTTTAAGTATGTACGTATTTTATATGAGATGAATGGTGACACAAACTATTGTTATTGCATGACTACACCTTTACTTCTTCTTAATTTTTTTAATTAAACTTGCAAACAAGTGCAAGAAATTACATGCCGTTGGGAGATTAGCGGTTACATCAATAAACTTCAAATTCGTTGTTGTGTAAAAATTAATTTTTTTCACATAAATACCTAGATACATTCATACAAATGTCCATATAAATTACATTTATTTATTTCCATTAAGAAATAATTTTAAATGCAATACCTTACTACACCTTTACTTCTTCTTAATTTTTTTAATTAAACTTGCAAACAAATGCAAGAAATTACCTACATGCCGTTGGGAGAATAGCGGTTACATCAATGAACTTCAACTTCGTTGTTGTGTAAAAATTAATTTTTTTTCACATAAATACCTAGATACATTCATACAAATGTCCATATAAATTACATTTATTTATTTGCATTAAAAAATAATTTTAAATGTAATACCTTATGCTAAATGTAACAACTCTTAAGGAAAATAATAGATTTTTTCAATCTTCCTCTGGTAACTCTGCTCACAATATTTTTCAATCTTCCTCTGGTAACTCTGCTCACAATATTTAAAGAAAACAAAATGTCACCGCGGCTTTCGCTGCTAGAGATAACAAAGTAACAACAGCTATAACCTTGATTCAACGTAGCATGTGTGTGTGTGTAAAAAACCTACATACGAATATTCATTCAAACATATTGCTAATACTTAAATGTATGTATGTATGTATATGATTTTTATTTTGTATGAACCTCATATAGGTTGCAAGTACTTTTGTATATTTAAGTTATATAAATATTTATAGGATGGTAGTGCAGTGGGTACACCACTGAACTATGAAGCTGGTGGTACGCAGTTCGATACCATTAAGTGTTTGCTTAATTTTTTTTTTTACATTTCAATGTTTAATGGTCAATATGAGTAGAATATGAAATATCATGACTAGCAAAATACGATGCACTATGAAAAAAAAAACTAAACTAAATACATATCTATTTTTATGTATTTTTCCCATTGAGTACGTAGTATACGTTAATACATATTATATATTTTAAATTTCAATAATGTATGCTCTATTACTCTTTACTTTTTCCTTTTTTTAATTATTTTAATTAAACTATATATGTACGTAAATTTATTTTTTTACAATGGGATGTTATTTTTATATATGTATGTTTTTTAAGTATGTACGTATTTTATATGAGATGAATGAATTTGCCATTGGGAGATTAGTAGCAAAATACGATGCACTATGAAAAAAAAAACTAAACTAAATACATATCTATTTTTATGTATTTTTCCCATTGAGTACGTAGTATACGTTAATACATATTATATATTTTAAATTTCAATAATGTATGCTCTATTACTCTTTACTTTTTCCTTTTTTTAATTATTTTAATTAAACTATATATGTACGTAAATTTATTTTTTTACAATGGGATGTTATTTTTATATATGTATGTTTTTTAAGTATGTACGTATTTTATATGAGATGAATGAATTTGCCATTGGGAGATTAGTAGCAAAATACGATGCACTATGAAAAAAAAAACTAAACTAAATACATATCTATTTTTATGTATTTTTCCCATTGAGTACGTAGTATACGTTAATACATATTATATATTTTAAATTTCAATAATGTATGCTCTATTACTCTTTACTTTTTCCTTTTTTTAATTATTTTAATTAAACTATATATGTACGTAAATTTATTTTTTTACAATGGGATGTTATTTTCATATATGTATGTTTTTTAAGTATGTACGTATTTTATATGAGATGAATGGTGATACAAACTATTGTTATTGCATGACTACACCTTTACTTCTTCTTAATTTTTTTAATTAAACTTGCAAACAAGTGCAAGAAATTACATGCCGTTGGGAGATTAGCGGTTACATCAATAACCTTCAAATTCGTTGTTGTGTAAAAATTAATTTTTTTCACATAAATACCTAGATACATTCATACAAATGTCCATATAAATTACATTTATTTATTTCCATTAAGAAATAATTTTAAATGCAATACCTTACTACACCTTTACTTCTTCTTAATTTTTTTAATTAAACTTGCAAACAAATGCAAGAAATTACCTACATGCCGTTGGGAGAATAGCGGTTACATCAATGAACTTCAACTTCGTTGTTGTGTAAAAATTAATTTTTTTCACATAAATACCTAGATACATTCATACAAATGTCCATATAAATTACATTTATTTATTTGCATTAAAAAATAATTTTAAATGTAATACCTTATGCTAAATGTAACAACTCTTAAGGAAAATAATAGATTTTTTCAATCTTCCTCTGGTAACTCTGCTCACAATATTTTTCAATCTTCCTCTGGTAACTCTGCTCACAATATTTAAAGAAAACAAAATGTCACCGCGGCTTTCGCTGCTAGAGATAACAAAGTAACAACAGCTATAACCTTGATTCAACGTAGCATGTGTGTGTGTGTAAAAAACCTACATACGAATATTCATTCAAACATATTGCTAATACTTAAATGTATGTATGTATGTATATGATTTTTATTTTGTATGAACCTCATATAGGTTGCAAGTACTTTTGTATGTTTAAGTTATATAAATATTTATAGGATGGTAGTGCAGTGGGTACACCACTGAACTATGAAGCTGGTGGTACGCAGTTCGATACCATTAAGTGTTTGCTTAATTTTTTTTTTTTACATTTCAATGTTTCATGGTCAATATGAGTAGAATATGAAATATCATGACTAGCAAAATACGATGCACTATGAAAAAAAAAACTAAACTAAATACATATCTATTTTTATGTATTTTTCCCATTGAGTACGTAGTATACGTTAATACATATTATATATTTTAAATTTCAATAATGTATGCTCTATTACTCTTTACTTTTTCCTTTTTTTAATTATTTTAATTAAACTATATATTTATGTACGTAAATTTATTTTTTTTTCAATGGGATGTTATTTTTATATATGTATGTTTTTTAAGTATGTACGTATTTTATATGAGATGAATGGTGATACAAACTATTGTTATTGCATGACTACACCTTTACTTCTTCTTAATTTTTTAAATTAAACTTGCAAACAAGTGCAAGAAATTACATGCCGTTGGGAGAATAGCGGTTACATCAATGAACTTCAACTTCGTTGTTGTGTAAAAATTAATTTTTTTCACATAAATACCTAGATACATTCATACAAATGTCCATATAAATTACATTTATTTATTTCCATTAAGAAATAATTTTAAATGCAATACCTTATGCTGAATGTAACAACTCTTAAGGAAAATAACAGCTTTTTTCAATCTTCCTCTGGTAACTCTGCTCACAATAGTTTTCCAATATTTTTCAATCTTCCTCTGGTAACTCTTGCGGAAACCTATACTTTTATTTAATTTAATAAAATAAATCTTAGTTAAGGTAGTTATTAGTCAATTCTACTTTCAGATATTATTGACAGGCGAAAAACAAATTGTGATAATTTTTATTTATAAGCTCCTAAATAACTTGCAGACATGTTTGTGGCACTGCCTCTGGTTTTTTGTTTTTCTCATTAGAAGCAAATTTATCTCACATTTATAAACATTAGATATATAACAGAAGTAATTTCTAAATAAAAAAAATATTTAAAAGGGTCTTAATTTTTTTTTTATTTTTTTTATTTTATTTTTTTAACATACATACGTAAATTTACAATTTTACAATGGGATGTTTTTATATATGTATGTTTTTTAAATGTATGTACTTATTTCATATGGGACTACACGTTGTGAAGGGTATATAAGATTCGGCATGGCCGAATATAGCACTCTTACTTGTTTTAATTATTTTAATTAAACTATATATGTACGTAAATTTATTTTTTTACAATGGGATGTTATTTTTATATATGTATGTTTTTTAAGTATGTACGTATTTTATATGAGATGAATGAATTTGCCATTGGGAGATTAGTAGCAAAATACGATGCACTATGAAAAAAAAAACTAAACTAAATACATATCTATTTTTATGTATTTTTCCCATTGAGTACGTAGTATACGTTAATACATATTATATATTTTAAATTTCAATAATGTATGCTCTATTACTCTTTACTTTTTCCTTTTTTTAATTATTTTAATTAAACTATATATGTACGTAAATTTATTTTTTTACAATGGGATGTTATTTTCATATATGTATGTTTTTTAAGTATGTACGTATTTTATATGAGATGAATGGTGATACAAACTATTGTTATTGCATGACTACACCTTTACTTCTTCTTAATTTTTTTTTAATTAAAAAGAAATTACATGCCGTTGGGAGATTAGCGGTTACATCAATAAACTTCAAATTCGTTGTTGTGTAAAAATTAATTTTTTTCACATAAATACCTAGATACATTCATACAAATGTCCATATAAATTACATTTATTTATTTCCATTAAGAAATAATTTTAAATGCAATACCTTACTACACCTTTACTTCTTCTTAATTTTTTTAATTAAACTTGCAAACAAATGCAAGAAATTACCTACATGCCGTTGGGAGAATAGCGGTTACATCAATGAACTTCAACTTCGTTGTTGTATAAAAATTAATTTTTTTCACATAAATACCTAGATACATTCATACAAATGTCCATATAAATTACATTTATTTATTTGCATTAAAAAATAATTTTAAATGTAATACCTTATGCTAAATGTAACAACTCTTAAGGAAAATAATAGATTTTTTCAATCTTCCTCTGGTAACTCTGCTCACAATATTTTTCAATCTTCCTCTGGTAACTCTGCTCACAATATTTAAAGAAAACAAAATGTCACCGCGGCTTTCGCTGCTAGAGATAACAAAGTAACAACAGCTATAACCTTGATTCAACGTAGCATGTGTGTGTGTGTAAAAAACCTACATACGAATATTCATTCAAACATATTGCTAATACTTAAATGTATGTATGTATGTATGTATATGATTTTTATTTTGTATGAACCTCATATAGGTTGCAAGTACTTTTGTATATTTAAGTTATATAAATATTTATAGGATGGTAGCGCAGTGGGTACACCACTGAACTATGAAGCTGGTGGTACGCAGTTCGATACCATTAAGTGTTTGCTTAATTTTTTTTTTTTACATTTCAATGTTTCATGGTCAATATGAGTAGAATATGAAATATCATGACTAGCAAAATACGATGCACTATGAAAAAAAAAACTAAACTAAATACATATCTATTTTTATGTATTTTTCCCATTGAGTACGTAGTATACGTTAATACATATTATATATTTTAAATTTCAATAATGTATGCTCTATTACTCTTTACTTTTTCCTTTTTTTAATTATTTTAATTAAACTATATATGTACGTAAATTTATTTTTTTACAATGGGATGTTTTTTTTATATATGTATGTTTTTTAAGTATGTACGTATTTTATATGAGATGAATGGTGATACAAACTATTGTTATTGCATGACTACACCTTTACTTCTTCTTAATTTTTTTAATTAAACTTGCAAACAAGTGCAAGAAATTACATGCCGTTGGGAGAATAGCGGTTACATCAATGAACTTCAACTTCGTTGTTGTGTAAAAATTAATTTTTTTCACATAAATACCTAGATACATTCATACAAATGTCCATATAAATTACATTTATTTATTTCCATTAAGAAATAATTTTAAATGCAATACCCTATGCTGAATGTAACAACTCTTAAGGAAAATAACAGCTTTTTTCAATCTTCCTCTGGTAACTCTGCTCACAATAGTTTTCCAATATTTTTCAATCTTCCTCTGGTAACTCTTGCGGAAACCTATACTTTTATTTAATTTAATAAAATAAATCTTAGTTAAGGTAGTTATTAGTCAATTCTACTTTCAGATATTATTGACAGGCGAAAAACAAATTGTGATAATTTTTATTTATAAGCTCCTAAATAACTTGCAGACATGTTTGTGGCACTGCCTCTGGTTTTTTGTTTTTCTCATTAGAAGCAAATTTATCTCACATTTATAAACATTAGATACCTATATAACAGAAGTAATTTCTAAATAAAAAAAATATTTAAAAGGGTCTTAATTTTTTTTTTATTTTTTTTATTTTATTTTTTTAACATACATACGTAAATTTACAATTTTACAATGGGATGTTTTTATATATGTATGTTTTTTAAATGTATGTACTTATTTCATATGGGACTACACGTTGTGAAGGGTATATAAGATTCGGCATGGCCGAATATAGCACTCTTACTTGTTAAAATTTTTATTGTTTTATTTTTAATTTTTCTTTTAATTTATTTTTTTTTAAGCACATAAGTAAACTTAATGTATAATATTACAATGGGATGTTTTTATATATGTATGTTTTGTATGTACGTATTTCATATGAGATAAATGGTGACATAAACAATTGTTGTTGCATGACAACACGTTGTGAAGGGTATATAAGATTCGGCATGGCCGAATATAGCACTCTTGTTTGTTTTTATTACTCTTTTGTTTTTGGTTTCTCAACAAAAACTTGCTCGTACTTGCCGAGTACAGGCAAGTGTGTACTCAAAAATGAGCAAGTTTCTTCCTCTTAACCCGACCTTACCCCTTTTGCCTATAAACACAACACTTGCGCAAGTCACTTGCGCAAGTGACTTGCCTAGTCTGAAAGCCGTGATATATTGTATACCTACGGTCTACACCAGCCATCGATTTGTTTGAACAACGAACAATTTTTTGTGCGCACATGAATTTGCCTGGTGTGGACCGCTGTTGTCGATGCTTTGTTCTTGTTCAAACAGCGTTGTCAGAACATTTGTTCGAACAACGATGTCTGATATTAAAAGGCAATTTGAATATGAAAGAAAGAGAGAGAGAGAAAGAAAATAGCAACAAAATACTCTGTACACGTTTTCTCCATATCAAAGAACATGAACAATATTTTGACTGTTGCTCTGCCGACATTTTGTTCTAGTCTAAACAAATCGATGGCTCGTCAAGACGTAGAGATACGTATATATTTTACCACCAAAAAACACGAACACACATTTGATTTTTGACATTTAAGTCGTCGTTTTCCAACAACAAAATACATATAGAATTTTGTTGTTGCAGAACTGGGGCTACCTGATGATTGTACCATGGTTGTTCTCAAGGTCTATTAAATAGGCCTTGGTCGTTATTTTGTTGTCAGTGGCTCTTCACACATTAGACTAATTTTGCCAGAACAAAATGACGGCGTAAAGTTTCAACCAAGGTGAATTCGCCTTGGTTTCAACCAGCCTTAGCTCCGCACAAGGCGAATTTAATTATCAGGTGGTGGTAA
This sequence comes from Phyto melanocephala, assembly GCA_941918925.1. Taxonomy (NCBI): domain Eukaryota; kingdom Metazoa; phylum Arthropoda; class Insecta; order Diptera; family Rhinophoridae; genus Phyto; species Phyto melanocephala. Next base: position 34,478,448 of record OW799237.1, on the reverse strand, counting down.
TTCTACAACAAATACAACATTAAAAAAACAACACGGTTTTTTATTGTTGCTTTCGACTGTCGATGTGTCAAAAACTACATGGTTTTTGTTTGTGTTTTTTTTTGCGCGGGAAAGAGTAATCTATGTAAACATAAATAATATTTGACAACTCAACCATCATTTATGCAAATAAAAAAGTAGATCAGCTGCGTTGTCAAAACCACCTGATAATGAATTCGCCTTGACCCCGCACTAGCAAAAACCAATACATATCAGGAATGGAAATCATTGTACAATTGTACTTTTTATGGTACAATTTTGACCTTGTTGGTACCTTGGTACTACCGCGAGCTACTTGGTACAATTTCAAAATTTGTCCATGTTCTCTTTAATTTTGTTTGTGTGTCTTATTTTATATTGTCAGCTTCTCTGTTTTTCTTGCAATGCTGTTGTCAAAGCGAATTCATGTACAAGGTGGTGTCAAGTCTGAAACAACAAAATCTGCCTAGTACTTTATTGCAAACTTTGTCATGTCTCCCTGAACGGGTTAAAAGTGGAATAAGAGGAAGAGACAGATTATACAACTGTGTAACCAGCTGTTCAGGGAGATATTGATTGGAAATTTTCGAACGAAAAAAAAGATGGCGGTAAGAGAAAAAAAAGGCGGGAAGTTGAACTGTCAAATTTTGAGAAGGAGGACATGTTTTTTTTTTTTTGGTGAAGTTTGTTTGAAAGAGAAAAGACAAGTTTTTTTTTTTGGTTTGGTGATGATTAATAGGAAAACAGAGATTAAGTAGAAGAGAAATGGCAAAATTAAACTGAAAAGGAAAGCTAAGAAAAAAAAAAAAAGAAAAAAAAATGAATTAAATAAAAATAATGAAAATAAAGAAAATATGAGTAGTATTGTTTGTTTTATTTAATGAGAGGAAAATTTAAGATACAATAGTTTTTTTACATAAATTAATAAATATCATATAACACTCATTCTACACTAAACATAAAAAATTAAAAGTATTAAAATTAAAATTCACACACACACACACACCCATCAGGCTGGTATCATTCATCTTGGAGCTCGTTCGTGATTGGCGGAGAGATTTCCGGACACTTTTTTAGACGATACACTGCGGGACAGAAAGAAAAAGAAGAAAAGAAAAATTTGTTTGGAGGGAAAATATAGTTGGAAGTAGGGGCAAACACATTTATAATTTGAGCTCTTATTAAGTGTTAATTTTTATTTAGTTACTTACCTTTCTTTTTTTCTTTTTAATGGTGACATTGGACTGACAAATAGAATATATGGACAGACTGACGAAGGAACGACCCCCTTTATGAACTGGAAAGATGACAGCAATCATGGAGTGAATTTTTTAAAAAGGTAAGTGAGTCAAGTTTCATACCTGTAGGGGTAGTATTAGGGGCAAATCCTAAATAGGAGGGCCATTGATTTGCCATGGTAGAGGGTGGGCAAAGCCTAGCAGCATAACATCTGCTGCGACCAGAAAGGCGAATGTTGCGATAGCTTAAAACTGAATTTTAAGGTTAGGATAAATAGATGAAGTATGAGGCGGTTTAGTTTTTGTACTCACTTTTATTTTTTGCTCAAGGTCTTGTGGGTGACTTGGTGGCGAACTTCACGCCTCTCTACCGGAGTAGCCGGATCACTCCAGCATGTTTTATCAATAATTAGCGTTGCCATCACAGTCATCCACCGGGTTGGCCCAAGAGACCCTTGACAAAAATGGCGCCCAACAATGGGGGCCTGAAATTCGGGTTTCCTATACAGTTTTTATTACCTTTTGATTTTTATTGAATAGTCATCTTTTCCAACGTAAGTCATGCGAATTAGGGCCAGTCAAGGTCATTCTGCATTTGCGACGGTGGAAATGGTGAGCCTGTTGAGTAAAAGACAAAAAGGCTTGCTATTACTAGTTTTTCAAGGGCATTTGCATGTCACTTTACAGCTGAATTAACATTCTTATAAAGTTTGCTGCAATGTCTTGGAAAAAATAGTAACAAGCATGAACTACGATTAAATAAATTAATTTCCAATAGAACTAAGTAAATACTTACAAAATTAAAGTTTTATTTTGAGATATGTCGTGTTAGTTATTTCAATGAAGGGACCTTAACATTGTTTATCGAAAGGAAAAATTGCAGTTTTGTTAAGTTTTATTCCCAGTTTTCAAACGTCTCATACTTCTTCTGAAAAATAAGAGAATTATTAGAAATTCAATTTTTAGATGTCGTCAATGTTTGTTTTTCATTGGTCAAATTTATCCCTACAGGTTGAATTGAAAATATATACTCACTGCCAAGTTTATATTTGGAACGTATTTAATTCATTTTTCTTTTGCGAGAATTTCAATTATTTTCATTTATAAATTAGGATAAATAATTTATAAAAACCAATAGTAATTTATAAATAATAATACTGTTTATAAAAAATAATAGTATTTATAAATAGTAATATAGTATTTATAAATAATATTATATTGTTTATAAATAGGATTAAAGTGTTTAATTTTGCCTTAAATTTTTTTTTTTTGGTTTTGGGTTAATTTTGTTTGCAATTAAATATTTCATTTTGTTCCTTTTTTATTAGTTTTTGCATAGTAAAGTTAGGGGATAGTATTGTTGCATTGATTTAATTTTTTCTCTAGAATGGTGGAAACTAGGTCAAGTAAGATGCCAGGCGAATCCGCTTCCACTTCCTCTAGGCCCATCCTTGGTGGAGCTACACCTCGAATACCCGTCATTACATCTACAGCGGCAACAACAACAACAGCTACAACAACTACTACTGCAATTTCAAGTGCCAATTCTGCGCAAATGTATCCTCAGTACAGTTTGGGAAACACCGCCTCAGGTGGTGAGAATAGTATTGCATCGCCAGAATATAGCAGTATTACAGCCCAAAACGTCCGCCAAGAATTTCGCAATGGTATGGCGTATAATCAACCGCAACCAAGACCAGCGGAGGATGAGATGCAGCAGTTGGTTGAGAGTACTATAGGACTAAGGCAAGTCGAAATAATGCGCAACATGGAAGATAGGCTTCGGGAGATAGTACCACAGATAGTAGCGGAAAGTTTGCGTTCGTTTTCAAGAAGTACAGGCGAACGAGTCACTCATCAGGAACAACTTCCGGAGTCTAACGCACCGCCTTTAGCACCACCAAGAGCACAGCAGTCTGCAGGATTTGGTCAGCAACCACAAATTCAGCAAAATATATTGCTACAGCCGCCGTTAATACGTAACGATAGGCATTTTAGTCGCTCCCACTCAAACCATCATGTCTCAAATTTTTCAGACGTTAACAGCACATTTCATCAACCGGAGGATAGAGCTCCATACCATCCACCACCACGCTTTCACGAAACTTCGTGGAAACCAGGATTGGATAAGTGGGGCATACATTTTGATGGCTCCTTGAAAACGATGGGGGCACAAGAATTTGTGTTCCGCGTGGAAGAAATGCGTAAAGATTATGGGAATAGTTGGCCTGAAGTATTAAGGCATTTCCACCAGCTGTTGTCAGGGGATGCGCTTGAGTGGTATTGGATGCAAAGGCGTCTACAACCAATACATTCCTGGGAAGAGCTAAAAGAGGCAGTCGTTAGTCGTTTTCGACGTTTTAATAGCGATATGGAGATTCATCGCCAAATTATGGATCGTCGACAGATGCCGCAAGAGCTATTCGAGGACTTCTACAACTCAGTTCTAAAACTACGTAGTCAACAAGCAAGACCGATAGGTGAAAATGAGTTAATAGATATAATGAAAACTAATCTACGTACCTCGATGGCCCAACTAGTATTCCCTATACGTATGTTTGGGCTTAGTCATTTTCGCACAGAATGCAAAAAAGCAGAGTCCTTACTAAACAGCCAGCGTCAAACGTATAGTCAGCGACAATACGCACCTCGTGTGCATGAGCTGGAGTATGAGGACCATGCGCCAGCCGATATAGAGGTAGATGCGATTGGCAACTCAACGCGCTACGTTTGCTGGAACTGTCGTCAACCTGGTCATGGCTATATGGACTGCCCGTCACCACAAAGGCGTCTATTTTGTTTTAAGTGCGGTATGGACAACACGGTGACACCTAAATGCCCAAGGTGCACGGGAAACCGGAGGCCGGACACGCTAACGACTGGGGAGCAGCGTCCGAATCCCACCGCCCAGTAACTGAACTGGAGGATGTCAATGACCTAGAGGAAGTGAAGAATAAAAGGGTCGTTAATATCTTAGTTAATAGTAAAGTTAGGATAAGTGAAAAGGCAGGAGAATCTAAAATTAGGGAAATTAAACCATTACATATAAGAATTAAGGAGTATGAAGAGGCAAGGAATAGAATTTTTAGAAAAACGCGGATAGAAAAAGCTAGGGAACGATATAAAAAGAGAAAAGAGATTAGGCGAGAAATCGCGAATATATCTTTATACGAGGGTGAGGATACCCGGTTATATACCCGTATCTCTATCAATGGGGTAGAGATTGAAGGTCTTTTAGATAGTGGCGCGACGGTATCGGTTCTCGGCGAAGGATGTTTTGATGTCGCGGCGAGAGCAGGCGTTGAAGTACGTAAATTTCCGGCTACGGTTAAAACGGCAGACGGTAGATCTCATTCTATTCAAGGTCGTTTTAGAGCGAGAATTAAATTCAATAGAATAGAACGGGAAATTACGTTTTATCTTGTACCGACCTTAAAAAGGGCGTTGTTTTTGGGCATCGATTTCATGAAGGAATTTAGACTTATTGTTAATTTAGATAGCTTGACCACAAATGATATGCTATGGAGTGAAGAGGCGGGCGAAAATTCGGCAAATCCCTCTATGCATATTCTTTGTGATCAGGACAGAAAGCTATTAGAAGCAACTATCGCCAAGTTTCCATCTTTCGTGGAAAAAGGGCTTGGGAAAACCGATCTGGAAATGCATACCATCGATACTCAGGACGCGGTGCCTGTAAAGCAGAGACATTATCCAGTTTCTCCAGCTGTTCAAAAACTTATGTATGCGGAATTGGATAGGATGCTCGCAATGGGTGTAATTGAGACGAGTCAAAGCCCCTGGAATAATCCAGTGACATTAGTGCGCAAGGTTTCGAAAAATAGGCTTTGTTTGGACGCACGAAAGCTCAATTCACTCACGGTGAAAGACGCTTATCCACTTCCACATATTGAGGGATTGCTCAGCCGGTTAGGTGATACGCACTTTATATCTAGTGTCGATTTGAAAGATGCTTTCTGGCAAATCCCACTAGATATACAGAGCCGTGAAAAAACTGCTTTTACAGTGCCGGGGAGACCACTTTATCATTTTACTGTCATGCCTTTTGGTCTGTGCAATGCAGCTCAAAGACTATGTCGTTTAATGGATAAAGTGATTCCTTCCGACTTGAGAGATCGAGTGTTTGTTTATCTAGACGATTTGCTCATAGTTACTCCTGATTACCACACCCACATAACTATACTTGAGCGGGTAGCTGAATTGCTTTCTAAAGCTAAATTAACAATAAACGTAGAAAAATCCAGGTTTTGTTTTAAGGAACTTCGGTATCTTGGTTATATTGTTGGTGAAGGCAAATTAAAACCAGATCCTGCAAAAATATCCTCGATACTCGAGTTTCCTTATCCCAAGACGCCCAAACAAGTGCGTGGATTTATGGGAACTACCGGCTGGTATCGGCGTTTTATTAAAGATTACGCGACAATTGCGACGCCAATATTCGATACGCTAAAGAAAACGAAAACGTTTACTTTTTCTGACGAGGCTAAAGACGCGTTCGATAAATTAAAAGTAGCACTTACCTCCAGTCCCGTTTTACGTCATCCGGATTTCTCACAGCGTTTCTACGTGCAGTGTGACGCGTCTGATATCGGTATCGGAGCGGTCTTGTTTCAAAAAGATGAAATAGAAGGCGAACATCCGATCGCGTTTATGTCGCAAAAACTTACACCCGCACAACGCAATTATTCTGTGACAGAACGAGAGTGTCTGGCAGTGGTAATGGCCATCAGAAAATTCCGCGCGTACATAGAGCTCATGTCGTTTACAGTCATTACAGACCACTCTAGTTTGAAATGGCTCATGTCCAACAAGGAGCTGAGTGGCAGATTGGCCCGCTGGAGTCTATTGCTACAGTCCTATACGTTCGATATCGAACATCGCCAAGGGAGCAGGAATGTAGTGCCGGACACTTTATCGCGCTACGACATGGATGAGATTGTAACCGAAATTGCGCGGCTTATTGACTTAGAGTCACCGGCATTTTCATCGAATGGATACCTAGAATTGATGAGTGAAATAAAAAATAATGAGAAACAATTACCAGATTTAAAAGTGATAGATAATGTAATTTACAAACGCACCTTACCTTATAATGGTGAAATACTATCGGAAGATTTTTCATGGAAGCTATGGGTTCCGGCCGAATTATGTAGAGACATAATCACGAAAGCTCATAATCCGCCATCAGTGAGTCACGGGGGATTTCACAAAACACTCAAACGTGTTAGAGAGTATTTTTACTGGCCTAATATGACGGTTCAAGTAAGAAATTTTGTTGAAAACTGTGAGACCTGTAAGGAAAGCAAACCGAGCAACAGAATACTACGACCACCTATGAGCGAAGAGACCGTGGAAATAGTTCGGCCATTTCAAAAAGTCTATATAGACTTTTTGGGCCCTTACGTACGCTCTAAGTCTGGTAACTGTTTTATATTTATCGTTTTGGATCATTTCACAAAATTCGTTTTGCTAAAGGCTATGGCAAAGGCCAACAACAAAAATGTAGTGCGTTTTCTTGTGTCCGAGGTTTTTCACAAGTTCGGGGTACCCGAGGTAATTTTGTCCGATAATGGTAGTCAGTTTGTGTCAAAGGAGTTTCGCGAAATGGCAGAATCATTTGGCGTGAGACACATGAAAACTGCCATATATTCGCCCCAAGCAAATGCCTCAGAAAGAGTCAATCAATCGATTTTGGCAGCCATAAGATCCTATTTAAAGAGTGACCAGAGAGACTGGGATAACCATCTCTCAGAGATAGAGGGTGCACTTAGGTCATCGGTGCACTCATCGATTGGTGTGACTCCTTTCTTTGCTTTGTTTGGGACAAATATGATAACTCACGGTAGCGTATACAAACTGGCACGCAAATTACAACTACTGGAAGATGCCGAGATGAACTTCTTACCGAAACCGTTGAAGAACACGTTGGTACGCGACAAAATTCGTATAAACTTAGCTAAGAGCTACGCGATACGCGCAAAAGAATATAACAAACGTGCGCGTAAAGTTATATTTCGAGCAGGTCAAGAAGTTTATCGACGCAATTTCACCCTCAGCGATTCCAGTAAGTTGTACAACGCGAAAATGGGCAAAAAGTTTGTAAAATGTCGTATTGTTCGTCCGGTCGGGAATTGCTACTATGAACTAGAAGATCTGCAGGGAAAAGTAATTGGAATCTACCACGCCAAAGATATAAAGCAATGAATATTTATATCCTTTTTTATACGTACCAAAATTTTTCTACCATCGTTTCTGAAAATTTTATTTCTAACCCTTAACATTTTGGTTTATAGTTATAAATGGTAATTTTCTAGTTTTACCCCTAATATCTCCTGTAGTCACCTCCTACGACATTGTTTTTATGGTTCTTTTTACCTTTTTTTAGTTTTTTAGATGATTATTTTTCTTGCCTTGTTGAATGAGAACATTATTTTAGTTGAATTTTGGTTTGAATAATTTCTTTATTAACATTATTTTCTTATCATTATTATAATTATTATTATTTAATTTAGTATTACTACTTGAATTATTTTTTTTTTTTTATATCCTATTATAGAATCTACATTATTTATTTATTTTTTATTTATTTATTCAACTCCATAGTAATATAGTATAATGAGTTAGTTTCGTGAATTTTAGTTAGCTTATATTAGGTATTAATAATATGAAGTTATTTATAATGAAGTGAATTTATGAGGAAAATAGAGTAATTTTTTTTTTTTGGTTTAGGTTAAAATTTACGTTTACTGTGAAAGGGCTTTTAGATTTATTGTATATGTTTATTTAGGAGTTATATAGGTAGGCTAATATTTATTAGGAGGAAATGGAATGTATTTTTAATTTATTTTGGAAGGTTTTCGTTATTGCAGTAAGGTTTCGTTTAGAGCTATATTCGTTCAACTCTTACCCTTTCAACTAGTATTCTGCATCGGTAAGATCATTGCTCATTCACAATGGAGATTTTGTTTTTTTTGCCTGACAAGGTGCTAACGTTTCTAAACTAGTTACATATTGTAACTGTTATTGTGCTATTAGTGCGTCTCCCTTAACGCTCTAGGGGAACTTTGCCATTAAGAACTAGGAGTCGTTAGTCACTTAGCACAATAACAAAATCTGAGTCCGATCTTACAGCATGTTAGGCAGGATGAACAAAATATTACAACTAGTAATTGTTGCGAATAAGTAGCTGACCCATTGTGAAGGAGGATGATATTGCTGATGTGGTTTTCTATTTGAATGAGTGAGAATATTGAACGCAAGACAGAAGAGTTGACAGGAAAGTAAAAGGGCCCGGGAGGGTGAAATATATGGGGGGGAGTTTAATTGTTGACCCTATTATTTTACATCAGTCTTTGGAAATCCCTACTTAACATATTCCACTGGCTAATCATAATTTACAAATAGGCTTGTAGTAAATATATTCACTTACCAAGGTTGTAGCTGGATCTTGGGGCTAGTTGTAGCTCGCATCAGTGTCAGGGATTGAATTCTAAAAAAAAGAGAACAAAATGAATAAGGGAATGTTTCTACGTATATGCTACATTAGATTTTCACATGGATTAAATGAAATGAAAATATATATTCGTTGCAATCTATCAGACGAAAGTAATAGATTTTTGATTGGATTAAATTTTTTTTTTTGGTTTTATATTTACCTTCTATTTTACATAGTCTTCGTTGTCGCCACCACCGAATCTAAGGTTCTGTGAGGGAAAAAGAAGAAAAGATAAATATAAATTGATGTTTTGATAATGGTTTGATGTACTCACCTCAAAATATGACAGTTGTATAAGTAGTAGACCAACGCTTTTGGAAAATATCGGTATTGTTTCTCAATCCTGTTGTTCACTCACACGTCTTCCTAAAAAATAAATAGAACAAAGTTACTAGAACGTATAGAAATTCTAAAGTTTATTAAATAAGTTTTTATTTTGGTTAGAGAAAATAACTTTGTTTTCACCTTTTTTTATCCCGCTAATGCTTGACTGAAGGTATGTACAATCTGTCGAACATGCCTGTCGGCTAAGCTCAAAGTTTGTCGGCGATTTCGTGTACGACAATCAGGTTCGATAGATTGTACGTATCACTTTATTCAAGCACTCACTTAACTTTTATTTTTTTTTTGTTTGCTATTTAGTTATAACTAAATATATATACATCATTATTTTTTTTTTGTTTTTAAAACTTTCACTTTTTGCGTACACTACATGGGTATTTGATGTATAAGACACACACACATGGCAAGCCATTTTTAATTTTATTTAGACCACAATTTTATGTTACTACGGTATTCTGTGATTTACATGCACTGCCACTATTTAAATGTTAGGTAGTATATTTTTTTTTTCTACACACATTTGCACCAATTTAGTTTGCACACTTATTCACCTTTTTTCATTCATATTCACTTTATTTTACAATGTTCACTTTTTATTAATTAATTTTATATTATTACTTACCTTGTTTTATTCTTTATATATTTAATTAAATATATTTTTTTACGCTCGTCCAGTATGTACCCAATATCCATGTGTGTTTGCAATAGAGAGAAAAGGTGTTGCCACATGACTAAATAGTAATAGTTATGTGGAGATGCCAGTATGATTGGAAATATGAATATGGGGAAGAAAATAAGGTTACCAGGTCGGAAGTGGTAACTTGAGTGTGAAGTAAACAATCGAAAAAAAAATGTTCTTTTCCCCTCTCATTTCATTTAATTGAAGAAGCAATGAAATGATAGGGTTTGTCATGTCTCCCTGAACGGGTTAAAAGTGGAATAAGAGGAAGAGACAGATTATACAACTGTGTAACCAGCTGTTCAGGGAGATATTGATTGGAAATTTTCGAACGAAAAAAAAGATGGCGGTAAGAGAAAAAAAAGGCGGGAAGTTGAACTGTCAAATTTTGAGAAGGAGGACATGTTTTTTTTTTTTTGGTGAAGTTTGTTTGAAAGAGAAAAGACAAGTTTTTTTTTTTGGTTTGGTGATGATTAATAGGAAAACAGAGATTAAGTAGAAGAGAAATGGCAAAATTAAACTGAAAAGGAAAGCTAAGAAAAAAAAAAAAAGAAAAAAAAATGAATTAAATAAAAATAATGAAAATAAAGAAAATATGAGTAGTATTGTTTGTTTTATTTAATGAGAGGAAAATTTAAGATACAATAGTTTTTTTACATAAATTAATAAATATCATATAACACTCATTCTACACTAAACATAAAAAATTAAAAGTATTAAAATTAAAATTCACACACACACACACACCCATCAGGCTGGTATCATTCATCTTGGAGCTCGTTCGTGATTGGCGGAGAGATTTCCGGACACTTTTTTAGACGATACACTGCGGGACAGAAAGAAAAAGAAGAAAAGAAAAATTTGTTTGGAGGGAAAATATAGTTGGAAGTAGGGGCAAACACATTTATAATTTGAGCTCTTATTAAGTGTTAATTTTTATTTAGTTACTTACCTTTCTTTTTTTCTTTTTAATGGTGACATTGGACTGACAAATAGAATATATGGACAGACTGACGAAGGAACGACCCCCTTTATGAACTGGAAAGATGACAGCAATCATGGAGTGAATTTTTTAAAAAGGTAAGTGAGTCAAGTTTCATACCTGTAGGGGTAGTATTAGGGGCAAATCCTAAATAGGAGGGCCATTGATTTGCCATGGTAGAGGGTGGGCAAAGCCTAGCAGCATAACATCTGCTGCGACCAGAAAGGCGAATGTTGCGATAGCTTAAAACTGAATTTTAAGGTTAGGATAAATAGATGAAGTATGAGGCGGTTTAGTTTTTGTACTCACTTTTATTTTTTGCTCAAGGTCTTGTGGGTGACTTGGTGGCGAACTTCACGCCTCTCTACCGGAGTAGCCGGATCACTCCAGCATGTTTTATCAATAATTAGCGTTGCCATCACAGTCATCCACCGGGTTGGCCCAAGAGACCCTTGACAACTTCTTGTTAATTTGACACCACCTGGTGCATAAAATAGCCTTGGCTGTTGTTATATGTACATATATAATTTTACTTATGATTCGTAAGCATGTAAGGTGGACTTTAATAATGAAGTACTAAAATGTTTCGATAAGCTTACTCCAGAAAAAGTTATTATGGGAGAAACAAATTCAATAGTACCTCTTCTGGTAAAAATGTTTCCACACAAACAAACAAATATTGAAGCTTGTTCCACAAAATTGTTGTATAAATTTTCTTTTTGTCAAAGTATAAGTTTAAATTAAATTTATTTTATTTAAATTTGAAGACTGTAATTTCTGCAAAAAAAAATATATATATTAAATAATTAATTAATGAATGTTAGCCCAAAACTACGAGCACACGTATCCTTACGTTAATATAAATTTTTATCTTGACGGTGAAATTTGAACCGTGTATAAAAAAGGAAATTATCTTTAGAGAGCTCTCTCAGGATAGGTAGTAATTTTTGATACGTTTTGTTTAGTATTGGTGAAAACCTAATTGGGTATAAATTGAATGTATTTTTGGGATTATTTTTTAATAGTTGTTTATTATTTATAAGATTAAATTTAAAAGATTTAATTATAAATAAAGGATGTTATTATTATCATAACGTTTAAAAAGAAATACTATATTTTGTTTTGGTTGAGTTATAGAATAAAATAATGTTCAGCTAAGGAGTTTTCTGTGGGTGTGTTAGTGTAAGTATGTAAAGTGTGATCAGAGGAAAAGGAAATGTGTGGGTAACATAATAATAAGTATATCTGTGATTGGGTTACAATGGTAGGGTGGGCAGCTAGGTAAGACGAGTTACATCTTTCGCTTCATTATGAGTTTCAAATTGCATCAGTTTCGTTTTAAATATTTTTTGTTCATCCCTATGCCAGAAGTAGCTGGTCGTATCCCCCCTGAGGTTTAGAGCTAGTTCGGTGAGAAAAGCTACTTGTGGTAATTTTCTGATTCAAAATGTCAAATGACATAGTAAAAAGGGAAATACAGGGATCGTGACACACAGTGTCTTATTCAGTATATATAAAATGTAAAACGCCATAAAACCAACAAAATTAGATGTGAGGTGCTGAAATTTTGTTAATATACTTATGTAGCTTCTTCATCCATGTCATTGGAATAGCGGAAAGTTAAGGTGACACGCCCACGTAAACGTCCACCTCCCATATAACGCTTTACTCAAATTAATATAATATATCTATAAACAAGGATTTTGAAAGAATTAAGGACTCTATATTGAAATATCTAAGTCGATTTTATTAGCAGAAACTACTTTGACACGTCTGTTGTATTGTAAAGCGAATGAATGATCAATCGCCATATCTTTATTTACTTAACGAAACAATATAAAAGCAAGATGCCAGATTGCATGTAATTGGACACAGTATTAACAGCTATGCTGTATAGCACTATGGGCCAATTACTTACTACTGTAACATCTTCCTTTTACAATATAAAAATAAAAAGTATTTTATAACAAAATCATTTTTTAACAATTAACTAGTTAATATAATATTCTATAACTAAACTATATTATAAAAAAAATAAATCAGATTTTTTTTTTTTATATAATATAAACAAGTACATTCATATATAGATACAAAATTCATTTTTTTTTTTAAATTGTAATTATAAATCCAATTTGTCTGGCCTCTTAATAGTTCTTCCTATTTTTGTAACATAGCCTTCTAACTTTTTATTAGTATTTTCTATTGGCAATTCAGTACTTTGTTTACTGTGTTCTATGTTTTCATAATTTTCATTTTTTTCAATAATTTTTTTTTCTGGTGATTTTTTGATATGTTCTTGACTTCTCCTATAAAGAGTGCCATTAGAATCTTCTATTATAAAGGATCTTGGTTCCTTACATGGCTCTATTATACGACCGGGAAACCAACAGCTAGTGGGTGTCCTTTTAAACATTATACTATCTCCTTTATGTACCGGTTTTAGTTTCTTTGTCGTTCTATTGTACCGATTAGTGTATTTCCGGATATTCAAATTCAAATTTCGTTTGTAATTCTCTGCATTAACGACCTTTGGCTCAAAATTATTGACAATAGAAGGAATTTTCGTTCGAAGTTTGCGTGACATTAATAGTTCAGATGGGCTGGGAAGATTCCCCTTAGGCGTTGTCCTATAGTGTAGTAATGCAACATATGGATCAGACTGACTATCTTGAGACTTTAACAATAAATTTTTTATGGTCTGAATAGAACGCTCCGCTAAACCATTAGACCGTGGTAGATATGGACTTGATGTTTTATGATTAATTCCCCAATTCTGACTGAATTCCCTAGAATTAAATGGAGGTCCATTGTCCGTAATCAAAACAAAAGGTATACCGTGTCTAGCAAAAATGGATTTAAATTTCAGAATTACTTGCGAACTCTTATATCCTAAATTAAGCATTTCTATTTCGATGTACTTCGAATAATAGTCTACTACAAGAAGATACGTTTTTCCTTTAAATTCAAATAAATCAGCACCAATTTTGAACCATGGAATGTCTACAATTTCATGTGTAAGCATCTCAGTTTTGACATTGGAGTTCTGATGTCGCCTACATATCTCACAGTTCAAAATTAAGTTTTCAATATCATTATTGATATTAGGCCAATAAACGAATTGTCTGGCCAAATTCCTACATCTTTCTATTCCCATATGACCCTCATGAAGTTTTCCCAATATAGTACCTCGCAAACTCCTTGGAATTATTATTTGATGCTCCTTCATCAACATATCATTCAAGATGTAAATGTCATTTCTAATGTTATAATAAGGCATTGCCTCCAAATAAACGTCCTTCTTATATCTTGGCCATCCATTCCTAACATATTCCACAATTCTTTTGAAAGTTTTTTCATTCTTAGTATGTTGTTTTAGATTATCAATATTTGCAAACGGTATTTGTAAGTGAGATGACACAAAATTGCAGTGAAGAGATATCTCTTCATCCATCTCAGTCCACGCAGCGTCCTGCGAAGGAGATCTTGACAAAGTGTCCGCTACCTGCAAATATTTTCCTGGCTTATATTCAACTACCAGATCATAACTCTGTAACCTGAGCATAAACCGCTGGAGTCTTGGAGGGATCTTGTAAAGTGGCTTATTGAACAGACTAACTAAAGGTTTATGGTCAGTTTCAACCGATATTCTTGACCCATAAATATATCGGTGAAACGTTGTACAGCCGAAGAGTATGGCAAAAAGTTCCTTTTCTATCTGTGCATAGTTTTTTTGTGTGTCTGTCAATGCAACTGATGCATATGCTATAGGATGCTTATCGTGCATAATTGCAGCACCAAGTGCAAATTTAGACGCATCAGCAGTTAATGTTAATTTTCTATTCGGATCAAAATAAGTCAGTACCGGGTGTCTGGTTATCTCACGCTTAAGATTTTCAAACTCCTGATCGTGTTTTAATGACCAATGCCACTGAACTTCTTTCTTCAATAATTCCCTCAAATTTTTGTTCTTTACCGCCAAATTTTCAATAAAAGAACCTAGATAGTTAATCATTCCTAAAAACCTCTGTAATTCCTTTACATTACCCGGTTTGGGCATATCCATGATAGATTTTATCTTTTCCTGGTCAGGACTTACTCCTGATTTACTAAAAACATGACCCAAAAATTTTACTTCAGTCCTAAATATATTACATTTCGCCCTATTGAATTTCATTCCCACTTCCTTTGCCCTCTGAAGAACAGCCTCCAAAATTTTAATATGTTCTTCCATTGAAGATGAGTGAATCAGGAAGTCGTCTATATAGATAATTAATCCAGAGATATCACCAAATAATCTTATCATCTCGGAATGGAAAATTTCCGGGGCCGCATTTATACCGAACGGCAATCGTAAGAACCTATACCGACCAAAGGGGGTGTTGAATGTACAAAGCTTAGATGATTCCTCATCTAAAGGTATCATCCAAAACCCACTGTTAGCATCCAAAGATGTAAAATATTTAGATCCCTGCAGTCTTGCCTTACAGTCTTCAACATTCGGAAATGGAAAGTGAGGCCTCAATATTGCCTTATTCAAATTTCTTGGATCTAAACACAAGCGTAAATTTCCATTGGGTTTTGTAATAAGAACTATGGAATTTACCCACTCTGTTGGTTCACTAACTTTTTTAACAACACCTAAGTCAATCATTCTTGTCAATTCAGTTTTCAATTTTCCATACAATTTAAAAGGAATTTTCCTTGGCGGGTCTACAACAGGGTCAACATTTTCTCTTACTTTTAAACCACATTTACCATGTAAGAGACCAAGTCCACTAAAAATATCTGAATATTTTTCAATAATACTATTTACTGTTATAAAATTCACATTTTTGATTAGATTTAATTGTACAGTAGATTCAAGGCCTATTATATTTTTACATTCAATATTCACAACAAAAAATTTCAAACTGAAGCTTTTTTCTTCAAAAAAAACGTTTAAGTTTACTTTACCCAAAACTGGTATCCTTTCACCACTGAATGTAAAAATATTAACATTTGTTTTTTCCAGAATATGTCTAATATTTAAGAATTCAGCTGTCTTAAATGAAATAATATTAGCTTGTGCACCTGTATCTATTTGACATAGCAATTTTTTACCGTTAATTTTTACCTCTATCTTCCACTCTGTTGTATTTTTTGCTGATTTAGAGAGAGTCCCAATAAATAAGTTTGCGCCTTCTTCTTCTTCACCATCGTCATCATCGCCATTTTCCTCATTGACATACACGTGTTTTACAAATTTTCTTTTTAAAAAGCACATCTTTGCAAAATGTCCCCGTTTTCCACACTCATGGCAATTTACATTTTCGGCTGGACACCGATTTTTATGGAGTTGGCCACATCGATTACAATTACCTTGTTGTTTCTTATTGTTGTTGTTAACAGTCCTAAAATTTTTTCTTTTAATAACATTGATTACTGGTTCAACTTCCTGAACCTCTTCTAATTTGGATGCATTTTCCCTTGCAGCCGTTATGCTTTTTGCAATACTTATCGCTTTACTTAATGTAATCGCACCCTCAGCCAGTAATCTTTCTCGGATTCCTGCCAACTGTTGCGATAAACCACAGATAAATATATCCCTTACTAATTCCTCACGAATTGCTCCAAATTCACAATTTAAGCTGAGGTTTTGTAGAGTTGTGATATATGTATCAATACTTTGGTTAGACATCTGTTTGCACGTAAAAAACAAATGCCGCTCCATTACAATGTTTTTCTTCGGTGTAAAATATTCTTCAAATTTTTCAATTAGTGCCTTGTACGATATCTTGTCTACGTCCTCATTAAACGAGTTGAAAATTTCAATAGTTTCACTGCCCATGTGATGCAACAACAAAGCTACTTTTCGCTGATCGGCCTGACTTTCAAGGTTTGAGGCTCTTAAAAACAACTTGAATTGGGTAAACCACAATTTCCACTCTTTCGCCATATTGCTCGATTTTAAATTAATATGCGTCATATTTGTTGCGAAAAACTGTCCCGATTCAGCTTTAACATGCGTTTGGGCTTCGTCCGGCATTTTGATTTTTTTTTTTTAAGCTTTTATTTTATTTGGCGACTGCCACTTCTGACACCATGTTGTATTGTAAAGCGAATGAATGATCAATCGCCATATCTTTATTTACTTAACGAAACAATATAAAAGCAAGATGCCAGATTGCATGTAATTGGACACAGTATTAACAGCTATGCTGTATAGCACTATGGGCCAATTACTTACTACTGTAACAACGTCCACTTGAACACCCACTTCTCACATAATATACTCTTAGTGAAATAAAACCGACAGAATTAGACGTATGATGATTAAAAAATTAAGGCGACACACCTACTTTAACGCCCATCTCCCATATAACGCTTTATTTTAAATTTATTTGATTTCTATATGGACAAAAATTAAAAAAAAAGCAAAAGAAATGTGTAATGGGTTATCTAAGTTGAATTTAATTATTAATTATATATGTAACTTTAAAACTGGGAGATGCCATGCCCACGCCCACTCTTCAGTTTCCGTAAAAATATAATATTGCAGCAAAAGAGTCAGTAGTATCACTTTTAATGTAGAAATACTTAAGGTCTCATCGTAAGAATAAATTTTAGAAAATAAATTAATAGCAAATCGAAGTTACACAAAAAAAGTAGTACATACTTTAGTTTAAAAAGATTATTCCTTAGCGATTACAATTAATAACAAAATAATAAATTTTTGCTATAAAAGAACACTAAATTGGTGGTATGTCAAAAATTCGGCACAGCCGAATATAATGCTTCTAGTTGCTTTTACTTACTTTAGAGTTACCAAAAATATTTCATACTCAAATTTAAAAGGCAATAGTTGAAAATTATTATTTTTGTTAATTTTTAATAAACTTATTGTTTTAAAAAGACTTCAATTGTATCCTTTATGTATATTTGGAGAACAAATATTATAAATCGTTTCATATCTATCTATCTATGTATATACATCTATATATATAAAAGTGAAACTCTGTGTGTGTGTGTTAGCTATGGATTCCGAAACTGTAAAACCGATCGGACTGAAACTTTGGCAAGATGTTGTACACATTCCAGGGAGTGTTTATGGGTGGTAAAAAGTGGGCGGTCCACACCCATAAAAAATTAGTTATCATTTATAGCTACTTGCACTTGACCGATTTTTCTGAAACTTTGCACACATATTGAGCTATCATGACTATATAATTTCGTTATTAGAAAAGTGGGCAGGGCCACGCTTATAAAAAAAGTTATAATTTTTAGCTATTTCCATGCATTCCAATGGTTCCCACTTTTTACGCTTGCTCACATCTTAGCGGAACGCGTGAAAGATGTTGAAAATGAAAAAAACTTGTTTACATTTGCAACATCTTTTATCCTTCATCTTTCATCTGTCATAATATTTATTTTACATGTTTTTGCATATAAAAATAAAAAAATGGATTTAAAAATTCTGTCCTTGGATAGGAATTATTATTACAATATGCAGATTTTGTTAGAGGTTGAAAATAATTAAGATATCTTATTTTATACGACATATTACAGTCCAATCATTGTACATATTTTTTTTTTTTTTTGGCACTTGTAATTTTTTTCTAGTGATGGCATGTATTTTTTTGCAACAATATTTCTTTTTTCTAGTGAAGACACTTTAATAATCGAAAGATGTTGAGTGGAACAAAATGAGTAAGGAACATCTTTAAAAGATGTTGACATACAAACCTGTACAATTTTTCACAGTGTGTGTAAGGGTATATAACTGTGGCTTGGAGCCAAAAGAGCCAATGTCACTTTTTTGCTCTTTTGAGTTAATCATTGCATTAGATTTGTTTTCTTGCTCTATTTTGTTATAATAAAACAGCTAAAGTCATACTTAACCCAGAACAGCTTCATAAATAAAATGCTGGCCAATGTCACTATGAAAGTATATATAAAAGTTAAAGTTCAATTCAAATTTTCTCAAAATGAAATATTTTGACATTGGCCCTTTTAGCTCCAAGCCACAGATATAGGTTTGTCATTCCATGTGAAATTTCTACAATTTGCATTTCCGTCCCCACAAAGTATATATTTTTTGAAAGCTTATAAAAAGGGAAGTCAATTAAGAACTGTCAGTCTGTCCGTGTGTATGTTAAAATTTTGAAGCTTTAAAGCCCCCAAACATTTTTAAGGGAGCAAATCGGTATTGAAAATTAGAAAAATCGCTCTATAAACACCTGAGATATTTCCGACCCCATAGAGTATATATTTTCTGAAGGCTTATGAACAGAAAAGTTCATTAAGTTGTGTCCGTCTGTCCGTGTATTGGTTGAAATCAACTTTTAGAAGCAATCATATGTTCCTCAGATCTGTGTATGGTATCAATCTTTTGAAAAAATCCGTTAATAAATCGCTATTGAAATTCAGCACAATCACCCCATACAATTCTGAGATATGAGCAAATAAACACGACTGCCTCAGTTTTTCCCAAATTTTTACCACCAACATTAAAATTTTTCAGCTATAGAATAGTTTATAGATACCTTTGCCACTATTTGTAGATATAATATGCCTCTAGTGATAATCGTGAAAATTTTTGGGTAAAGCGTGCTCTTATCGGAAAAGTAAAATATACAGATAATTATTAGAAAATGTAAAATCCAAGCTGGCGTCTAAAACAAAATGGCGGAACAAAATTTTTTAACCCCATCAATATGGTATCAAATGAAAGGGCTAGACTAGTAGAATACAGATAACTACGTAAAAATTCAAAAGTGAGGATGGCGTCGGAAATAATAAAGCACTCTTACTTGTTTTTTATATTAAGTTTAAATCTTCGGCTAATTAAGGGGTATAGGGCACGACTACACTTGATTTCCATCTCACAAATGTAATAAACATGCTGTTTGAATAAAAGTTTTTTGTCAAGGATTACTCCTAAATATATGATTTTTCGCAATGGGATAATAGTTGTCCTAGACCATAGATATCTAGGTAGAAATGCGTTTTTGCGATTTGTTGAACGGAAATATAATCGCTTGAGTTTTATCGTCATTGACCTTTATTTTCCACTTGTCATAGAATTTACGAATTAATCTAAGATTATTTTCAATTCTCCTAATTATTGCATTCGACACTTTACCGCAACAAATAAAGGCGCTGCCATCCAGCTTTTCACTAGAAAAATTGTTATTGACGGATACAACGAATGTACGGTTATCTAAAAGCTTTTGATAAGATTTTGTAGATAAATTGCAAAATGCAACGTGCTTAATTTTAACACTTGTCCATCATTCCAGATTGAGTCAAAAGCTTTTTCGATATCAAGAAAAACGACTCCAGTACTTTTTTTCATTACCTTTATTACATTCAAGAAAGTTTACAACTCAGTGGAGTGCTCTTTTCGAAAACCAAATTGTTCTTGATTTATGATGTTATTGCAATTTGAAAAATCTAAAATTCTGGTGTGAATAATTTTCTCGAACACCTTATCCAATAAGCTAAAAATGCTAATTGGCCTATAACTGGAAAGTAATTTAGGATTCTTTACAGATTTGTAAATTCGAATTGCCTTAACCATTTTAAGAACGAGATTTCAAAAAAGTAGTTGGGAATATTTTTAAGTATTATGCTGTTAATCCCATCTAAACTAGGAAATTTATTATTTTTCAAGAAATGGACAAATAATTTGACTTTAGCCAAATTTATAAGTTCAATACTTGTATTGTCAGTAAGAGTGTGATTAAGGTCATTAATGTTTCGTGATACAACCGTGCCAATGGACGATTGATTGTTAATAGTAATGGTATGTGAACTAGCAAATACGTCAGCTATTGAATTTACATGAAGAAGAGAATGTATGGAATTTTTGCCTTTTTAAATTGTAGGTAATTTTTGGAACCGGTAGGCAGATTTGATATGCATTTCAATTAAAACTCATTTCTGACTTTAATCAGGTGAAAGTTAATAATCATAATTAGCCACTTCAATATACAATTTAATTGCATTTTAAAATTCAAAATCCCACATCTTTGAAATTTACGTCTATAATAATTTCTCTGAGAAATTAACAAGCAGATTCTTTTACAGTAGATATTAGTTTACTTAATGCATCATCTTAATGTCTTGTTGTAATATTATTTTACTCTCCACCCAGTTTTTTGATTATACAACGGTAGCATGAAAATGCTATTCTGCACCTTTCCATAAATGACGCAAGATATTGGTACATGGTCCGACTGCAAAATATTTGGATGTGTTTTCAAGATTGAAAAAGAAGACAAGAGTATTACAAAGGGTTATCTACTGTAAACGGCTGTACTGGATTAATATTTTGACGATTATATGCATTTGCGTAATAAATGTATTAAGTAAGATTGAAGGTAATGGCTATAGAGCAGAGATCTGCAACGAATACTATTAAAGTAAGTCAACTTGAATTATTATTCAATTTTTCATTGATTTATACGCATTCAAACTTATTGAAAAGTCTTCACTACCCATACGCACTTTTAAATGAAATGTAGGCTGACTTCCAAAACGTTCGTATACAAAGTTTGTATACAGTATTGCTACTGTATTAAAATCACGTACATATGCAAAGTTCCGAAACAATGCATCAACTATAAAACCGATACATTGTTTGCTTTCTTTCTGCGTTAAAAATACTTGGCGGCGGCGTTTTGAAATGGTATACATTCACCCCAATTCTAAATATTCCCAGGGAATTGAATTCCCCGGGAATTCATTTTTCCCGCGAATAAAATTCCCCTATTCTAAACAGTCGGGGAAGGGAATAACAAGGGAGAGAGAATTTTACATTTTCGAAGTCAGCTGTTTGCTTTTGTTGTTTTGTTTTGACAAAATATTTGCTAATAATTTTTAGCGTAAAAAGTGAATATTCGTAAATAATAAAAAAAAAAATTGTTAAAAGTGAACAAAAATGTTTAGTGTAGCGTTGTTAATAATAATAGCTGAAGCAGAAAACTCTGAAGCACAAGAATAAGCAAAGGGTAGAAAGGAAAATGCTATGTGACGCCAGAAACCCACTTGAGTTGCCGCACACTTTGTAAATTTTACTTTTGGAAGGTTAGAAAAATATTACAGAGTAAATAAACCGGCGTTCAAATATCTGTTGGACGTGTTAAGGTATTCAGCCCAAACGTAAGTCCTTTGCAATTTCTCCAATCGTGAAATTAAGTGCGACTTTCCGCTTCTTTGCTGAAGGTTTGTACCAAACGGGTATTGGTAAAGATTACGGTGTGTCTATGGCTCAGTGTAGTGTTAGCAAAGTTCTGGCAGAAGTTATTAATATATAAGGAACATTTACGCCCTATGTAGATAACTTTCTGCAGAACTGAAGTGCAAAAACGGAAAGTTGCGTTAGCTCTTTATGTGAAGTATAGCATTCCAAACGTTATTGGATGTGTTGACGGAACTCAAAAAATTAAAGGTCTGTGATCATGAGCTGAGGATTCAGTACGTTGATGCCTCACATCCCGGAGTGTATCACGATTCATTTATTTGGAATTCTGGCGAATTGCGTGCTCACCTTGAGCAAGAATACCTTAGAGGTGGCAGCAATTATTGGCTTCTTGGTAAAGTTTTAACTGATAACAGACAATTCATAAATTAAACATGCATTTTTTCTAGGAGGCTTATAGATGCCAGGATGAGCCTGTTGAAATAAAATTCACTCCAAGTGTTGAAATGTGGTTGAACGCATTAATGGTGTTTTAAAAAAGAGATGGAGGTGCATTCTTGGTGCTAGACAGCTGTACTACGCTCCAAAAAAGGCTGCTAAAATAACAAAATTTTGCTGTGCGTTGCATAATATCTGCATTCATTTTAAATGCAATGCTGAAGTAAACGATGTAGAAAATTTAGATTATTTGAGCGCTCAGGATAATGATGTAGTATCCTTAGACTCACCACAATATTTATCCATTGCCCAAAATATTAGAAAAAATATTGCGAATAATCTCTAATCAATTTATGTAATAAAGCCATTTCTTATATACTATGTATGTATGTAGTATATACATTTTTTAAATAAATATAACATTTTATTTAAAAAAATTTAAAAACTTCAAAAAAGATAAATAAAAATTAAAATTATTTTAAAACTAAAAAACAATTTATTATTCTGCTTCCTGTTTGTTGTTTTTATCCTAAAAGTAACAATAATTACAATATTTATCGCAATTTTTATAAAAAAATATTAAATACTTTCATTTTTGTCACAACTCCCTTTGAATTTGTTGGCGGATTTTTTCCCAAAAATCTTTATCTTTTTTTTTAATTTTTGAAGTTTTTAAATTTTTTTAATAAAATGTTATATTTATTTAAAAAAATGTATATATGTACATATATAAGAAATGGCTTTATTACAGAAATTTATTAGAGATTATTCGCAATATTTTTTCTAATATTTTTATATTATATTTTCTAATATTTTGGGCAATGGATAAATATTGTGGTGAGTCTAAGGATACCACATCATTATCCTGAGCGCTCAAATAATCTAAATTTTCTACATCGTTTACTTCAGCATTGCATTTAAAATGAATGCAGATATTATGCAACGAATAGCAAAATTTTGTTATTTTAGCAGCCTTTTTTGGAGCGTAGTGCAGCTGTCCAGCACCAAGAATGCACCTCCATCTATTTTTTAAAACACCATTAATGCGTTCAACCACATTTCAACACTTGGAGTAAATTTTATTTCAACAGACTCATCCTGTGGGCATCTTTAAGCCTCCTAGAAAAAATGCACGTTTAATTTATGAATTGTCTGTTATCATTCAAAACTTTACCAAGAAGCCAATAATTGCTGCCACCTCTAAGGTATTCTTGCTCAAGGTGACCACGCAATTCGCCAGAATTCCAAATAAATGAATCGTGACACGCTCCGGGATGTGAGGCATCAACGTACTGAATCCTCAGCTCATGATCACAGACCTTAAATCTTTCGAGTTCCGTCAACACATCCAATAACGTTTGGAATGCCATACTTCACATAAAGAGCTAACGCAACTTTCCGTTTTTGCACTTCAGTTCTGCAGAAAGTTATCTACATTGGGCGTAAATGTTCCTTATATATTAATAACTTCTGCCAGAACTTTGCTAACACTACACTGAGCCACAGACACACCGTAATCTTTACCAATACCCGTTTGGTACAAACCTTCAAGCAAAGAAGCAGAAAGTCGCACTTAATTTCACGATTGGAGAAATTGCAAAGGACTTACGTTTGGGCTGAATACCTTAACACGTCCAACAGATTCTAACCTCCCAAAAGTAAAATTTACAAAGTGTGCGTTGCTGGCGTCACTTAGCATTTTCCTTTCTACTCTTTGCTTATTCCTGTGCTTCAGAGTTTTCTGCTTCAGCTATTATTATTATCAACGCTACACTTAACATTTTTGTTCACTTTTAACAATTTTTTTTTATTATTTACGAATATTCACTTTTTACGCTAAAAATTATTAGCAAATATTTTGTCAAAAAAAAACGGCAAAAGCAAACAGCTGACTTCGAAAATGTAAAATTCTCTCTCCCTTGTTATTCCCTTCCCCGACTGTTTAGAATAGGGGAATTTTATTCGCGGCAAAAATGTATTCCCGGGGAATTCATTTCCCTGGGAATATTAAGAATTGGGGTGATGATGTTTTGTTCAAACACAAAGCAATTGATGTTTTGAAAGTCAGCCGTACTTACAGTACTCACATTCATCAACACATATGACTCAGTTGATTGCTATTGTCGTTATACCCACTTATACTCAAATTTTAAGACTAACAATGAATATTGAAAAAACGACTCAAAGCCGATCACTGTTATAGAGCTCATTATCAGCAATGTTGTTTGAAAAACAATTCTAGTAACTATGTTGAGCGTTTAAATTAACAAATAAAAATAAATAATTTTTTATATCCCTATTAGATACACCTTCGAACTGAGCATTGCAGGGAAGTTATCTTTATTTTTGTCTAAACTCTATTTTGTCCCGTTAAAGGTATTGGGAAATTGCATTTTCAGTTTTTCATGTAACTCCTAACTAATAATCCTCAAAAGTGGCCAGTTACAATATGATCTTGGAAAAAAACATTTTTTTTAGTCCAATAATGATGGTTGATATGCTCTTACTCCTCATAGCTAACTTAATTGCCTTACAAGATATCTTAATGAATGCACCATGAATATTGATAAAGGCACCAATTTCCAATATTAATTGAAATGATAACAATATTAATTAATTTTTTTTTTGGTTTATATTTTTTAATATATATAATTTTTTTTTTATTTTTTGATTTTTTTTAAGATTTTTATAATTTTTATGATTTATTTAATTTTTCAATCTACAATTACATGTACATTTAAAGTTAAGGTTTTTTTTTATCAGTTTTTGTTGTTCAAAATTTGTATGTTTTGTTTTATATATGTATGTATTTAAATCATGAATGAAATTTGTCAATTTACTTCTTTATTTTTTTCTTAAATAGATATATTTTTTTTTATTTTAACAAACTGACATACATTATGCATTACATATTATAAACAAAAATTTTCCAATAAAATATGTGAAATAATTTTTTGTTTATTTAAAAATTGTTTTTATTGTATATAAAAGATACGTATGAATGTATGTACTATATACATACATGCGCATGAATAATAAGAAGGTTGGAACTAAATGCTTTCTAAAAAATGTTATTTTTTTAGGAAATAATTATGAATTTACATAAAATTTAACTTAAAACATAGTTAAAGTTAAAAGAAGAAATGAAAATAATAAGACTGTATAAAAAATAATTATAGTAAATAAACTTTTAAGGAGGTTGGCGGGGATTGTCTGAGAAAAATAATAAAAATAAAACTGGATAATTTGTTGTTTTAATATTTTCTATACTTATTGTAATTAACTTAAGATTTTTGTTAAGTGTTTTTTTTTTTGCATATATTTAATCCGTTTTGTATATAAGTTTTGTTTTCATTTTATTTTTTTATATATGCCACTTAAGCTTACATTTATAAAATGTTTAAAACTTATATTTGTAAGTTAAACATATTAATTAATCTGGTTTTCCTTAACTTGTAATGATTAATTATAAATAAAAGAAATAAACAAATTTGCAGGTTTTATATTTTTTTGTTTGTTTGTAAATTGAATTAATTTAATCGCTTTCTTCTTCCTCCTCTTCTTCTGAGGTTTCTTTCTTCTTGGCCTTCTTAGCGGCCTTAGCGCCCTTGCTCTTGCGCTTCTTGCCAGCACCGGTATCAGTGCCGCCATTAGCTTCGTATTCCTTAACAGCCTTGTTGTATTCTTCCTTCATTTTGATCGCTTTTTGTTCCCATTCCTATAAACATAAAACAAAGAATTTATTTATACGAAATGTTTGAATTAAAGAAAACAATTTTTTTTTAATAATGTTTGTTTATTCATGGCAAAATTCACACCCTACAAAATAGCAGTTGTATGTTGTAAGAAATTAACTTCAGCATATTTATTAACGTTGCTTTTAGACGGAATGTATTTTTCATACGACATGTCAATTTTGCATGTAATTGCGTAGTCATTTTCGAGTTTCGAATTTCGTTTTATCAATTTTCAATAATTTCTTTTGCATGCGATTTTCGTTAAAAATAAATTTGATTAATAAAGATTGTGAAATGGATTCAGCAAATTTTAATAAAATTTAACTATGTGAAATCAACAAGCAAATGTAAAAATATGTACTAAATGCCTAACTTTTTTGTTAATACTGGGCCAATTCAAAGTAGACTCTCATATTGTACTATGTCATATAATTTATATTAATATGACTAGTGACTTTGAACACCTTTTGTTAACAAATTATGTATTTAATACAAGAAAGAAGACAAAGAGATGACGCTGTAAAAATTGTATGTATACAGGAAAGAAGAAAATATAAAATATTCTCTCTGAGAGGTGAGAAGCGAAGAAATTCTCTCTGAGAGACAGTATGGTTAAAAGTATAACATAAACAATTTCTTATACATAGGAAACAAATGTGTAAAGTCATATTATTTTTTTTTGTATGGAAATTACTAACAAAAATTTTATACATGCATAAAATAATATGAAATAGCACAAATACTACTGATATGCAACCACTTTGAATTGGCCCACTGTGTTTTTCCTTGTTTGCTTTATGTTGACCGCCGCCAAACGTAGTTCTATTTTGCCAAAAACTCTTGATATTAGATGCTTTATCAGACCAAAATAGAACGCGCTCTAATTGTCATATGATTTTTACGTATGTATTTCATACAAGCAATATTTTAATGGGTTAATACGTCATTTATCAATTTTGCTGTTAAAAATGTGACAAGTCATATGTAAAATACATGCAGTATGAAAGAACTTTAAACAAGAAGATCAACGATAGTATTAGCCTTTTCATCCTTAATGTATTTAAACGACATTCTACTAACACATTTATGTACTAGTGATGTATTAGTTTGTGTGCAGGACAAAATATTAATAGAGAAATAATCGGCAAGCCACAATGTAATTTTTAATAGTAAACTACGTTGTTGGCAAAAATTAACTTAAGTAGCCAAATGACCTAAATCTTCACCCCAATTCTAAATAACAATTCCCTGGGAATTTTTTCCCTATTCCCTGTTCCCCTATTCTAAATAACTTCTCCCGGGGAAATTTGTTCCCTTTCCCTTTTCCCTTATTCTAAATGAACTTCGAAATTGGGAAATTGTTCCCTGGGAAAAAAGTAGGTATTATGAAAGGTAATTAAAGGGAGAATGTAATAACAATTTTTGGGAAAAAATCCGCCAACAAATTCAAAGGGAGTTGTGACAAAAATGTAAGTATTTAATATTTTTTTTAGGATAAAAACAACAAACAGGAAGCAGAATAATGAAGTGTTTTTTAGTTTTAAAATAATTTTAATTTTTATTTATCTTTTTTTTTAATTTTTGAAGTTTTTAAATTTTTTTAATAAAATGTTATATTTATTTAAAGAAATATATATACTACATACATACATAGTATATAAGAAATGGCTTTATTACAGAAATTTTTTAAAGATTATTCGCAATATTTTTTTTGCATTTAAAATGAATGCAGATATTATGCAACGCACAGCAAAATTTTGTTATTTTAGCAGCCTTTTTTGGAGCGTAGTGCAGCTGTCTAGCACCAAGAATGCACCTCCATCTATTTTTTTTAACACCATTAATGCGTTCAACCACATTTCAACACTTGGAGTAAATTTTATTTCAACAGACTCATCCTGTGGGCATCTATAAGCCTCCTAGAAAAAAAATGCGCGTTTAATTTATGAATTGTCTGTTATCATTCAAAACTTTACCAAGAAGCCAATAATTGCTGCCACCTCTAAGGTATTCTTGCTCAAGGTGACCACGCATTTAGCCAAAATTCCAAATAAATGAATCGTGACACGCTCCGGGATGTGAGGCATCAACATACTGAATCCTCAGCTCATGATCACAGACCTTTAATTTTTTGAGTTTCGTCAACACATCCAATAACGTTTGGAATGCCATACTTCACATAAAAAGCTAACGCAACTTTCCGTTTTTGCACTTCAGTTCTGCAGAAAGTTATCTACATTGGGCGTAAATGTTCCTTATATATTAATAACTTCTGCCAGAACTTTGCTAACACTACACTGAGCCACAGACACACCGTAATCTTTACCAATACCCGTTTGGTACAAACCTTCAAGCAAAGAAGCAGAAAGTAGCACTTAATTTCACGATTGGAGAAATTGCAAAGGACTTACGTTTGGGCTGAATACCTTAACACGTCCAACAGATTCAAACCTTCCAAAAGTAAAATTTACAAAGTGTGCGTTGCTGGCGTCACTTAGCATTTTCCTTTCTACCCTTTGCTTATTCTTGTGCTTCAGAGTTTTCTGCTTCAGCTATTATTATTATTAACACTACACTAAACATTTTTGTTCACTTTTAACATTTTTTTTTTATTATTTACGAATATTCACGTTTTACGCTAAAAATTATTAGCAAATATTTTGTCAAAACATAACAGCAAAAGCAAACAGCTGACTTCGAAAATTTAAAATTCTCTCTCCCTTGTTATTCCCTTCCCCGACTGTTTAGAATAGGGGAATTTTATTCGCGGGAAAAATGTATTCCCGGGGAATTCATTTCCCTGGGAATATTTAGAATTGGGGTGCTTGTGTTGGGCTGTTGTTAAATCCGACGACATACAACGCACACTAGGGGTTGTGAATTGGGCAAATGATTTTTTTTTAACATATTTTAAAATGCTAATATACAATAATTTTCGTAAAGACAGAGTAATATAAAATTTCGTCAAGTTTTCAAATATTTAAAAAGAAAAGTATAACGAATTTTTACTAAAATTTATTTTAGATATTTTCTTACTGTTTTATCCTTAATTGCTCTCCATAATTCACCTCCTCTTTTGGCAATTTCGGTAACTTTGCTGCCGGGATTTTCTTTTTTTAATTGTTCACGATGTTCGTTCAACCATAACATGTATCCAGACAAAGGACGCTTTGGACGTTCACCAGCCATATTGTTTTAGTTAAGTTTTCTTAAAAGAGTTAAATATCTAAAAGTAAAATAAAACACATCATAGAAATTAGTAAACAAAAATCAAATTTTAATTATTTTTTTCAAATATCAAACTAGTGGAAAATATGTGGACTGTTCTGTAATAATTCCCCAAGGCACATTTATTCATCAGGTAGTCTTGTTTCGTCAGCTGATAATTTTTTTTTCGCTTTTTTTTTAATTTCAGCTGTCAAAGTCTATAGATAAAAAACAATTTTCTCTTCTCTCTCATTAATTTCGAATGTCAAACTTCATACATAAAAAATATAAACAAAAAAATTGTCTTCGAACTGCAATTACCTGATGAATTAATATGCCTTGATAATTCCCAAAAAAACAAACAAACAAACAATTTAAATTGTAAAATTGTTAAAATTTAGTTTTGTTCAAATTTTATTAAAGGTTGAATTATGTTTATTATTTTCTTAATTTATATTAAAGTAATCACCGAAATGATAATTCAAATTATGAAGTTTTAAAATCAAAATATTCATACGTACATATGTATATATGCAAGTTCCGCCTTCATATTTATATATGTATGAGTAATCTTATATACATATACACATATGTATTTAATTCCAATATATATTTATATGTATGTGTTTGCAGTATGTACATATATGTACATAGATATATACATATGTTACATAGTAAATATGTACATTCTATCTAGATAATTACATAAATGTTATTATATACTAATACATATTTATAATGGCAGTACGAAAATGTTTGTATATACACATAGACATTTTTTTTAGCCACTAATTAAATATTGACTTAATTTATATACATACATACATATGTATATACTATATGTACAATTAATTATAAAATGCATTTGCTTTGCATATATGTATGTATGTATGTATGTATATGTAACAATACCTAAAAACACAAATATATCTATTAGCTTCCCAACAAGCCAAATTTGAATTAAAAACAACCAATATTCTGTTACCTTTTTCAACAATGCTTGCGAAACACTTATGCTAACTATAGTTTTGTAAGTGTTTATGTTTTTTGAAATGATTTATTATTTTTTTTTATTTTGAATTTGAATTTGTTGAACTACATCTTTGTAGCCCAGTTTTGAAAAGTCAGTGTCATTTAAAAAAAAAAGAAAAAAATATTAGAGAATATTGAAAGTTTTCGTTGAAAATAAACATTTCTTAAAATATATGAAAGTTTTTATGTTCTTAAAAGGAAAAAGAGCTGCTAACGGTTGCAAAGACTCCAAACTTCGCCAAAAACTGTTGGCACAAACTGTTAGTCGATGAAGTGACCGGAAAGATGTGCTGGAAAGGAACAGAGGACAAAAAGAGTGTGCGAAGCCTAAGTGTAGGAAAAGCCATAAGAAGTAAGTTATGTCATCTATTATATCCATTATCACATTGCTTAATATAGGTAGATAGGTAAGGCTGGTGCAAAGTTACCCTTACACCCTCACCCGGAGACCATTACGGTCCATTGTGACGCCTTAATATAGAGAAGAATAGAAATAGTTAGAATAGAAGAGAAAGAGAGGCAGACCAGTCCAGAGTATCTGGCGGGAATCGAACCCGCAACCCCAAACTACTGACTAGTCCACCGGGGCACCCATGAAAAACCATAACATTCACCTAATTTGACAGTTTGGTGTGGAAGAAGAGAAGAGAAGCAGACCAGTCCAGAGTATCTGGCGTGAATCGAACCCGCAACCCCAAACTACTGACTAGTCCACTGGGGCACCCATTGCTTGATATATCATATTACTTATGTTTGATAGGTAATAGGCAATTTTTATTGGCTTGGGCGAGGATGAGTACATAAGAAGTACTAAGTCGTTTTTCCAGTTCGCCAAAAATAGGCAAGAATAAAAATAAAAAATATATATATAAGGCTAAGTCCATGAGCTTGAATAATATTTATGTAAATATAAGATGTAAATAAAATAACCATTAAAATATTAGTAAATAAAAGATTTTTATTAGCTTAAATAAAGGTTTTGAAAGTAAGCTGATTTTAAGCTTTGTTCTATACTTAAGAGTTATAAGCTTGTTGTATGCTATAGACTAGCAAGCTTATCGCAAGGGTTCAATTTTCTTTATTTAACAATTGTTACTAAGCCTTTTGCTATTGTTTTGTTGTACTTTCGCAAGCTTAAGGCTTATGTTAGTAAGCTTATTGTAAGCTATTTCTAAAGCGTTTTTGTTTGTTGGGTTACCATTGAATATCTGATTTTAACACCCCGAACATACATACATGCATATAAACATCAATAATAAACCGTCATTGCAATTGTAACTTTGATCGCCAACATAAACACCGGTATAACATATAATCTTTGTATTATAATCCAATGCATTATTAACATGTCGTGAATCTATATACTATGTGTTTTTGATTTGTACATACATACATACGATATTAATATAGTACATAAGATATGGGGTCAATGACCTTTAAAAAGAAATCTGCATAAAAATTCTGAACACAAAAAAACTTCGGCACAAAAATTATATTTTAATCGCAAATATTTTCGTGGTTCAGACAGGGCATAATGGACAGGAAGGTTCATTTACAAATTTATAAATTAATTTGCCGTCTTGCAAGAAAAAATAATGTCATAGAAACAATTACCAGTTCTATTAGGATCATAGATGGTTGTTGTATAAATGCTTAGAGACCTAACATTAATTCCATCAAAAGTATCTGTTTTTATCTCGATGATAAAACATTAAAAAGTCACAGTTCGACAAAACTTGAAGTAAATCAGTACTTGTTAAGGAATTATATTTTAACCCATCGCCATTGACGGTAACTTTCTCACCGATCAAACATTTAACAGGTGAACAGTTCAAGGTAGAGATTGAAAATTGTCAGTTTATATTCATAAATGTTCACATGTTTTTAAATATATAGAAAAAGAGCTTAAATGTATGCGCTGTAGACTCGCTGAAAAGAAAAAAAAACAACATATTTAACCACCTAGTGGAAAATGGGAATCCTAAAATAATAAGTAAAACCTTTTTTAAAGCTTAAATCCTCTTATACTGGTAACATGTATTGAAAAGGAATTTTTTTCTTTAGAACGGCTGTTAACGTTAGCTAGCCGTATTCATAACAAATGTTTTTTTTTTACTCTTATAGCATAAAATTAATTATTTAGCTTAAGGCCCCGTTGCTATAGCTATATATACCTAATTTTAGTTTCATACATTTATGTATATTCTAAATCTAAAAACAAATGAATAAATATATAAAAAAAAAATTTATTTGCTATGGAATGATCTCTTTGTACTAAAATATGTATCACTTTCTTTGTATAACTTCGATATGCTAGTGAAATATTTTCGTCAATTTAGTTTTTCAATAAAGGTGTCAATATAGTTTCTGCTAATAAATACATCTTAGAAATTTCAATATAGTCCCTTATTTTTCCAAAAACTTTGTCCATAGAAAAATTATATAAATTTAGGATAGTGTTATATGGGAGTTTGGCGTTAAAGTGGGAGTGTCACCTTTATTTTCTGTCATAACAATGACATTGACTACATATAGCTTGTACGGAATTTCATCATCATACCTCTAACTTTGTCGGTTTTATGAGCT
The DNA here is from genome assembly GCA_941918925.1 of Phyto melanocephala. NCBI lineage: Eukaryota > Metazoa > Arthropoda > Insecta > Diptera > Rhinophoridae > Phyto > Phyto melanocephala. The sequence goes on along the minus strand of OW799237.1, from coordinate 34,445,494 downwards.
TTTAAATTTGATTTACAGTAGATTACGTGAAAAGTGGGCGTTTTAGAAGGCATTTCGAAGTAGTTTCTGCCAATAATTTTAACTCAGATATTTCAATGTAGAGTCCTTTATTCTTCCATAATATTTATTTATAGAGAAATTATATAAATTTGGGATAAAGCATTATATGGGAGGTGGGCGTAAAAGTGGACGTGTCACATTTATTTTCCGTTAGTGCAAAGCCTTTGATCAAAAAGCAATTCCTGCAAAATTTCAGATCTAGCTATTATTCTCTTCCTTATATTCCAACATAGCCCATTTTCAATACCAAACAAACCTTGTGTATAAAATATTTGGAGATATTTCGATGTGTTGCAAACGGAATGACATAATGAATATACCCCCACCATTTCTTTGGTGGCGGGTATAAAAATATATAAAGATTTTTTATGTGTGTAATAATGTCGATATGTTTGCTTGAAAAATACATTTATTATAACAAAATAGGATATGGATTTCGCGCCTCCGGTTTTGGGATAAAGAATAAGCTTAGCCAATTTCTAATACCCTGTTCTGAAGTGAAGCCAGTAAGAGCGTTCTGCATCGATCGAGGCAAATGGTAGTCAGAAGGGGGCAAGGTCTGGGCTATAAGGCGGGTCAGCCAGGACTTACCATCCGGGACTTGATTTTAACTGCTCAAAATACAAAACACCCTTTTGAATACCCCAAATACAGAGCATTACCTTGGCGTCATTGATATTCGGCTTCAACGTTGATTTGGCTGATTGGTCGGGCTTTACATATAAATTATTGCGCTTCATTTCCGACACGCAAAATCGCCTTTAAACGTCTCTCGGCTTCAATTCATATGGGATCCAATTTCCTTGATTTTAAATGCTTTTAAACGTAGGAACATGTTTTTTTGTGAGACTCCCAATGATAATGAAAGTTCTTCTTGCGTTTGGCAACAATATTCGTCCACTTATATTTCCAACTCTTCATCTTCAAACTTTTTCGGCTGACCAGGCCTCTCCTTGTATTCTGTGTCAAAATTACCACTTTTGAATCGCGCAAACTATCGTTAACAAGTTTTTTGAGTTGGGGCATGTTGACCGTAAGCTTCTAACAATAATCGATAACTTTCAGCAGCCGTTTTCTTCAAATAAAAGAAGGTTATCCCACTTCCCCGCAAAATATCTGTTTTGGGCACAAAATTCGACATTATTATAGCGATTGAAAACAATTTGTATTTACACTTTGGCGTCTATCGTATACTAAATTATAGTGATAGATGTTGTTACTCCTTCAAAATTCATATGTTATTATTGACGCAAACCATATATGATAATTATGCCATATGTTGTCCAAATCGACATTATTAACTTGTATACCACTACATACATATACATATGTAGTATGTACAAAGAAAAAATTAAAGATATTCCATTAGAATATGTTATAACCTCAGAAGGTAAAATAATTACAATTTTTAGCTTACTTTTGGGGCATAAATAATATCTTTAATCGAAACATCGTCGTTTGTCATCAAATTCTTTTGTTTTGTTACATTTTTATTATGTTTTTTCTGTATGTATGAGATAGATTTTATATAACTAACACTGTTACATTTCTAAAAATAAAGAACAAGCAATATACCTATATTTTTTTGTTACGTATTGCAGTGACGACTAGTACATACAAAGTTGTTTGAAGAAATACTCTGTGTATGTTTCCACTGCGCAAATCCCTATAAAAGTATGCATTTATAAACCCACTTACAGCGCACAAGCTCAAATTTTGCCATTTGTTTGAAGAACTTACCCGTTCAAATACTCATGCATACAAACATTATGCCACAGGAAATAAAAACAAATACAAACACACACACACACACACAAACAAGTGTTGCTGTAGCATTAAATTGGAGAAAAAAGCGTATGGATGTACATATGCATATGTATGTATTTAGCAACAGTAACAATCTTACACACTACGGTTCTCTTACTCTCTTTATAACGCCATAAAAGTTTTATGAGCTTGGTGTTTGTGTTTGTGTGGGTATAATTTGAAATGAGAACATACACACATTTTGATTATTTTAAGTTATTCTATAACAATTTTTGTATACCTATTCTTTACACATTTTACTTTTACTGTATTTTTTTTTTTTGACTTGTATTTTTTGTTTAACTTTCAAAAAGTATGCGTGTACATTTTTATAAAAAGATCCTGTGTTCAATGCACAAACATACATGCATGTATGTGTTTAACGTTATTTGATTTAACAACCCGAGAAGAGAACGGTTTTAATTTTATACCATTTTTATCAAAATTATTCCGTTTTTATTTTGGTTTCGTTTTTTTGTAGGGTGGAACGTGTTTGTTGTTGTTGAGTTTCGTTATACTAAATAAATAACAATTCAGCAATTATTTATTTATTTTTATACACAGTGTAAAAGCAAAATATGACAGTTTTTAAGTTAGTAAACAAACTTATTAAATAATTACTCTTGAGCTATGACGTTATTAATTTTTGTTGCAAATTCTGTGTAAATAGATTTTATTGATCGATTTCTAGGAACAGATACATATTTTTTAACCAATTTTCACCACATTATGAACACCAAATACAAAAAAAAAAAAAATACAATTATTTCAATGTTTTAACCTATTTGGATGTTAAAATTCCTGTTATAAATTCAGTTAATATTCAGAAATAAAATACATATGTGAAAATAAAGGGCGGGCAGTATTTTTATAAATTATTAAAGTATTTCACTGTTAATTTATGAAAGATTATCTTATAAATTAGTTTTATGCAATTTAATTTTGTACCTAAGTAGGTACGTGTGGTTTTTTTCACGACTAATATGAAAAGAGTGCGCGTTTTCATCTAGGGATATAGGTACATACATAATATGTATTATGTATATGTATTACATATATACATTAAATTAAGAACAGTTGGTGATTACAAGTAGTTGGTCTTTAAGTTAACTAGATAGGTACACTGTAAATTGATAGACCGTGGAGATCTTTGTCTTAAATGACTTCTTATCCAAGTCTCGTTTAGACATAAAAGTTTTAAAAATCTATTTATGTAGGTACTATGTAAATTAGCTTCCTATCACTGGTTGTAGAAATTTTAAAATTTTGAAAATAGTAACTACTTTTAAATTACATTTATGTAGTATGTATATATTTTGTTAATATGTAATTTCTATACTAAGACTTTATACCTACATCTTCAGTTGTGAACATCGTATAACGTACGACTCTCCTACTATAGGTTGTAAATTAGGCAGATACCTACTTATTTTACAGGTAGTTTTTATGCTGTTTGCAGTTTTGACTTTTTATATACCTACACATAAGTATATGCATGTGCGCTTATTAAACAAAATTCTAACTTAATTTAGATTTAAAACATAATACCACTTGCTTTGGTTTACTTTTATAATTAATAAGTATCTATTCTATGTATTAATACATTTATCGTTAAAAAATTTACTAAGAAAAACATTTTTCTAACAACATTTCGATAGAAATTTTGTGTTAAAAATAAAAGTTATCTAAGTACCTACTTTTATTTTATTCTAAAAAATTATATATTTATATTTTATTCGAACTTTTTTCTATATATTAAATTTTAATATATAATTTTTAATTCAAATTTAATTTGAATTATAAAAAAAATTAAATAAATAAACAAATGAACTTAAGCCAAAATAAAAAATGGTTCACATTAAAATTTAATTCTAAAAAATTGTTTAAAAAAATGTTTTATACTGTACATATTGTTGTTTTGATTATAAGTTTTCAAATTTAAATTTTTTTACGTTTTATAAAAACAGGGAGTATGTTAAACAAAACAAATAAGAACAAAAACAAGCTCCAAATAAAACAAAAAATTTTATTAATAGATTTAAAAATAAGTGTGATAATAATGACAAAATCAAGAGACATAATAAAAGAGCGCTAAAACCGGTAAAAAAAGTATAGCTATAATGCTGTTTCTCTTTGCTTTTTATTACCAGTGCTACCATAGGCAACAATTTTTGCAACTACATTAAAAGAATTATTAATATAAATAAAATATTATTTTAGATCCTTAATATGCTGTAATTTTTTCACAAGAAAGAAACATAAAAATCTGATCAATAAAAAATATTTTCTGCAATTGATACATGCTTAAAAAATTAGCAAAAAGCTTTGTAATTAAATTCATTGTTTACATTTTAAGCACTTTAAATTTATGACAGATCTATGGAATACAATAACTTAAATAGCAATAACTTTGTATATCCATATATATAAGCTATTTCTAATTTAAATATTGATTACTAGAATAAGACAGAAGTTTGAAATCTTTAAAATAATATTTATATTATATTATATTTAATATTTATTGGTATATAGCAGAAATTAATCACTTAAATATATATTTGGCAAGCATTTCTAGATTTAAAACTGTGGTTCTTAGAAAATAGAAAATCTAAGAAAAAAATAACCTTAACTAGGTACAACACTAATGATCATATGCGTACGTTATATTTGATTTTGCGTGTGATAACAATACATTTATTTATATGTTTGTATAGGTGTGTTAATTGTTGTTATTGAGTATTTTTTTGTTTGAGATGAGAGTTCAATCGGCCTCTTTCGGGTTTGAAGTTTAACGCTCTAACCATTGCACCAATTCACTACTATATAAAATTGATACTAATAAGATTTATGTTTAAAACACAAAGAACTCTTCAATTTTGCGATTGTGTGTTTATTTTTGGTAAATTTTATAGGATAGTTACAACTAGTTATATCACTAGATTAAAACGTTACTAGTTAAATATTTAGCTAGAGGTTACTGGAAAAAAAAACAGAACAAACGTAATAAAAAAGCAAGACGTTCAGGGATGGCATCAGAAAATTAAAAATTTTACGAAAAAGCTTGAAAATTTTACTTTAATTGTACTGTGTTCTGTAGGTATTCCAATTGAAATTAAATCACTCAGAATTGCAATAGCATAATTAGTATAAACAACTGGCAATTGCGAGTGATTTAATTTCGAATATTTTTATTTAGATTTATTAAGAATATGTATATAAAAGCTACATTAAAATCAATTTGGAAAAATTCTTTTCACATTTGCTGATGAATATGGAACTGCAGTATTCCTCTTACAATTTTTGTAAGTTCTAAAACATTAATTTAATTGCCTCATTTTTTACGTTAGAAACTGTTGCTTAAAAATAGCTAAAAATGAAGTATTTTTTATTTACTTTATTTTAATTAAAGTAAAAAATTAATTGTACTAAATAAGCAGTTGGTGTACTTTTCGGATTTAAATAGTACCAAAAAACACATTGTACCAATTTTGCCATCCCTGACTCCGTTTGCCTTTACAATGACCAACAATTGTTGCTCTGGCTGGTATTGTTAATTCGCCTCGGCCGAAGTTTATAATGGCGCAATTTTGTTTAAATTCATGTTTATTATACAATTTACATACATATACTCTTTAGTCAGGGCAACTACAAAATTGCCGAAAGAGAGTAGCACATTAAACTTTCGTTTAAAAGATTTTATTTTTTTCTTATGTTATAAATTTATTGCTCACAGTTTATTGGTTTATTAATTCATTTGAAAATGAGGAATATTTGTCCTCACAGCGATTTTTAGAAATTTTATAAAACTTTGTGTGGACCAGCAAAGCGATCCAGGTTCAGCTATATAAATACAAAATTTTTTTCGGGCACATGCATATGCTGGTACATCTACCTACCTACATGCTGCTTAGTTTATAAATAAAAAAAATAATATTTGTTTTTAAAAAATTTTAAATTAACTAGCTGTGGTTTTTAAACAAGAACCAATAAACTTTTGCATGAATGTTTACGTTTTTATTAAATTACTTTCTTTACAATTATGCCATTTGCTTACATAAAGTGCTAAATAACGACACTGTTTACTACACACATACACAACAGAGCACAATAAAAATTTCGCTTTTATTATTACTCTCTCCTGCCTGCAACAAATAGTGATTAATATTTAGAACAGAGAAAAAAGCCGAAATTGCAAGAAGGCAGAGTTAGTCAGTAAAGATACAATAAACTCAGTGTTTCCAAAACTGTATTGTACCAGAATCTACTTTAAGAGATATTTGTAGTTTTATTACATTGTTTTGGAAAAAAATTGGGTGAATTTACCTTAACTGAGAAACATTTTCCAAAATCCTACCTATTATGTTTCACTGTTCAAAATTTTCCATAACAAATTTATTAGGCATAGGTACAAATATTTTGGTAAATTTTCTTCTGTAGACCCATATGTATTTCATATTTTCTTATTTATTTTTCTTTTTAAAGTAGAGTTTTTCTGTTAAAAACAAAAACATTATTTTTTTTGTTTTCTTATTTGTTCAAACATTAATAATTTTAAATCGAAAAAAAATATATGTATGCAGAAATAAAAATTGATTAAGAATCCTCGTAAAATATTTAAAACCCACCACAGACATACTTTTTTACTGATCACACATGGATTTCCAGCGTTGTCAACTCGGTGATTTTATCACCGTTTTTGGTGATTTTTAACATTTTGGAAGCGAAAAAATTGCGAGTTAGTGCTTGGTGATTTTTTTTTAAGTTTTTAGTGCTTTTATTTTTATTTCGGTGACACCAAATACTAAATTTGAAAATAATTTTTTTAATTGAAAACAATTTTTGTAAGGGTAAATATCTTTAATTACCCTTACGTATTTTGTATCTTAACAAAGCTAAAAAATATTTACTCATTGTAAAATGATATTATGTTGATAATACTTTCAGCTTATGATACTAAAATTAATAATTAAGAAGATTATAAGGATTGATAGTATACAATGTTTCTGTTATTTGAGTGTTTTGCTTGTTTATTATTAATTGTAACTTATTTCCGATACTGGTTTGTTGATATCCTGTATGGTTTATGAGACATAAACCACCTACTTTTTATAAAATGAAATTGTTACGAGAATTTAGTTTGTAAGTAAAGATTCAAGTTGATCAAACCTTGGTGAAAATAAAAAAAGAGAAATTAATATGCAAATACTTTTCATTTTAAAATTTTTAGAGCACAAATTGACACCCTGATGAGGTTAATATTTGCATTAATAGTACATTTGGATGTTTTGGCCTAATAATATAAAGAACAGAATATCTTTAAACTTGTATTTCGATTATCGATATCAATCAAAACTCCAGTCTTATTGCCATTTGTAAAATAATTTATTTTAGGGGGCAACTGGCATCTAAAAGCTTTAATTTTTTTTAAGTAATGATTATATTAGCAAATGTAAAGTTAAATTTGTACACATTTTAAACTCAGTGATTTTTTATGAAAATTACGCGCTTTTTTAGGGGTTTAGGTGCTTTTTGAAATTTTAAAGTTGACAACGCTGTGGATTTCTATTTGCATAACATTCTTTTAGTAAACGTAACCATTAAAGAAACAGAAATTAAAAGAGTGCAAAAAAATAAATAAAATATGCTGCATAAGAGTTAATAATACCGAAAAAATGTATGGACGTACATATGCACATACATATGTATGTATATATACAAGTGTGTTTACAATGTAAACAGGTTAAAATATTAAATGTTGCTGTCAGACTTATTTATGCACATGTGGGTATTTAGCAAAAGGTTATTCTTCATTTTGATGTTGTCACATTCTTATTAAATTCAGACAAATATATGAAAACTGTTACATATAGGTATATATAAGTACATAAATAAGTACCTATGTAGGTACGTTTCTAATGATTTAAGAGAATATTGAAAACGTGTTAATAGCAGGTAGGTAGTTTGTACGACAGTGGTGGTTAAAATCTAAGAACGATTGTTTTTAAAATAAAAAGGTACCTACTTCTTTCCATAAATATTAGTAGCAAAGAAAAAGAGTTTATCGTTAATCTCCTATATAGTTATAGGTTTTCTAAAGTTTGTACCTTTGAATAAAATATAAACCTACCTAGACAGTAAATAAAAATCATGCCTTCTTATAGCGCAATATTAAAGCGCATTCGAGGGTGCTATAAATGGAAGTCAGAAATTTCTATTAAATATATTTAATTTTTTATAAAATAACTTACTGCAACTTCTCTCGCTTACGAGGATGCAGGAATGGAAGCGAATGATTACCTATATTTACTGTAGTTCTTAAAAAATTTATTGAAAACACATAAAAGAGACATGATATTACTGCATTAACCATGTGTGAAAATAGCAAATAATTAGAGCATCAAAGAGCCCTACCAAGTGGGACATCTCATATAAAAATCATGCCTTCCTGAAGCAGGTTGGGAAAGGAGAGTACATTTGTCTCTCCCTTACAAACCTGCTTCCGGGTATGCAGTAATTTTTGCTGGGTACCTACCTATGTATGTATATGTACATAGGTAGAAGGTAGAGAAAGAAGAGAAATTATTTATTCAAATGAAAAAATTGTAAAAAGGTTATTAAGAAAATAGTATTATTTTTTTTTAATAAAATTTTTAAAAAAATTCACACAAAAGAATATATGATTCTTAAAAAAATTATTTTAACGCAATTTTTCTTTTATTGTTAAACTATCATACTTTTCTATTTACAGCTCATTGAGAAAGTTTTTTTAAAAAATATTTTATTGAAATTTAATTTTTATTAATTCTTCAAAAATAGAATTTATTAAAAATTTTCTACAAAAGGTGAAGCTTTAAACAAAAAGAAATCTTAAATTCTTAATTGTTTTTAAAATTTTTATTATATGTACATACAATAGGTACAATATTTACATATGCATGTATCATGTATGGAAATGGTGTATTTAGTGCTAATTCACTTAAATCTTTGCATTTAAAATCAATAGTAATATTTACCTCCTAAAACACACTAAATAATCAATTGCAGGTAAGTACTCAATTACAGATAATTTTTTGTTTTATGATTTGCGGGTAACAATACAGTGAGTCACAGCCAAAGCGAACCACTACTTAATATAAATGTTTGTTAATGTTTTGGAACTTTTTATTGAACTCATCTTCTTCTTGTCTTTAAGAGATTCCCCTGTTTGTTAACTAGTTCTCCAACATACAGGCATATTGGTCGACTCATCTTCTTGCTTTTTTATATACCCACAACTAATAAATACTTCAGAAGAAATACTAAAAAAAATGCATACATTAAAATCAAATGAAGTGGTTGCTTTGAGAGTGATGCCAATTTAAGTATTTGTTTTCTAGTTAAAAACAAACATAAATACATTGCAATGAATTTGTATTGAAATTGATTTTAAGAAAATGTATACTTAAAAAACATTTATTTATTAGAGCAGAAATTAAGACATTAAGTAGTTACGTATATTTCAAAACTATTTGCCAAATGTGTACATAAAATTTATCTAGCATACAAAAATACTTGAAAAAAAAAAAGTTTCAAAAGTATTAACAAGATTAATTTAAGTGGTGGCGGATTTTGACTGTGACTCACTGTATGAGTATTTATGACTGATAAGTACATTTTGTTAATATGTATTTGTTGCTAGTAAGTATTAGACTTATATTCGGTTGTATTTAAGTAGACAATTGCACACTAGAGTCGTGATTTTTATACCCTTCACACAGTGAAAAAAGGTGTATTTACATAGGTTTGTCAGTCCGTGTGAAATTTCTACAATTTTCATTTCGGACCCCATATAGTATATATTTTCTAAAAGCTTTTGAATAGTGAAGTCGATTAAGCTCTGTCAGTCTGTCCGTCGTTTGTGTGTTGAAATCAAATGCTTGCAGCCCCCGACATCGCCTGGATATTGGAAATATTCGGGAGAAGATCGGCATTGAAAATCAGACAAATCGGTACATAAATAACTGAGATATGAGGAAAAAACAAGACCACCTCGTACAACACATACATTTATACAAACGTGGTATACTGGTTAGAGTGAACGTGACATCGAATTCCAGCCGAGACAAAAATTTTTTTTTTAATTTTACATATGTATTTATATTTTTATTGTTTTTTTTTTTATTTTGAAACATACTTAATTTATAATTATAAATGGGATGTTTTTATATGTACATACATAGGTACGTATTTTTTATGAGATGAATGGTAATACAAGCAATTGTTATTGGATGACTACATGTTGTGAAGGGCATATTAGATTCGGCACGGCCGAATATAGCACTCTTACCCCTTTTATTTTAAAATCGTCTTTTAAAAAAAACCGAGCTAGTGAGTAATAAACCAATACTAAAATGTTTAGCGCCATGATTTTGAACACACTCTCTTTTACATATCAACAACAATTTTAAACATAAAATGTAACGGTTTTTTAGATTTGAATATGCCAAAAGAATTTGGAGAAGTTGGCGAGACAAAGAAAATGTAGATATTTTTGCAAAATTATGAACATTTCATGTATAATATGTTTGTGTTGTAAATATTTTATTTTTTAACCTTTTTTTATTTTATTTAACACTTAATTTTTATAATTTTTTAATTTAAATATGAACCTCTTTATATGAAAATAATCGTAAAAAAACAACACACACGTTTATTATATTTAAAAGTGGAATACTGATTTTCCAAAATCTTTTCTAATATTTAATTATTTAAATTTGTCAATCACTCTAATTTTGTTTTACTTTATATTGCTAATGCAGTTGTTGTATTTGAACTTTTTGTACTGAATGTTCAGCAAGTAGAAAATCTCTTTATGTTGTGTTACGACCGAAAGACTAAAAAATATATTTTTCTTATATTTATTGAAAGACTATGACGACTAAAAGACGACAACCTCAACAACGTTTCTGCTGATAAAAAAAATCACAAAATTATTCGTACTAGTACCTTTAACAACGACGACTACGAGTATTTTAGAGAATTTTTAAGCAAGATGGTTGTTATTGGTAAAATGTGATAGTAGAACTTATTGTTACTCACAGACACACGGTTTATATAGATGAAGAAGCCAAATTTTGTTTGGGATTTCTGTTCACTTGTATTTTACAAAAGACCACCGAAGAAATTTTTTCTTAATACACAACACAGCACCAGCGTAGAAGCAAAATCGTACTATGAATAAACGTACTGTGAAGAAAAATTCATACTGTTTAAAATGTATACAAAACACAATATAAAGTGAGTAAAACTGAACTGACTTGACTGGCTAGCTGAACAGAAAATCAACCGAACGATAATCAACTGAGTGTATGTGTTTGTATATGTATGTATGTATATCTACATAATATGTGGCTGCCTGCTTGCCTGTTTTAGTACAAAATATACTCGTATATTTTTCAATAAAAATTTGTGTAAGGGAAAACTGCAAGGCAAGGCAAAAGTAAAGCAGACGATACAGTACAGTACTACCGTGGTATAGAGAAGCGAAGCACTAGTACATGTTTGTATGTATCTATCTATAGAGATGTTATAATGTGAACATTTTATATGTAGTTTTAAGCACATGCATACATACATATTCGTATATTTACACAAATATACAAGCATGGATATTATATACAGACATGTACTCGTACTATTATTCGTACATACAAAATGAGTTTATGCTCTGGGTTTTTGTTAAGTTTTATATAATACTAGCCAAGCCCGGCGCGCGTTGCTACGCCCCTTAATGAACAGAAATGCATTCTGAATTTTAATTGAATACCTATATTAAAAATAATATTTTATTGATTTTTATTGTATACCCACTTGCATACAATATTTTTATACCCTTCACCTGTGGTGCACAAGGGTATATATAGCTTTGTCATTCCGTTTGTAATTTCTACAATTTTCATTTCCGACCCCATAAAGTATATATTTTCTGAAAGCTTAATAGAGGAGTCGATTAAGCCCTGACCGTCTATCCGTGTGTTGGTTGAAATCAACTTTTAGAAGCAACTATATGTTCCTCAGATCTGTATATGGTATCAATCTCTTGGAAATATCCAGGAATGAATCGATATTGAAATTCAGTACAATCGTCCCATAACTTTCTGAGATATGAGCAAGCAACCACGACCACCTCGTTTTTTACACAATTACAACAACAACATACCTACATACATGTAAAAAACATAAAAAAAATTACAAAAAAAATATATTAAAAATAAAACAAAAAATAATAAAAAAAAATTACAAAAAAAAAAGGAAAAAAATTTCTTAAAAATTTTTTAAAATTTTTAAAAAAAAAAATAATAAAATATAAATAATATAAATTTAATTTTTATTTTATCGAACTTTTTGAATATTAATATAAATAATATATTAAATAAAATAAAATTTTTTTTGGCTCAGCTGCCATTCGATGCCACATTTATTCCAACCAGTATATACATATGTACGTATTTTATATGAGATGAATGGTGATACAAACAATTGTTATTGCATGACTACAACTCAAAATGTGTGCAAAGTTTCAGAAAAATCGGTGAAGTTCAAGTAGCTGAAAATGATAAATTTTTTATAAGCGTGACACTGCCCACTTTTTAAATCACGAAATTGAATAGTCATGATAGCACAATATGTGTGCTAAGTTTCAGAAAAATCGATCTAGTGCAAGTAGCTAAGAATGATAACTTATTTTTTATGGGCGTGGCACTTCTCACATCACGAAATTGTACTATCATAAGAGTTCAATATGTGTGCAAAATTTCAGAAAAATCGGTCAAGTGGAAGGTGCTAAAAACAATAACTTATTTTTTATGGGCGTAGCCCCACCCACTTTTTACCACCAAAAAACAATCCCTGGAATGTGTACTACAACTTGTTAAAGTTCGAGTCTAATCGGCTTTACGGTTTCTGATTATATAGCTAACACACACACAGACAGAGTTTCACTTTTATATATATAGATTTTATGATGAGATAAATATTGCCACCTGTTTAAAATTTTAGGCGTCTACAAAATTTTTCAACAAAAAGATATTTTAAATTGTGCATTTAAAAGGTATTTAGTGTACATCCGAAGAAGGGTATACTAAACTACTACTAAAACAGACTTTTTGCTGGATACGAACCCAGCCAGACTATGATAAGAAGTTAAAGCTTAGCTATAAGAAAACAAAATTCAATTGGTTTCTATGGTTATGGCGACAGTAACCTATAATCAAACACATTGTTGCCCATAAGTTTGGTTCAAACAGCTGTTTTGTATAATTATATTTAGTTATGTCACGTATAATTTAACCATAAGCGTGCTAATCTCGTATTGCCTTATTCATAAAAATTATTAAAGGCTTACCTATAGAGTGCAAATAAGAATAAAAAAGGGGACAGTTTTAATTTAAACTTGATTGAAAAGTCAAAACATAAATCACCGTTTTCGTCTGCTTTTGTTTATTTTTTTTTTGAACAGTTAATTTGTTCGAAAAATGTATCCAATCTACAAATAGTGTAACCAAAGCTGAATTTACAAAAAGGCGGAGTTAGAAAGGTGGCTGCTTATTTTTTCTTTACTAGTTTTATTGTTTAAGAGGTTGTCAAAAGTAAGTTTTTAACTAACCCGGCAATACTGTGGTATTTTCTAATGTTACTGAGATTATCATCCCTGATCTAAACATATACATATGTACATATACTACTGGATCTACCGAAACGCGAAAAAGTATAAACAGCTTATCACTAAATTTCGAAAGAACGAAAATTAGTTATTGCTGGTTAAGTCATGACTTAGAGATATTGACCACTAAGGCACTATGCGTTATATAGTATCTTCTTTGATCAATTTTGTAAAAAATGATAACACAAAATTAGAACATCATAATTAACATATACGCATGCACTTGTACATTATGTAGGTACAAGTGTATGCCAAGTTTTGTCTTTCTGGCAATATCAGTCGAACAACTAACCAGCCAACATGATAAGGATAAGGTTGTTTGCAAAGCGAATTTATTATCAGGTGGTGTCGACAACGCAGCTGATCTACTTTTTTATTTGCAAAATGATGATTGAATTGTCAAATATTATTTATGTTTACATAGATTACTCCTTCCCGCGCAAAAAACACAAACAAAAACCATGTAGTTTTTGACACATCGACAGTCAAAAGGAACAATAAAAAACCATGTTGTTGTATTTGATGTAGAATTACCACCACCTGATAAATAAATTCGACTTGGTTGTTTGATTGTCATGGCTCACGTTGTTGATGGCAATGATTATGTCGATGGCAGCAGAGGTGGGCAGAGTACAATAGTAAGAGTAAAGCATAGCATAATCATACTACTAGTGTTGTTTTTGTTGTACATTAAATTCGTTTGTATCAAACGAATGTATGTGCGAACAAACGAAAAGATATCATGCTGTCAGTTGTAATAATAAAAACAACAGCAGCAAGTATTTATTCGTACACGTTAGTATGTATATATAGGAAACAGTAGAAGTAGAAAAGTTTTTCTATATATAGATAGTTATGTGTGTTTGCACAAATAATGATAAACATAAACGCATGCACAAGTATAGAGGCGAACACAGAAACACTGTATTTTTAAAAAACTCTGCGCCAACATTAAACTACAGAAAACAAAATTCTTGCAAAGAGGAATGAGACGAAAAGAACACAATAGTAGAAAATTTTGTACTGGCTGTACTAGAGTAAAGCCAAAGCAAGAGGTATAAGGAATATACACAACAGAAACAAATGTTCTTACGAGTATGTTTATTTGTACGTCTGTTGTTTCCATGCATATATTCGTACATGTTGTGCACAGAGCAGAGCTGGCAGGCTAAAAGCCTGACACAGTGTGCGTCAGTTTATTGATAACAGGGGTTTAAAGAGAGTATTGAAGGGGCTTATGATGGCTTGGCATATACTTAGTAAGTAGTACTGAGTAAATGAGTGGTATGAATTGGTTTTTCATTGCTTTGAATTATTTTGGCTGTGTGTGTATTTTAATGTACATATTTAATACGAGCTAAACGTGTAAACGAACGAACAAAATTGTATACAACTACATAAATATACATATAAGTATAGCCATACAAATATAAGTAGACGTACGTATGTGCGTACGTTAAGGCAATTTTTAATGCAGCAGCCAGCCACTGTTGCCAACTTTTTCCCAAAAAATATCGCTAAAATAAGTAGGAAAATAGCTAGAAAATAGCTAAAAATTAATAATTGCCAAAATTTTAGCGATAAATCGCTAATATTAATTTTTTTTTTTTAAATCCGGGAAAAAATAAACAAAAAATAGCCAAGTTTTCGTCGATTTTTTTATTGCGCGGAAAATTTAGCGTTTTATAGCTCAGTTTTTCTTAAACAATGAAAGAAAAAAAAGAAAAGTACAGTCGTCTTTATTAAGAATGCAGCTTTTATTAGTTACATTTTAATACATAATTTACATATGTATGTATGACGGTATGTGAAAAAATTAAAGAAATATACGTACACATATATATGTACGTTATATATCAATTTAAAAAAAAAAACGTTTTTAGTGTTGCTAATTACGTTATATTTATAATATGCATACTTAACTCCTATTTAAAAACATTTTGGGACTTATTCACTAAAAGTCTAAAGCCAATTCTCTAGATTGACGCATCGGCCACTTCAGCCAAGCTTAGAAATGTTAACACAATTTGTTGTTTTTCCGTACTGAAAAAAAAATATTTATTTTATTTATATTATATTTTATTTTATTTATGTACCACGTAGGTTTTTAGTTTTAAAAAAACAACCTAGTAACTTGATGATACAAACGTCTATTGATTTATCTCGTAATACACTGTACCTAAAACCTGATACATCGTTTCTAAGTTCCATTAAGAGATGGGTCACTAAAACATTTTGATTTATTGCTAAGCATTTGGTTATATAAATACGCTTTTCATTCGTTCTATCGAAATCTTCTTTACATAAATCACTAAGGTGATCAATTGAATTGATTGACGTATGTTGAGTTATTAATGAAGCCTTCTTTAAAATAAAATTATCTCCAATATAACCCTCTCACCGATGCAGATGACTTGTATTTTTATTTGTAAAATTTTGCAGACAGGGAGTACCTGCATCAATATCCTTTTGTATCGTCTTTTTAATCTTGCATTTCCCAGGACTTAAACTTTTAATGGCTTAACAAAGCACAAATTTTGGATTATATTAGTTCTTTTTTGCAATATTTCGAATATCTTGCAAGAAATTTTTAAATAGTTTTTTTTTGTATAATTTGTTTCTAAAGAAAGAAAGCAACGTTTTTTTAACATCTTTTTACAAAAAAATTTTTGAGCTATAAACTTTGCAAGATAAAATTGGTTTTTGAATTTTAATGTATGTTTTTTTAGCTTTCTGATGCCGAAATCTGTAAAAAAAAGTGTATTGAAAATAGCATTCACCTTACAAATGAATTGGTAGCTACTCTTTAAGAATATTAACATCAAATGTATTTAAAACACATTAAAATCCAACATCGCAAAAATCGCTAGATTTCCCGCTAATAGCTAAATCATATTTTTTCCCGGAAAAAATGTTTAAAAATCGCTAGATTTGACGAGAAAATAGCTGAAATGGCAACAGTGCAGCCAGCTAGCCAACTCTAATTTGGTTTACGACGCAAAGTTGCCGTATATTTTAAGAAAACTTTATAGCAAAAAAATATTCTTTTAAAAATTTTTTAAACGAAAAGCTTTTTTATATATGTATATAAGTATACCTATATCAAATTTATTTATTTTTTATACGTGTACCTACCATACACCTGTATATATTTACGTTGGTACATACATATTTCTTTACATACATACGTACATAAATTTAGGCATATTCTGACAAAGTTAGTTGAAAACGCATGATTTTGTGTTTTAAAATTCATAATCGCAAGAACTTTTGCGACTTCAACTTGCAAGCGCATATTGAAGTGAACTGATGTAGTTTTCTTAAACTTTAATTAAAAAAAACAACAAAATTATACAAACAACTAGTTTATAAACTTTTTTGTTTTATATTCAACAAAAATTAGTAATATTTTCAGACATTTAAGTTTAAACTATCAAACAAAATGAAATTGTTTTTAAATTGCATGTGTTAATTGTTTATTTTATACCCTTCATTTGTCATTCCGTTTGTAATTTCTACAAATTTCATTTCCGACCCCATAAAGTATATATCTTTTGAAAGCTTATGAATAGAGGAGTCGATTAAGCCCTGTCCGTGTGTAAGTTGAAATCAACTTTTAGAAGGCAAAAATTTTTTTTTTAAATATGTACATATAGGTATATTCCAAAAATTCACAAACGAAAATCATTTTTTTTCAGCTTCTGGACAACCGAGAGAGTCAATATTGGTATCATCTGAAAGTACTTGACTAGCGCAATATAAGCACTATAAAAAAATTAAAATTCATGTAGGCCGCCACTACAAAATGGCGGAAAATAAATTTATATAGAGGTCAAATCTGGTATTTTAAAATATAACTTCTTGAAATCGCTCAATATTGGTATCAAGTGAAAAGGGCTTAACCAGTAGAATACAGCAAATTATTAAAAAATGTAAAATCCAAGATGGCGTCTAAAACAAAATAGCGGATCAAATTTTTTTAACCCCATCAATATCGGTATTAAATTAAAGGGCTTAACTACGTAAAAATTCAAAATCAAGGATGGAAATAATAAAGAAAAATGTCGTATAAAATGAAATATAGGTTAAGCTACGATGTGGGATTAAACCCATGTACCGAATATAGCACTTTTACTTGGTTTATTTTTTATGTTTTCCACCGCAAAAACATGTTTTTATTTTTCCCACTTATGTTTGAAACACAGCTAATCGTCAACCAAATGCGTAAACAACAGAATATGCACAGAAAAGTTTAGCGATTTCAGAACATGCCTGAATATATAAAATATTGTAAAACATATTATTTGCATATTTTACTCTATTGTGCTACTAAAAATGCCGAATTCTTGAGTTTGTGATAGAGAAACGAAAGAGGAGCAGAAATAAGAACAGACTTTTATTTCTAATTCGTCATATAATGACGAATCTTGCTATACAGTACTCATCGAATAGGTGCCTATATGCATTTTTGTACCGTTTTTTGTTCTTATAAGCGAGAAATGCATTTATAAAAAAAAAAATTCATTAATTAGGTACCCACAACAAAAAAAAATGTATGTTTGGATTTTTGTAAGCGTTAAATGCAAATAACCGACGTGCAAGTAAGCGGTAAGTACTGTATATATAAAAATGTCATTTTAAAATATAATTTAAAAATTTCTGCAATAAGAATTACATTTGTAGACACCGACTTACATAAAAACACATAAAATCACATTCTGCCTATATAGATTTATGTGACTGTTGCTAGTACCTATAAAGTTTAGTGTAAAATTGAATTCTTTGCACATTTAATTCAAACCTTTTTTAGTATGTCAAAAAAACTACAGAGAAAATAAATCTTTAAATATGGCAACGACATGATATTCCATATAACAAAACCCAAATACAGCAGAACAAAATGTATGAGAAAATCCCACAAACAAACTAACATACACGCACACCTTCAGCAGCAATCGTATCTATACTTAAATATGAACGAAAAGCAGAACGAAAACCAAGTAAAAATTCATTCGTTTCTAATATATATTTGTGTGTGTGAGCAAAAACAAACCAAAGGAACAGTCAATGTTTATCTAAAGTACACTTGGAAATTTTTTATATTTTAAAAACTCTAAGCAATTCTTTTATTAAAATATTTTTTTTTAAGAAAATAATTGTTCATTAAAAATTAGTAAAAAATTTATAGAAAATCCCTTATAACACGTAAAAAACTTAAATATTATACTGTGCTTACATGACGGCACGACTGTGGTTGTTATATATGCAAACTCATTTGTACTAAGAGTATAAAACTCTCATAGTTATGTACTACAGAGCACAGTAAAAATTTCTGATTAAGTACAGCTCGAAAAAAATATAAAACTTGCATATTTCTTAATAAAATTTTAAAGTCTTTTCATATATTTGACAAAATAAGTTAATTATATTTATTTTGATAAAAAATTGGAAAAAACAGAGTAAATGCAATAAAATTTTTGGGGTATATATGAGAGAGCCCATGACTGTTAATTACATAGTATGGCGCATATGAAATACAGCTATAGTTTATTCAGCAAATGTTCAATTTTATATGAGAATACATGAGGCTACAGTTAAGGGTGGCTTATTAAGTACACCTTAAGATTATTTTTAGCCATTTTCAAGAGTTTGATTGAAAAATTTAATTGAAAATTACTAAAATGTCAATTGAAATTCGTAATCTTATTTAAATTCTACTTAATTTCTTATATTTAGGAATGCTTTCTTATTATAGGTGTTAAAGCTTTATTATGATTTTACGATTTCGATAAACTCGGAAAATTAAAGATAAATTCCTTTTTATAGGTATAAAAATTTTAATAAACTGTTTAAAAGTAGGAAGTTGTTGTACCTGTGGACTTTATCCTTTTTACCAAAATTTTAAATAAGTTTTAAAAAACATTTGAAAACTCGTTTTTGTTAATTAGAAAATGATAAAATGAACAGTTAAGGTACTTTTTTTTATCGAGTTTACTTTCGAATATTTACCGATCTTCTGTTTCAATATATCATCGGTTGAAATGAAGTTAGATCTCAAATAGAATTAATCTCTCGTAGCACCCTTAAATACAATCAAAAATAATTTGCTATATTGAAACTATTCGTTTTTATACTAGAACCATATTAATTGTGTGCAAGTCACGTGCTATTTAGACGCTTATACTTATTTGAACATCTGCATGAATAGATGAATGTGTGTACTCGTATCCATAAGATGTGTGGTACTTGTTGTGTTTAACACGTTGACTGCCACCATATAAAAAAAAAATTATTAGAAAAATTTTTTTTCGAAAAATGGCTTTAAAGTGATCGTTACAATTATTTTAAATGTTCTGATGTTGTGACGTGTTATTTGTGTTACTTTGTATGTAATTACAGCAAGTGTCCTCCGGTGGATCACATGGCACCGTATAAATGCTTTGTTTATAGTGGTGCCACGTGTACCACCGGTGGTCACATGCGTATTGCACTTATTTCATTTAGTGTTTATTCCTTCTTTCAGTATATTGACATAAGAGTTAAACGAATAATGGCAAATAACATTTCACGTATTCCACCTAAGCTATTTTACGGCAAAATTAACCAAAACGAAGAGTCTGATGACAACGACCTTGATTTTGAAGGTTCGAGTTCGAGTGAATACATGCCTTCTGATACTGAGTCCAGCGATACGGATAATACATTATTGGAAGACGAACCTATTGTTGATGTACATATTCCATCTAACGTATGGACTTCCGTCACTGGAACAACACTAAAGACGTTCTTTTTCTTAGATCACTGTACACCACATATATCCGAAGTGGGGCCTCAAGCAAGACCAATTGATATCTTTAATTTTATGGTAACGGAAGAAGTGTATGAATTAATAGTACTCCAAACAAATTTGAACGTCCAACAGTTCGTAGCCAAATCCATTATTACTCGTGGATCCCGCATTAAGAGATGGACTGATACAAATATCGCGGAGATAAAAAAGTTTTTTGGAATTCTAATGTATATGGGCTTAGTAAAGTATCCATCTATTTCGCTGTACTGGAGCAATAATCCATTTTATAGAAACAATTTTGTTCCGCAAGTAATGTCCCGAAATCGATTTCAGCTACTTTTAAAATTTATCCATTTTGCCGACAACTCTGAAATTGGTAGCAATCGCCTTGGTAAGGTAAGCCATTTGCTTCAAATTCTTGAGAAAAACTACGTTAATGCTCGAGTTCCTGGCGAAATTTTAGCTGTTGACGAAAGCATGATTCCTTGGCGAGGAAGGCTACAGTTTCGTCAGTATAACCCTGGAAAGTCACACAAATATGGAGTAAAAGTTTATAAGCTTTGTGATCCCAGTGGATATACTTATACTAGCTCCATATATGGCGGAAAATGTGATGAAGAACATCAGAGAGGTAGACCAACAACAAACACCTCTCATAGCACTCAGATTGTTTTAGACCTAGCTGATAAATATTTAGACAAAGGAAGAACAATTGCCACGGATAATTATTATACATCTGTAGCACTAGCTAAATTACTAATAGATCGTATGACATATCTTGTTGGAACTCTTCGCAGTAATAGATGTGGGAATCCAACAGATGTAATAAAAGCAAAATTAAAAAAGAATGATGTAATTGGTCGTGAAAACTCGGGTATAGTAGTTGCGAAGTGGAAAGACAAGCGAGATGTTCTAATGCTTAGCACAAAACACAATTTAGATGTTATTGGAACTGGAAAACGAAACCGCAATAATATGGAAATAAAGAAGTTGAAGATGATCATGGAGTATAATGTGGCTAAACAGGGGATAGATATTTCAGATCAGATGGCTTGTTATTTTACGCCTTTGCGCAAAACGATTAGGTGGTACCACAAAGTTGCCTTTGAATTTCTTTTGAGTACATCAGTAGTGAATGCATTAGTAATTTACAAGGAGTTTTGCGCCAATATCCAAATTTTAGAGTTCCGACAATCACTCTGTGAAGCTCTTTGTGAAGTTAGTCTTTCAACCACATCTAGCGGCAAAAAACACACCATGAAGGAATACGAAACAAGAGATAAAAATAACAGGAAATCTAGAAAACGTTGTGTCAGCTGTTATAGCGATATCAAAAAAAATGAAGGAAGAAGTGCTGCAATTAAAAAAGCTAAAAGGGTGTCTACATTTTGTGACTATTGTGATGGCAAGCCAGCTTTATGCTTGGAATGTTTTAGCAAAAACCATTAGATTAATGTTATATATAATATATATAAGTTAATATTGTTATTTGTTTTATTGATCTCTATGAATTTATGAATTTTTAAGTTTTTTTTATGCTATATTAAAATAATAAATAAAATATTCCAAAGTTATGAACTTCAAAAATGTATGAAATATTTTAAGAAAAAAAATAAAGAAAAACCTGTAATACCCCAAAAATTTTTTGCATAGTAAAACTTTATACTTTTATTGAGGAGCCACTGAAGAAAAAAAATAAATATCAATAACAGGCCATAAAATATTTCATAAACAATACAAGAACCACTGTGTACCACCGGTGGTACACGCGGCATCATGTTAAAGAAAATGTGTGAGCCACCGGTGGCGCACATGGCAGTCAACGTGTTAAGTGTATATGAACTTGTACATTGTTATAGTACAAGTACAATACCCAACTATTTGTACGTACTATCAGCTGTATGATACAACGATTTTAAGGTACACGTTGGTCTATATGGTCTTATTTATATTGGCGACTCTTTTGAACAATAATAAATTTACTGTTGTGTCAATATTAAGTATTTTTACTAAAAATGTGAATGTATGTAAATGCATTTGAATATGATTTAATTATTTTAACATATTTGCATTTTTTCAACTTTAATTAACATTAAAAAATTGGTATACATTAAAACTAATGTTTTTGTAAAAAACATATGTAGATACCTATATTTTTAAAATTATATTTTTTTTGCGACTAAAGTTTTTTAATAAATAAGAAACATTTTGTGAGTTAGAAAAAAAAAATATTTATTTTTTTGAGGCAACCAACTGTTGTTAAGGTTCTCTCTAACAGGACAAATCAACCTGTTGCACCTAATTCCTTTATATTGTGGGGAATATTTTTAAGCCATAAAAAGTTTAATTTAGCGAACTTAAAATTATTAATTTAAAGGTATGTATTTCAGTTACCTGCATATAAAGCAAGATTTACTTAGTCTAATCTAGCAAACAAATACTAAATAATTTTTCAATCTTAATATAACTGTTGAGTTTTCTGTGCTAGTGGAAATAATTGGTTAGTGTTGTTGTTGTTTTGGTATATTGCTTTTATTATGGTATCACAATGAGCTATTATAAAAATAACATTTAATTTAGCATAATTTGAAGTTTTGAAAGTACATATGTATTGAATATTTAGGCACTCAGTGTTGTTTGTTTATTAATACTTTCGGGCGAAATAACCCAATGGTTTATTTAAAATGTGATATTTTGAAATCTTGTCTACAAAGTAAATCTAAATAAAGGCAATAAGATAGATGTTTTAAAAAAAATATGTTTATTTAAATAGCTGAATAACATTATTATTTTGTTATGAGAAAAAAATTTAAGGTTAATTGGATATGTTTATGCCGTGGAGCTAAACTAAAATAATTTTTAAAAAATTTAGGTTTTTTTTCACAAGTTTCAATATAAATACACATATTAGTTACATATATTTTTTAAAAGACGCCACCTCAGAATGATGATCTAACTTCGTCAATGATGGTTAATTTTTTTTTTTAGAAATATGCATGTGAGACATTAATTTTTTGCGTTATGATTTGCAAAAGCTTAATCATAAAAATGCTTGTCAATCTTGTGTGTTTTTTTACATCATATATTAGTGGAACTTACTTTCGATGGCATATTCGCAATACTTGTAAAATAACATTTATTTTTGGCTACAAAGTGTTTGTATTTTTCTAAATGTTAGTCAAATTTATGGGAACAGTCGACTTTAAAGATAACAAAGACTTTATGTTTGTTAAAAATAACATAGTGTTTATTTAAGTGATTTAACTTTTTTTTAAAACTTTTAACAAATTAAAATGTCTCAATACAATAAGTAAGTAAGTCAGCTGGTTCTCTTGTGTAAAGTCTACGTTTACATTAAACAAGTCTTGCAGAAGTTTTGCTTTTCTTTCTAATTGTGTGCGAGAGAAAAAATAAAGATCGGTTCATACTTGCATGTACTTGAAATTTCTTTTGTTTTATATTTCGTAAATTGAAATCTGACGTTAGGTGTGTATATAAAAAGTAAATTTTGATACAATAAAAATGTTTGTGTGCAAACGTAAAAGCAAGTTTTAAGAAGAAAAAGAAAATTTTCTGAAAGAAAACCTTTTGAATGTAAATACAGAATAATTATTATAAGACTACTTTGTACTGACTTTTAGTTCTGCACATTTTTTCAAGCAAATTAAAGTTTAGTTTATTTTGTATTATAATTAATATTTTCTTAGGCTTGCACGATTTGCACAGTTTGCATGGGTACTTTGCAGCAGAGTTAGTTCCGTTATAAATTTAAGCAAAAGTAAAATATTGCATATATTTAGTTTCTATAACGAAATTTTTTTCTAATTATAAGGATATTTTTTTAACCATTATATTTTTGTTACTAAAAATAATATATAAATATACATATGTATATGTAAATGCTTTATATTGTTTGAATAATAAAAAAAAAACTTTAAAGATTTCCGGAAAGATATTTTAGATGAAAGAAGCGAGTTTTGGAACTCACCAAAGAGTACGCACAGCATGTATCAATTGTGCACTGGAAATTTGACATATCATATGTAAATACGTGTCGTCTGAAAGCACCTTTTTTATGTTTTTTAACATTTTGATTGTAAAATATAATTTCTTATAATTTTGGAAAGGGCTTCTTTTGAATAATTTAGTAAAAATTTTCTTTTAACAAACATTTTGTTGATTTTTTAGCAATATCTTAATTTCATATCATATGTTAAAATTATCGTACTTTTCACATAATATCTGTTAAATTATTCATGTACATCTACTTTTGTAGTACACTGTAGCATTAACAAGTAAATGAAAACATTTATATGGCACCATCAACATTTAACAAATCAACTTTTTATACTAAAAACACTAAAGGCTAACAAGTATAAGTACAGTACCCATTGTTTTAACTTTTTTCAATAGTTTTAAGAGAAAAATAACAAAACAATAATTATAGTGTTTTATATTTGTGTAAAAGAGATTAATTTAATAATATTTAAAAAAGTAATTAAATCAATGAAAGTGTATTAAAAGGCAAGAGTAATTCGTATGTAAGCCACTAGTGTATGGCTAGTACAAAGAGAAGAGCATTTATATGGCCTGGTTTTGTACAGCAGAACAACGATTTATACTGAAAAACAGTTAAGGCATGGAAGAATAAGTACACCATATAAATTGTAATAAACAAGCAAGAAAAATGGAGGGGGATTTTATTAAAAAAAGGTATACCAATAACAAAAAGAAGATTTTTGTTTATTGTAGCTGCTTGTGGTGGTAGGAAGGGTATATAGGAGAAAATAGGATATTTTTTTAATAAAATTTCTTAGCCTCGACTGTTTAGACTGTGTATAGCCAGCCTACTTTTATTATTAGATGTATAAATGCAAATAAACATATCATTGTATTAAACGTGTACATTTTAAATAAAATATATTGTTACACAGTATGTCAGACGGTTAGGTGAACACTTACTTAACTAACAAATAAATGGATAAATTGGTTGTAAAATCAAAAAAATTCTAAATTTCAATTAAAAAAATCAAAAAGGAGTAATTTTATATATCTACCTACATACAAACATACATACATATGTATTTGAATTATGAAGGAGTAATCTTCAAAGGCCTTTTATTTTTACTTTTCTCTATATTGAAGAGTTTGTTGGTTTACATTAAATAATCACTGTGTTCATTTGGTCTAATACTGTATTATAATAATGGTGTTATTTTTGTATTTTTTTACGCTCCTACATAGCGCAAATAGCAGCAAAATGTTTTTCATAAAAAAGGTTTTTGTTTTTGTTCACTATGGCCAAAAATTACATACATAATACAATTTTTATGTACATACCTATGTATGTTGTAAAAAAAAAACATTAAAATATACCTATTTCTTCATTTAATTTCAATAGTACAATTAAACTAATATCATTATAAACAAATATACCTATAAATATGTATTTATTAATTCAAATTAAACTTTAAAAATGTCGATTGTTTTCTTAAATATGTATGTATGTATATGCATGTATCTATATATTCGCTTTTTTTTAAAAAAAGCGCGCGCAAAAATACAATTGATAAAATGAAAAATTTCTGATATAAAACTGTGAACGACAGCACCAAACCGAACAAATTTGATACGAGATTTTTTGAGAAATTAAACATTTTTAATGGCCTTTTTAGGCGTTAAATCTACTACGGATTTTTACGAGCAATGAAAAATAAAATATTACAAGTGTTAACTTTTAAGTTGTAGTGTAACATTTTTCACTTACCTGTGGAAAAAATTGACAAAATTTTTATCTAAATTGACACACAAAAAAACTTTTTGTCAATTTCAAATGAAAAAATTCTTCAGAGGATTTTAAATTTTTGTTTATTATGACTTGCTTTATTATTTTGTTGTTGCAGTTTTTTTTCCTCTCACTTACACAAACAAATGCACACAGATAGATTGACTTTATATTTTAGCTCGTATAGAGTAGAATATTGTACTAGTACTACGTACGTTTCACGACAGTATGAAAAATCTACTTTGTCTGAAGCTCTAACATACAGCTGAATTTTGTACTGAAGCATTTTTTATACAATTCGTTCACTTCAGTTTAGTTCAATTCGGTGGTTGGCATTCTTCGTTCGTTACATTTAGTCTCAGTTCATACATACATACATCCATAATACAAAGTATCTTGTAGCAGTATTAGTTCATACTCATTGTGTATGTGTGGATAAATAAATGTAAAAAAAAGCAACAAATTCAAAATGTGCTTTTTTCGTCGTATGCTGTGTAAAAAAGTATGGTATGCATGGCGACGACAGCAACAACATAGCTACGATAATAATGACGATAACTAGATGATGATAATTTTATGTTTAATCTCCTTTTTACATAACATACATTCATAAATATGCAAATATGTACGCATGAATGTCCAATATACTGAAATCCTCTTGTATTCTCATTTACCGGTTTTCAATGAAAATATTGCTCAAGCATTGAACCAAGTCAACCTCTTCTGAAATTCGTGAATGTGACACTTACCGGCATGAGAGTAAATACAATTTTTTATAGCTTTCACACAGTCAAAAGGGTAGGTATATATAGGTTTGTCATTCGGTATGAAATTGTTACAATTTTCATTTCCGACCCCATAAAGTATATATTTTCTGAAAGCTTATGAATAGGGGAGTCGATTTAGATCTGTCAGTCTGTCCGTCTTCCGTGTGTTTGTTTAAGACAACTTTTTGAAACCCCCCGACATCGCCTGGACCCGGACAACAACATACAACAGCATACATACATTCATACAAACGTGGTATACAAGTTAGAGTAAACGTGGCATCGAATCTCTACTGAGCCAAATTTTTTTTTTTTTATTTTATATATTTATATATTTATTTGTTTTTTATTTTGTATTAATTATATATATTTTTATTATTTTTTTTAATAATGGTGATACAAACAATTGTTATTGCATGACTAGATTCGGCACGGTCGAATGTAGCACTCTTACTTGTTTTAATTTCTTTTAACGAAAAATTTAATGTTTTTTAAATAATAGCACGTAAAACCCGCATTCATATAAGTAAATTGTATTATAGAAATTATATGTAAATATGTATATTTATAGAAAGTTTGATCAATAACTTTTCTAATCTGTTGTTTAATATTTTCCTACTGATGCTAAATTATCATGACAAGTTAAAGCAAGTCCAAATATTTAAACAATTGGCATTCAAAATAAGCTTATTGGTTCGGTAAACAAGTCTAAGACAACGAGATTAGTAAACAATAAGCTAGTAAAAATCTGTAAAAAAATCCAAGGCGGGTGTATTTTTCGCCATGCATAAAAACTTATATATTTTTATATATATGTATATATGTATGTGTGTGTACATATGTATGTACAATATTAATTTGAAAAATTTTGCATTGTCACTTTTCGTTAGATTTAATGAATACGACTTAGGAGTGGTTGGAAGAGAATCTTTATTATGGCCAAAAATTAATCTTAAACGGAAAAACTAAAATTTAAATGAATTACTTTTTTATGATTATTACCTGCATTGGTGCGGGAATTAACCACCAAAAGCGTGTCAATTAAAGTACACTAAAAAATTATGTAAGTATGTGAAATCAACTGAAAATGCAGTTTAATACAAACGGATATTTATCTAACAAGTAAGGGTGCTTTATACGCAGTGCCCTTCACCATCATGCACACAGGTATAATTTTGAATTTTTGCATAGTTACCTATATTGATATAAGAATAAAACATATTTTGATTTTTATTTCAGACGACATCTTTTATTTTACACTTTTTTATAGTTTGAGTATTCTACTGGTCAAGCCCTTTCATTGGTTACCAATATTGAGAATGCCGAAGGGGATACATTTTTCAATGCTAGATTTGATCTATATATAAATTTAATTTACGCTATATTGTAGTGGCTATCAGCGAATTTAAAAGTTTTTAAAATGCATTGTGTTTATTTGTAAATTTTAAGAAAATTACAGAAGCAGTTCATCTTATTTTATTATCTTATTTAGTTCAGAACCGATATGTAAGCATTTCTAAGAAATAAAGTGTGACCAAAAATTATTCAAGACTTGTTTTAAACTGCATTTCCAGTTGATTACACTTGCATAAGTTTTTGAGTGTAAAGTTTCATTAGCACCCTTCATCGGTAAGGTTTTTTTTTAGTGAAATTAGATAATGAGAATCATACTATTCACTTTTTAACTTTTTATCAAATTACATTTTCTTTAAGTTTATATTAGCTCATACCATTGGTTAAAACTTAAAAAAAAGACGAGTTGAGCACTTAAACTGTCATAATTTTCTTTAAATTGGAACTATAAGATGGAAGTGACCGCGCAAAAACGTATAGGCATGTATTGGTCTTTAAAATGCCTACCTTAAAATTTTTTCTCATTTCTTTTGAGTTTTATTTTTTATTTTTGCTTTTTAATATAGAATATTTTTAGGTTTGTTAAAAACCAGCAATTACTGAGACTTAGATTTCACCATTCTTCATCGACTTTGTCATGTGGCTTTGTCTTGAAAAAACGCAATGCAATTTAGGGTTTTTTATGAAATACCCATAATGTGCATAATAAAGGGTGGGCTATCTATCTGTTTAAATTTGAAACAGTGGTTATTTCGAATCTGGCAACACTTATGTCATTCTATTCTGTCACAAAATTCAGTATATTATCTTTCCTGAACGAAATAAATCGATTAACGCTTGAGCAAGGTTGGTATTTATTAGAAATTTATTTCCAAAACAAGACAATTGGTCTTAAACTGCACAAAAATGATCTTGGCAAAAAAATTATATTTTCTGATAAAGCTCATTTTCATCTTCGTGGGTACGTTAATAAGAAAAGTTGCCGTATTTGGGGCTCAGAAAACCCAAACGTTGTCTTACAGAAGCCAATACATTTATTCCGAGTGATTCTGATGCGGCTTTTAATTAGCCGAAATGATGTTGTCAATTAGGCGCCATAAAGCCGTGATTTGACACCGTTGGACTGAAAGACAAGTGTCATGCAGACAAACCAGAGACAACTGAGCATTTTTAAAGCCAACATTTGTAATGTCATTGCTAAAATTCAACCCCATTAAAGTGCTCGAAAATTGGTCCCATATGAATGAATTTCACATAAAAAAAATCGGCAAAATTTTAAACCGTTTTTTTTATTGCATTTCTAAATTTTAACTTTTAAATGGCGCACCCGTTATTTGTATTTAGCTTAAACTGCAGTTTAAACATTTATTCCTTAAGATCATCTGAGTAACTTCTAGAATTTCAGCAATGCTAGAAGTTTCAGTTTTATGAAAAGGCATTAAATTTAATAAAAACTGATACTCTAATTTCGTAAACAACAATATTGATCTTAACCGTATTCTGTTGAACATTAGTGTAATTTTTATACTCTCTACACTTTTATTTCTTAATATTTTGGAACGTCATCATTATCTTTGCTGTTATTAAAGAAATCGACTGCTACTAATCTCACTGAACAGCAATAGCAACAACAAGAAATACGATGAAATTAATATTAAAAATTATTGTTTTTAATTAAGTTCAGATTTGCAAAAAATAAAGTAAAAATTTAGACCGGAGAGTTAGTCAGTTACCAGAGCTGTAAACGAACAAAAATTTTATTCAATTAATTGATAGCCTGAGGCTAAACAATTTTAATTAATTTTATAATTTAAATTTTTAGCTAAAATAATAAGCTGCATAGTTTTTGGCATACTAGTAACAGTGATATTAAGATTTTGAATATTTAAAAGCATTTATTGACAGCATTAGATATTTATGTAATAAACGTCATTACAGCGGAATTTATTCAAATATTAATTTAATTCGTTTTTTAGATAAAATTAATGCATTCAATGCATTTTTTTCTGAAACTTTGCACACATATTGAGCTGTCATCCCCTTATAATTTCGTGATTAGAAAAATGGGTAGGTCCACGCCCATAAAAAAAAAGGTTATAATTTTGATGTACTTGCTCTGGACCGATTTTTCTGAAACTTTGCACACATATTGAGCTGTCATGACTTTATAATTTTGTGATTAGAAAAGTGGGCAGGGCCACGCCCATAAAAAAAGTTATAATTTTGAGGTACTTGCACTGGACCGATTTTTCTGAAACTTTGCACAGATACTGAGCTGTCATGAATTTACAATTTCGTGATTAGAAAAGTGGGCAGTGCCACGCCTATAAAAAAAGGTATCATTTTGAGGTACTTGCACTGGACCGATTTTTCTGAAACCTTGCACGCATGTTGAGCTCTCATGATTTAACAATTTCGTGATTAGAAAAGTGGACAGTTGCCCATAAAAAGACAGTTGTCATTTTTAGCTACTTGCACTTGACCGATTTTTCTGAAACTTTGCACACATATTGAGCTGTTATGACTTTACAATTTTGTGATTAGAAAAGTGGGCAGGGCCACGCCCATAACAAAAATTAAAATTTTGAGGTACTTGCACTGGACCGATTCTTCTAAAACTTTGCACACATATTGGGCTGTTATGATTTTACAATTTCGTGATTAGAAAAGTGGGCAGTGCCACGCCCATAAAAAAACGTATAATTTTTAGGTTTTTGCACTTAATATTCAATTAAAATTCAGAATGCATTTTGATTCATTAAGGGGCGTAGCAACGTGCGCCGGGCTTTTCAAGTCTATATATATATAAGTGAAACTCTGTGTGTGTTTGTTAGCTATAGACTCCGAAACTGTAAAACCGATCGGACTTAAACTTTGGCAAGTTGTTGTACACATTCCAGGGAGTGTTTATGGGTGGAAAAAGTGGGCGGGGCCACGCCCATAAAAAATTAGTTATCATTTTTAGCTACTTGCACTTGACCGATTTTTCTGAAACTTTGCACACATATTGAGCTGTCATAACTTTATAATTTAGTGATTAAGAAAGTGGTCAGGGCCACGCCCATAAAAAAAGTTATAATTTTGAGGTACTTGCACTGGAACGATTTTTCTGAAACTTTGCACATATATTAAGCTGCCATGACTTTACAATTTCATGATTATAAAAGAGGGCAGTGCCACGCCCATAAAAAAAATTATCATTTTCAGCTACTTGAACTTCACCAATTTTTCTGAAACTTTGCACACACATATTGAGCTCTCATTATAATACAATTTTGTGATTAGAAAAGTAGGAAGTGCCACGCCCATAAAAAGACAGTTGTCATTTTTAGCTACTTGCTCTTGACCTTATAATTTTGATGTACTTGCTCTGGACCGATTTTTCTGAAACTTTGCACACATATTGAGCTGTCATAACTTTATAATTAAGTGATTAAGAAAGTGGGCAGGGCCACCCCCATACAAAATAGTTATAATTTTGAGGTACTTGCACTAAACCGATTTTTCTGAAACCTTGCACGCATGTTGAGCTCTCATGATTTAACAATTTAGTGATTAGAAAAGTGGGCAGTGCCACGCCCATAAAAAGACAGTTGTCATTTCTAGCTACTTGCTCTTGACCGATTTTTCTGAAACTTTGCACACATATTGAGCTGTCATAACTTTATAATTAAGTGATTAAGAAAGTGGGCAGGGCCACCCCCATACAAAATAGTTATAATTTTGAGGTACTTGCACTAAACCGATTTTTCTGAAACCTTGCACGCATGTTGAGCTCTCATGATTTAACAATTTCGTGATTAGAAAAGTGGGCAGTGCCACGCCTATAAAAAGACAGTTGTCATTTTTAGCTCCTTGCACTAGATCGATTTTTCTTAAACTTTGCACACACATATTGAGCTGTCATCACTATATAATTTCGTGATTAGAAAAGTGGGCAGGGCCACGCCCATAAAAAAAAGTTATAATTTTGAGGTACTTGCACTGGACCGATTTTTCTGAAATTTTGCACACATATTGAGCTGTTATGACTTTACAATTTCGTGATTAGAAAAGTGGACATGGCCACGCTAATAAAAAAAATATAATTTTTAGGTTTTTGCACTTGATATTCAATTAAAATTCAAATGCATTTTGATTCATTAAGGGGCGTAGCAACGCGCTTTGGGTTTGGCTTGTATATGTATATAATAAATTTTTTTATACAAATTATTTTGTATTTATAAAGAATTTTTCTAAACTGTTATACTTATAAATAAAGCATGTAAGTAGGTATCAAATGTAAGAGTATAAATAGAAATTTAATGTTAAATTTTATACAAATAGAGAATGCAACAAGTAACAGTGCTATATTCGGCCGTGCCGAATCTTATATACCCTTCACAACGTGTAGTCATGCAATAACAATTGTTTGTATCACCATTCATCCCATATAAAATACGTGCATACGTACACGTTAGAATAAATGTGGCATCGAATCTCAGCTGAGCCAAAAAAAATTTATTTTATTTTATTTAATATATTATTTATATTTTATTATTTTTTTTTATATTTTTTTTAAATTTTTTTAAAAAATTTTTTTTGAAAAATTTTTAAAAATTTTTTTTTAATTTTTTTTTAAATTTTTTTTAAATTTTTTTTTGTAGTTTTTTTTATTATTTTTTTCTTATTTTTAATATTTTTTTTTTGTAATTTTTTTTGTTTGGTATGTTTTTTACATGTATGTATGTATGTATGTTGTTGTTGTAATTGTGAAAAAAAACGAGGTGGTCGTGGTTTTTTGCTCATATCTCAGAAAGTTATGGGGCGATTGTGCTGAATTTCAATAGCGATTCATTCCTGGATATTTCCAAGAGATTGATACCATATACAGATCTGAGGAACATATAGTTGCTTCTAAAAGTTGATTTCAACCAACACACGGACAGACGGGCAGACGGACAGACGGACAGACGGATAGACGGACAGACGGACAGACGGACAGACGGTCAGGGCTTAATCGACTCCTCTATTCATAAGCTTTCAGAAAATATATACTTTATGGGGTCGGAAATGAAAATTGTAGAAATTACAAACGGAATGACAAAGCTATATATACCCTTGTGCACCACAGGTGAAGGGTATAACAACGTTTGGAACCACTAAAATATACGATAAATCATAAACCATTAATAAGACAATTTATGTAAAATTGTGACTTCTTTTCTTTTTCCTACTACCATCAAAAGAGATGGCTTAAATTTAAGAATTTGAATATCATCGACATGGACTTATTCGTCTCATAGTCTTCGTTTATACTTTAGTTACACCACATACACACAAAGAGAGACAAGGTCATTTAAGTACCCAAATGTGTATACAATCGAACTCGGCTACACACACACATGCACACATACCTAGTCTGAAATGTGAATGAACATTTGTCCACTATCATTGAACAGGGTCACAGAATAAACGACAAGTTTAGTTTACGTAGAATAAATATGTATGCATGTTTGTATTAATGTATATAATATCCCTGTAGATAACGCGACTAATCCATACACGCATGTAAAGTACACTCCGTAATGGACTAGGACTAATCTAAAGATCACCCAAATGTATGGACCCATCAGAGTAGTCTCAAAATTACTCTTTGTTACTACTCGATGGAGCATCTACACGACCATTATATCAATGATGGTATATGAGAATTTCAGTCGTGTGCCAAAATTTTAGCTAAAAAGTGCCAAGACATCTTAAAAAGTGCAATAACAAATTTATACACATGTATACATATTTAAAAAAATTAAATCCATTTATTCACTTTTATTATTATGTATATACAAAAAAATTTTCTAATTTCAATATTTAATAATTTGTACAGATAAATTATATATGTACATATAAATATTATTTATTAAATATTTACAAATGTATTTTATATGTTATGTTAAATAATTATTCCAAAAAAGGGATATTTTAAAAATATTTTTTAAAAAAAAATTAAATAAATATAGTTATAAAATTTATAAAGCCTCGTTTACAAAAATTGTATTTGTAACATTTGTTTGGGTAATTATTATTAAGACATCACTGTTATAACAACATTTTGAGTTGGATTTCAATAAATCCTTAGATTGAATTAATGATGATAAAGTGTTTACATGACGCTAAATTCAAATTGAGGCAGATACAATCATTAATGTTCAAATTTGGTTGAACTTCTTTAAGCAGAGTCTGCACACAATTATTCTTTTCCATTATTTCTGATTACATTTTTTATCCTGTAAAACGTTAATAATAGCATTACAAATCGATTAAGCGAAACCATCATTTACTTGAACGAAGGTCAAAAATCGACCTTTTCCAACATATAAACGTAGTAAAATGGCAAATTTTTTTGATACTGTGCAGTCCGTAGTTTCGCATTTTAGTATTTACAACAGAGAGAAAAAGCATTTATTTATTTTTAATAAAATATATATTTCTTAAAAGGTAAAATTATATTTTTATAATATTTTGAAAAAGTGCCAAAATTTTATTGAGCGTGCCATCGTGCCATTAAACAATTAATAGTGCAAAAAATGCACGATTGTGCCACTTTTGCCAACAGTGCATTATACACGTCTTGACAACAATATATCGTCGTGCGGGAGTTTATGTGCTCTATTTGCCAAAAGTGTATTTTGAGAAAATCGATCTTGAAGTTTTAACATAATTTTTTAAAAAACTATACGATAGAATTTTGAAATTTTTACACCATATATTTGTTTTGAAAAGATGATTCTGACGAAATGTTTTTTATTTCTCGAAGGCATTTATAACGGGATATTTTCTAAAGTTAATAAAAATCCTGTTTGCTCCATACGCCATCTTAAACAAATTTCGTTGCAAATACATACACGTAGAGCAAAACGACATTAAAATAGAAATAAAACACAATTGAAATTTTTGTAAAAAAAAACGATATATTCATTTGATAAAACCAAAAATGAAAACTATTCCCAAAGTAAATACTAAATATATTCAAATTATTATAACAACGTTAACAAAAGCACTAAATTAAGATTAGTTTATCTGGCTCAGATAATAATTGTTGTCTATTTCAGATATAAAATTGAATAACAATTTTAGATCGGAAATTTTTTCATTTTTAACTCTTTCTTTCTTTTTAATAATATCTAACTCTATTTTAAAAATATTTAACGTTGCTGATAATTGGTTTCGACAACCTTTTTTTAATATTTTTGCGAATTGAAAATAGGGCTGCAAGATTAAGTTTTTATATGATATTTGAAATAAGTTATTTTGGATATATTGAATAAGTTTTATTTTAGTAAATGAAACAATAGAAAAATTTAATTGGTTGGATATCCTGGAAAAATTCTTAAAATCTGAGAATTGCATTTCAATAATTTTAAGTTTTATTTTATTTGTTTCAAAAATTTTCAAATAATTAACGAGGGACAAAATACTGTGAATTTCCAAGGTTTCAGATATTTATCTAAGGCACTGTGAACGCAATCGACCTCTTGGATTTGTGAATTTCCAGGCTCAGAAAATTTTTGAACAATACTTTTGATCTTTAAGTGGTCCGACATAATTTTTAAATTGCCGTGGATATCATTTGATTTTATTCTGGGCAACGCACGAATCACTCCACATAACTATATTTTCAATAGTTGGGTATTCTGTCACCAGATTATTTAGTACTTTATATATACAACTACTTATTTCGTTACCTCCACGACCGTTATTAAATGCAACAATAAGTAAATTTTTCCTTATTGGAGAAAATAACTGTAGCGGTCATATTATAAACATTAATTTTACGCCTATAATAAAATGACGATGCAAAACCTTTAGGAAGGTTAAAAGTGCTTTGCAAATCAACACATACAACAACTGTAAAAGGGTCTTGATTCTGGCGATCTACATCACGTTCCCCTTTAAGACCGGTTGTCTCATTTCTATGAATATTGAATTCTTCAATTTCATTCTCCGTTGGGTAATTTTTTGCCAAAAATTGTACATACCTCTCTTAATGAGAAAGCGATAGTATACTTTACAACAGCATTCTGTTTGGAAAGAAAAAACTCTTATAAATTCTTTATATGAGAAAAATATTTTGAAAAATATTTATGTATATTCAGCAATATTAATTACACGTAGAGCAAAATGACAATCAAAAATCAATTTCAACTTTTTACATTGAAATTTTGCTCTATATGCCACTGAATGGCGTATAGAGCAAAAAAAAACACAAAAAAATTCTGGTTTGAAGGATATAGAACAAAACAGACACTATTTATCTCAGAAACTAGATAAGATAGCCGAAAACGGATTACATATTTGAAAAATTTGGGGTCGAAAACCTAAAGTGGCATAATTAACTCGAAATGTGTAAAATGGCGGATAGAGCACATAAACTCCCGCACGACGATATGTAATCGTTAGAACACAAACACTTGTCGTGTAACTACAATCTCTTATTTAAAAATGATCATGATGATCCATGACTGCATTACACAATGTTGTGAGTAGTCTATTTAAATGGACCACGTAGTCCAAAATTATCTGCAGGGATAATATTCAAACAAACACATTAAACAAAAATTAATTAAAATGAAAAGCAATTTGTTTTAACTGTTTATTTTTAAATTGATATTTATTAAAAATCCTGAAAATAATGAAAAAAAAAACTCATTCTTGATTAATTCTGAAAATTCTTTTATATTTGCCTATTAAATCTGTGATAAACCAAGTTTTCATTCAATTAAGTAAATATTATAACTGACTGCAGGTACAAATATATTTTCATATAAATGTGTGTAAGTCCATTAAAGCGTACCACCTTACAAGAAGAAAAAAGTGCGCCGTACACTATCGAATATAAAGTATTTTTTGGCAAACGTACGGGCAGCCTTTTTAAATATATTTTTTTTTATCTTTTTATATTTACAATCGGATCTTATATATTGATTTTTTGCTCTAAAGGACATTTATTCCAATTACATCGTTCTGGTATTTCCCACTAGATCTCAGTTCCTACTACCTAAATGTATGAGAAAATTAGAGTTTGCGAAAACCATTTGTTTTTTGCTACAAAAGTGTTGTGGTAACTGTGATAAATTTATTTTTATTGTTTTCTTGCCGAACGTAGGGCAAACAATTTTAAAGTTTTATTAAGGACATCCTAAAATTATAGCAAGATTTGAGTTTGTCGTTACTTGTGCAGTAAAGTGTTGTCAACAAAAAAAAAAAAAAAAAAAAAAAAAAAACAACAATTTAACAGCTCACAGTTTAGGGTTAGTTAAAAAATGAAGCGTTACACGATAGAAAAACTTGTCTTCATTATTGAACAAAAAAATTGCATATGGGCTAATCCGAAAATTTTTAAACCAAAGGCAGAAATTTTAAGTTGCACAAAATCCAAATGTTTGTAAATGGAATAATAGGATATATATTCAAGCTTAAAAATATATAAGCAATAAGGTTTTACAGTGGTTTGTTTGTCCTTGACAGAGGCTAACCTAAACGTACCTCTTGCTTTCATTTATTTTTGTAAAACGGGGTATTTTTCTTGGTCAAAAAAGTGGGCAAAACAGTCGCTTCAGTATTTAGCGTTTAGCAAAACTTTAATTTGTTTAATTTTCTTTTATTTAAGATAAAAATCATTTTTGTAAGTTATCTAATATATATCAACAATTTGAACTAAAAATGGGTACACTGTGTGTAACGTCCGTAACGGAAAATAGGGTTTTTTAAGTTTACCAGAATGAATTTTAATAATTTTGTTTTCCAAACTAGCTTTATAAACAGAGTTTTTTATGCACTTTAATCTGATGAAAAAAAAGAAATACCTTTATTACACTTTTTTTTATATAAATGACAAAGTGTGTAACGTCCGTAACGGCATGAAAATACCCAAAAATTTTATTTAAATATTATGATGTGGAAGTAAGTGCTTATAATGGATTTTCATCTACTGAATCTAAATCTGGGCTTAAAACTCTAGGTTGCCGAAATCCCAAAAAACTTCACCTCAAAGTAACAAAAAGTGTGTTTAAATAACATGCGATCTCCCAATCTGCAACTTACATTGAAATGAATTTCAAATTCTTTTGAAACCTAAAATAATTCTTAAAAATCAACAATTAGTAATAACTTAATAACCATGTTGTAAACAGCAACCCCGTTAGAAATTAGGAATTTTTTTTGCTACTTTGAATGAAAAAGGAGCGGTGGACGGTGTTGTCGCTGTTGTTAACCGAAAAGTTTGGCAACTTGTAAAAGCCCAAAATCTCATCTTAAAAAATGGTCGAGATTTCCACAAATTAGCAAAAAAAATATATATAAATGGCATTTTTCTAACTTACGTTGGTAAAAATTATGTCAAAACTATATCTGACGAAATATCAAAAACATGGATAAATGTAAAAAATATCCAGCTCTTAAATCATATCATTATTTTTCGGGCTTTTCCAATGACAATACTATAAAAGTAGCTCGAACAGCTGGGTCTATTAAGCATAAGATACAATGTTAAACAGTTAAATAAAGAAATAAATAAATGAATATAAGCTAATATAAGAGTAATGAAATATTATATAATTTTTTTGTAACTAATAAATTAATAATTACAAAGTTAAAAAGATTTTTAAATACATGAATATTTTTTATCTACACAATTTGGTTTAATGGAAAAAGTGTAACGTCCGTAACGTAACGTCCGTAACAGACAAAAATTAAGATTTTTGTTTAACGGGACTACTTAGCCTTCTTTTCTAAGCTGGATTGATATGGTCATATATTCCACTTTATTTCTTGTATATGGACTTTTTTTGTTAATTATGCAAAATTAGCTAAACAATTTGCAAATGCACATAAGCCTCAAAATCGACTTCCATTTTTTGTAACGTCCGTAACGGAACTTTAAGCTAGCATAACTTTTTTTCAAAAACAATTAACTTTTAAATTTAAAACAAGTTTTAAAGTATTCCTAAAGAACTGCATTCTGCAAAAAATTTCATAAAAATATTCCAATGTGAACGCCAGCTGTGTTAATCTTAACAAGCAAATTTGCGTGCGAATGTAACGTCCGTAACGCAGGATTAGCCCATATGGTCATGATGTTCCAAACAAACTAGTCGTCAAAAAACCAGCCGTTCAAATGTCAATATCGAATCAGTGCGTGAGAGTGTCGGTGACAATCCATGAACCTCAATCCGGCGTAGTGGACAATAATTGCAAATTTCAAAAAGCTCTCTACAGTGTATCCTCACTATAGATTTTGGACTGCTGCCGTTAAGCTTTTTTTAATTTTTAAAACATTGTTTAATTTTAAAACAAATAGTTTTAGCGTGCAACGCTCCATTTTTACTAACTCTGAACTGTCAGCTATCTATTTGTTCTTTTAGGGTCTTCAACACTTTATTGAACAACTGACAACAAATTCAAATCTTGTAATCATTTTGGGACACCCTTTATGAAATGATATAAATATCAGAAGATTTTTTATCCGAAATCGCTTTACAAAATACTTTTTACGAAGGTGTAAGGCAATTTTTTTTCCGGTACGGTTTAATATTCATATGTATGTATGCTTGTACATGTCTGTATTTTTTGAAGCATGGACTACTGAATAAATTGATGCAAAAGGCATGAAGATAGAAGAAACTCCTTTGAATTAGGAATTGTTTTTGTTTTTGCAGCAATTCAATGAAATATAGAAGAGTCTAGCCTAAAGTAATATCCATACATATGCATGTACTTATATATTAGCTATACTTTGATTCATATGTTTATGTCTATATAACGTGCATTCTTATGGATTTATATTAGAGCTTTGTTGTTTGAGTTCTTTTCAATTCGATAATTTAGAAAATGACTAGACAATGTGCGTGTACCAAAGATGGACAAACGAATTTTTTAAATGGTACTACACACGTGTCATTAAAGTTTATTTTTTGATATGTATTGAAAATATCAGAAACTATTTGAAATCTAAACTGATATCTGTTAGTGTAATGGACCTTCCTGTGGGACTTAGGATAAACATCTGAAAAAGAAATGCAATGGGAATAAATTATCATTTTCCAACATCAAATCTACTCTAATGTATGGCTGTAAAACGTGGAAAGCTGCAATACGTGATATTTAATTCATACAAGTTTTTGTCAGCAAATACTTAGGAAATTTCTACACGTATTCTGGCCCACTAAAAATATACACCCTTTTGTGGAAAGTTGGAATTAACAAAATTAACACGACAATAAAACAAAATCAAACACCGAGCGGAGGATTGTGTATATTGAAATGATCTTGTTATGGCCCTATGATCATTGTAGGAGTAAAATGAATATATCGTTGGTCACACGTAGAAAGGCCCTAACTCAAATAGTTGTAACTTTACAGGATAAGGTAAAAACGTAATAGAAACTGTATAATCATAATGTTAATTCTTTTGTAAAATTGCTTGTGAAACTGTAGATGTGTATTTATGTGAAATATATTGAAATCACTGAAAAACTCAATTTCATAAAAAATACGAGTTAGTGCCTTTCTACTTGTGACCATCGATATATCTATGGCAATAGGAAAAAACTGGTTATGTAAGGAAACCGCTTTAAAATTTTTGAGTTGATTTACATAAATAAGTTCTCATTAAAATAAAGGCTTTATTATGAATTCCGCGCTGTATTAATTAAAGGCTTTCGTATATTTCGTTAAATTATAAGATGAAATGAATTATTGTTCCAAATGAAATTGATCTTTAAAAAATATAAGCAATAAGTTTCTACGATATAACTTCCTGTAAAGTTGCCCAAAATAGTGGAAAATTTGCCTGAGTGTATTGTGATTATCTAAGGTTTAAGCTTTTGTGGAGTTAAGCAGTTATTAATTTTTGCCACAGATATATATTTGTAAGGACGCACAAAAATTATAATAAAATTGTTGCTATATAAAAAGTTATTTAAATAAATAGAAGACTATTTAAAACTTTGCGGAAGTTCTGTGTTATTTTTTAATTGCCAACAACTGCGTAAGTATTGAATTTGCCATCCTTGGTTTGCAGTTATCACACAATAATGCCTAAATGTGCATAGATATTTGACATTTCTTTCTTTTTAGTTCAATGGGTTACTAAATTAGGTCACTAACAAATTTAGTTTATAACCTAGATTTTTCTTATGAAGCTGAAAGTATTGGTAGGTTAAATAAACATGCATATAGTATATAAATGAAATAAAGTATTAAATCAATACGTATTATGAAAAATAATTACTTTTTTTTAAATAAATGGAATTTCTGAAAATATTTCTTGAAAACAGAATTTAGCGAAAAAAAAAAAAAAAATTACCAAGTATTTTTTATTGGGTACTCGGCAATGATAAATACTTATTTTGTATTTATTTATTTGGATTTCTACACAACAAGACTAACAGTAACAGGATCCGCAGCAAAACAAATAAAAAGTAAATTTGTTTTTAATTAAAAAAAAACTTTTTATTGAAAAGCATAAAATAGCTTATAATGTAAAAAAAAAACTTCAAAACTATAAAAATCAATAAAGAAACTTGAATTTAAAATATAAATTGAGTAAAAATATTTTTTATTGAAAAAAATATTATTCTCTAGATACGAGATCAAATATGAGCACAAAAAAACAAAGATACACATACTTCAGCTATGAGATCAAAAATAAAATCATTAGAATTCAATTTCAATATAAACAATATAAACATCTGCTCTCGAATCGTAGCCACCTTTTTTATTTCCCGGGATCCCGAAAAATAATCCCGGGAAATCGGGAAGGTTAAGTAACTGAAGTTCCCGTGAAATAGCCCAATTTATAGCACAAAATGTATTTGTTTGTTATTAACAGTAATCGCTATGCAATAATCTCTTTATACTAAAATATGTATTATTTTCTTTGTATAACTTCGATATGCTAGTAAAATGTTTTCGTAAATTTAGTCTTTCAATGAAAGTGGGCGTTAAAGTAGGCGTGTTGAAGTTGTTTTTACTAATGAATGCAACTTAGATGTTTCAATATAGTCCCTTATTATTCTAAAATCTTTATTCATAGACGAATTATATGAATTTGAGATAAACCGTTATATGGCAGGTAGGTTAAAGTGGGCGTGTCACCTAAATTTTCTGGCAGAACAATAACATTGACCAGAAAGAAATATGTAGCAAATTTCATTATAATACCTTCAAATTGGTCGGTTTTATGAGCTTTTATATTTCGTTAACAGTTGATAACGAGAAATGTGGTCGTAATAGTAGGCGTGTCGAAGTTTTTGTAGCCTTTCAATAAAAGTGGGCGTTAAAGAAGGCGTGTTGAAGTTGTTTCTACTAATGAATGCAACTTAGATGTTTTAATATAGTCCTTTATTATTCCAAAATCTTTATTCATAGAGAAATTATATGAATTTGAGATAAACCGTTATATGGGAGGTAGGCGTTAAAGTAGGCGTGTCAACTAAATTTTCCGGCGTAACAATGACATTGACTAGAAGGATATCTGTAGCAAATTTCATTACCGTTGCTCTAATTTGATCGTTTTTATAAGCTTTTAAATTTTATTAACAGTGGATAACGTGAAAAGTGGGCGTAATAGTAGGCGTGTCGAAATTGTTTTTAATAATGAATGTAACTTAGATGTTTCAATATAGTTCTTTATTACTTTAAAGTCTTTATTCGTAGAGAAATTATATGAATTTAAGGTTAGACGTTATATGGGAGGTGGGCGTAAAAGTAGGCGTGCCACATTTATTTTCCGTTAAAACAAAGCATTTGAGCAAAAAGCCATGTTTACAAAATTTCAGAATCGTACATCCAATTTTGTTGCTTTTATGACGTTTTTGTTTTTAAATATACCGAAAAATACACTGT
This sequence comes from Phyto melanocephala, assembly GCA_941918925.1. Lineage (NCBI taxonomy): Eukaryota > Metazoa > Arthropoda > Insecta > Diptera > Rhinophoridae > Phyto > Phyto melanocephala. Next base: position 34,402,346 of record OW799237.1, on the reverse strand, counting down.
GCGGTATAAATTTTTGTACATTTTGATCTATAACTCCTTTCCTAATGCATAGATTTAGGAAAATTTCGGAGAAAAATATTGTTTATATATTTATATATTCGAAGTTTCATGACTCTACGTTAATGCGTTTGGACACAATTCCATTTTATTCGATGTTCGAAGGACACGGTTTTTTCGACCTACTCTTGCTTTACGAGTTATAACTCTCTTCCTAATATTCCGATTTAGCCCATTTTCAATACCAAACCTTGTCTATAAGAGAGATTCTGGCAAAATTTGAGCCCCCCTAGCTTTTTCGGTGCGACCTCTATCGTGCTTTCAACAGACGGACATACGGAGGGACATAGCTAGATCGTAATTTTTTTGGTGGCGGGTATAACAAGTAAGATTGCTATACTCGGCCTTGCCAAATCTGATAATACCCTTCACCATCATGTACATAGGTATAATCAAACATCGTAGCTTAAACTATATTTCATGTTATACGCTATTTTTCCTTATTATTTCCGACGCCATCCTCGATTTTGAATTTTTACGAAGTTTACTGTATTCTACTAGTCAAGCCCTTTTATTTGATACTCATATTTATAGGGTTTAGGAAACAAAATTTCCACCCTTTTGTTTTAGTCGCCATTTTGAATTTTATATTTTTTTAATAATTCACTGTATTCTACTTGTCAAGCACTTTCATTATATCCTTCACCTGTGGTGCACAAGGGTATATCTTTGGCTTGGAGCTAAAAGGTCGAATGTCACTTTTTTGCTCTTTTGAGTTAATCATTGCATTAGATTTGTTTTCTTGCTCTATTGCATTATGGTAAAATAGCTAACGTCATACTTAACCCAGAACAGCTTCATAAATAAAATGCTGGCCAATGTCACTATGAAAGCATATATAAAAGTTAAAGTTCAATTCCAATCTTCTCAAAAGTAAATATTTTTTCCAAGCCACAGATATATAGCTTGTCATTCCGTTTGTAATTTCTACAATGGTTAATTACCATCGCCATGACATAAGAAAACATGGCTTTTAAATTTGTCGCGCCAAATAGCCAGTGTTTTCTTGGCAAGTGACACCTCACTACTCTGTTGGAACCACATATCGTCTAGATCCATGTTCTCAATTTCTGGCCACAACCAGTCCATTATCATCTTGAGAATACGAACACCATGGTAACTGCTTGGCCGACCTCAGTTTCGAGGAAGTACGGGCCGATGACGCCGCCGGCCCATAAACCACACTCACCAAACAATCACACTTTGTGGATGCATCGGCTTTTCAACAATCAATCATGACTTCATATTTGCCCAAATGCGGCAATTCTAGTTTTTAATGAACCCACAGGGGTGAAAGTATTCCTCGTCGTTGAAGATGATTTTCTTTGCAAAGTCACTATTCACTTCTCTCTGTTCAACCAATCATTCAGCGTATTGACAAAGCTTGAAATAAAGTGGTCAGTAGGCTTCAGCTTTTGAGTCAATTGAACCTTGCAAGCGTTTAAATTAAAATCTATATTAATAATTCGCATCAGTGATGTTCGTGAGATGTTCAATTGTTGGGCACGACGACGACTCGATGTTGACGGCTCTTCTGTCATACTATAGCGAACAACAACAATGTTTTCCACAAAACAAACTGCACAAACATGAACAGGTGTATTCACATTTTCTACAGATCCGGTTTGTCGAAATTTGTGCACAATCCTCCCGATTGTGTACACATTTGGTCAATTATGCTGACCAAAAAAAAAAAAATCACGAAGTGCACAAAATGCATTTTGATTTGAATGCCAATTTTCGTAAAAGACTTCAACAAATGTGTACCTGCTCAATTGTGTACTTTTCAATGGTTGAATTTAAAACAAGTAAAAGCGCTATATTCGGCCGTGCCGAATCTTATATACCCTTCACAACGTGTAGTCATGCAATAACAGTAAATTCACGTATGTATGTTTAAAAAACAAAAAAAAAAAAAAATAAAAATAAAAAAAAAATTAAAAAAAAAAAATTATTATATACATATATAATATATATAAAACAAAAAAAAAAAAAAAAAAAATTAAAAAAAAAAAAATTAAAAAAAAAATAATAATAAAAATATATATAATATATTAAATAAAAAATAAAAAAAAAATTAAAAAAAAAAATTTTAAAAAAATTAAAAAAAAAATTTTTTTGGCTCAGCTGGGATTCGATGCCACGTTTTCCCTAACCAGTATACACGTTTGTATGTATGTATGTTGTTGTTGTAATGTTGTTTTTGTGAAAAGAAAATCGAGGTGGTCGTGAGTTTTTGCTCATATCTCAGTTGTTTATGTACCGATGTTTCTGATTTTCAATACCGATCTACTCCCGAATATTTCTGATATTTTAATACCTTACCCGGGTCCAACCTATGTCGGGGGGCTTCAAAAAGTTGATTTCAACATACACACGGACAGACGGACAGACGGACAGACGGACAGACGGACAGACTGACAGAGCTTAATCGACTTCCCTATTCATAAGCTTTCAGAAAATATATACTTTATGGGGTCGGAAATGAAAATTGTAGAAATTTCACACGGAATGACAAACCTATATATACCCTTTTTCACTGTGTGAAGGGTATAACAAAGAAGTATCAAATTAAGTTGGGCAAACCACTCGACTTTAAGGTGTGACTTACAAAACACATTGTGCATTAAGGTTGGACCACCCTTTAGAAATATCAGATACTTTTAATTTTTGTATACCCATTAAAAGGCCATATAGTTATATTAAATGTTTTTATAAGTATGTACATGATGCATTAGTATTAGTATTAGACAGTGCTGCATTAGTATTTGCGGCGCCATGAGGACCACATCGACAATGGCCATTGAGAATATACTATCCATTTGGCCTATTGAGATACAGGTAAAATATGAAGCGGCCTTAGCTGCCACAAGATTAATGGCAATAGATGAGTGGCTTATAAGAGAACATAAGACCAGATACCAAAGAATAACGGATATCTTACCGATGGGAAATATTACGGAATTAACATGTGATAAAATCCCGATGAGATATAAAAATATTAACTGCATCACCATTATACCGGAAGAGGGAGAATGGGATGAGATAATCAGGATGGGAAACACCCATGGAATCGATCTTTACACAGACGGTTCAAAGATTGGTGACCAAACTGGAATGGGCTTGTACGACATAAGCCGAAATAGAAGCAAATACTTCCGTCTACCAGATCACAACACTATTTTTCAGGCTGAGATCATGGCGATTACGGAAGGAATAAAATGGATAAAGGAAACGAATAGCGAAACTCCGATTCGTATCTTTACGGATAGCCAATCAGTGATTAAGACATTGAGAAAGGAGAAAGTTGAATCCCGGAACGTTTTGCAATGCAAGAGCGAGATAAACTCATATGCAAATTGTGAACATCTGGATACCAAGCCATCACGGGCTGATCGGAAACGAGAAAGCCGACAAATTATCCAAAATGGGAGCTCTTCTGAGTACTATAACTTTGGAGAACGCCAAACCCCTTAAACGATTTAAGGATGAACTTAAACGTTGGGCAATGGAAGAACATGTCAGAAAATGGCAAAGCACTGATGTCGGTAAGGTGACAAGAACACTCTGGGGTGACCCAAATCTTGGGAAGTCAAAGGAGATTCTGAGACTAAGTAGACCTACACTTAGGAAATTAACCGGTGTAATTACAGGTCATACGGAGTTGAGAACTCATCTAGCTCGCATGAGATTATCTGAGGAGACGACATGTAGAGCTTGCAAGGAAGAGGATGAGACTCTGGTACACTACCTCTGTCATTGTCCTGCGTTTGGGCATATTAGGCGCGAAAATTTTACAGTGGATACTATGCCAAACTTGGAATACCTGGGGAACTCGAACTGGAGATCCATAAGGCGTTACATTGAGGGGACTGGTTTCTTGGACTAGTCCGTTATTTATGGGAAATTATGTTTATGGTTTTTTGTTTGGGAATTCCGTTTTCCACATGGAGCGCACAACATGCCAACTGGGCATACGTGTATACCTGTCATGGGTTTGGGCTTTTATACCCCTCCCTTTCAACCTAACCTAACCTAGCCTATGTACATGATGCAGTATTTACAGATTTCTGTTTACTTTAGTTTTGAGAATTTTTACACAAATACAGAATTTATTAAAAGTTTTTTCTAAAAAGAACATTTTCATTTTAATAAAGAAAGCATGTACATATCTACATATATAATTAACTAAATTTGTTTTTGTATTTATTTTTGTATGAACATCATTATTGGCAACAACAAGCATCTCAAATTTTAGTGGCACATTTTAAAATTCAATTGAAATCTTTAGAAGAGAAGTAACAAGAGAAAGCCGTTACGAAATATTCTACTAACTTCACATCATTTCAGAAAAACAAAATAAATTTCAACGGCAAAAGAAATGAACCTAAAAGAGCGTTAAATGCATTTCTGTTTAAAACTGAAACATTTTAAAAAGGGTATAAATTAAAAAGGACTTCTTTTTAATTTCTATACATGTGCGTAAAATGCAACAACGGCATCATTAAAGGCTGTAGCAAAAAAAGGGACACAACACATAATGCGTTTACGCACAAACAAATAAAATAGTTACAAACTCTAAAAAGGGTCCTTAGAACAAAAATAAAAACGGTTGTCAGTGTGTGTATGTATTAGAATACTTTATATCTTCGCATAACAACTGAGAAAAAATATATAAAAATATGTATGTGTGTGCGTATTATGCACGTTTCATCATTATCAGCAAGAAAATATAAAAACTACACAAGAGTACTCTGTTGTTTTTAAATGCAAGCACACATACTATATTTGTGCACGCATACAGTTTATGTTTAGTTATGTACATATATGCAAAGAGAGAAAGGACATTATTATTATACCCGCCACCAAAAAAAAAAAATGGTGGGGGTATATTTATTTTGTCTATCTGTTTGTAACACATCGAAATATCCCTTTTAGACCCCACAAAGTATATATTTTCTGAATAGGGGTTAAATTTTATGACGATATAGCTATGTCCGTCCATCTGTCCGCCCGTCTGTCAATCTGTCCGTTTGTCCGTCTGTTAAAAGCACGAAGAGGTCGTACCGAAAAAGGGGCTCAAATTTTTCCAGACTATTTCTTTTACACAAGGTATTAAAAATGGGCTAAATCGGAATATTAGGAAGAGAGTTAAAGCTCGTAATGCAAGAGTAGGTAAGAAAAAACCATGTCTTTCGAATGTGTATTTCCTGACTAAAATAAGTATTTTTTCCTGAAAATTGCTTAAATCTATGCACTAGGTAAGGAGTTATAGATCAAACTGTACGAAAAATTATACCGCACAGTGTATTTTTCGATATATTTAAAATTTAAAACTGACAAAAATAAATGTTCTGAAGCAATCATTGATTTTTGGTCAAAGGCTTTGTAATGTGACACGCTTACCTTCCACATAACGCTTTATCTGAAATTCATATAATTTCTCTATGAATAAAGATTTTGGAGGAATAAAGGACTAAAAAAATATTTAAGTTGTATTTATTAGCAGAAACAACTTCGATACGCCTACTGTAACGCCCACTTTTCACGTTACCTACTGTCAAAGAAATTTAAAAGCTCATAAAACCGATAGTATTATAGGTATGATAATGAAATTTCTTACATACATATATCCTTCTAGTCAATGTCATTATTATGCCAGAAATTAAAGGTGACACGCCCTCTTTAACACCTACCTCCCATATAACACATTATCTTAAATTCATAAAATTTCTCTATTGACAAAGTTGTGGATGAAAAAAAGGACAATATTGAAATATCTCAGTTATATTTTTTAGCAGAAACAATATTGACACGCCAACTTTAACGCCCATTTTCATTGAAAAACTAAATTTACGAAAACATTTTACTAGCATATCGAAGATATACAAAGAAAGTGATACATATTTTAGTATAAAGAGATCATTCCATAGCGATTACTGTTAATACAAAAATAATAAATTTTGTGCTGTAAAAGTACACATAATTAGTGGTGGGTAACAAAAATTCGGCACAGCCGAATAGAGTGTTCTTGTAATTATTTACATCGTCATTATCATCAAATAATAATTTTGTCGTCTATATTGAAAAAACAAAAACTGACATGGAGTCCTTTATTAACATACAAACTCATCCAGTGCTAGGAACACAATTGGGACGAACGACGAATTTCGCCCAATACGGTGAATTCGTCGATAAAAATTCACTGTAAAAATTCGTTGTGTGAAGCACAATAAACACGAAAAAATAAAATAAAAGTTTGTGCAAAGAAAAAAATATTAACCAAAGAGTTGAAATATTTCTAAAAATCAACAAAATAATAAATAACCATCCCTATCGTGAAGTGAAATTTGTTTTCACATCAAAATAAGCATTTAATTTTCTTACATCACAGCATTAAACTTAAGCATACTGACAATTGTTTATTCTTGAACCAAACAAGATATCCTTAAACGATATAAAAACTTTTTTTGAAAATTGTCACATAACCGTTCTCCATTGCCATTATAGTTTTTTTTTTTTAATATATTATTAAACGTATTACGCTTTATATAGTTTTTTACCGTTTTTATTAATTATTGTCTTTTCGCTTCTATGGGTGCATTTAGGGGGTACATAATTCTTTTGAGGAAAATTCAGGGGCAAACATTTTTATTTATTGGCTTGTTATTTCACTATTGTGGTGGTCTAGTAAAATAGCTATTTATACAAAAGTTGGACAAAAGAGTTTGCTGGTGAAACTTTAGACTGTATAGGACATAGCAGATTAATATTACCTTTATACAAAGGTATGTCACTTAATCATACTTTTGCAGGAAAGACAAAAAACTAAATATTTCTGAGAAAAATTGTTTGATTTAGTTTTGCTGGCTAGAACATAATAATAAATCGCCACGATTCACACTGTATAGGGTTTCAGAACGTTACGTCTTAAACAATTTAAGATAATGTGACATACGACCTATTGCTGCCTAAGTTATATATTTTAGAATGACATAAGTCAATTTGCCAGTCATCAATGTAAATTAATGAAACAAAAACTAAATTTTTTTCAGGGCTAAAATACTTTTATTTTTTACACACACTTATTTGTACAACAATGTATTATAAAAATCTTGGAAGTCCTTTGGTATGAGATTTTTTAATTCTTGCAGGTGCCTATACTTTGAGGCTTCGATTGGGCAACTCGATGTCTAGAGTTGCGACCTCTGATCTTGAATCAACATCTCACCTCGTTTCGGTCGCGTGGGTAATGGCGCCGAGTTGTCAGCAAAATTTGTTTTAAAATTAATTAATCCTTCGGCAGTGTACTGATACGCAACCACATCGTTCACACAGGGATCTCAAACGTTTCTTCCTGGTCATTATTATTTTGTAGAAAACAGGATACAATTGTAAAAAAGTCGGATTTTGCCTTGCCGAATGTATAATCGGCAAAAAAATCCGCAGGGAAATAGACTTCTTTTCGCTTCGCTAGTTTTTTTCGATACTTGCATGGACTTTCATTTGCGTGTGACCCACTGCCAGGTATTTTTGTTCGATACAGACGTTGTTTTTGATGCTTGGTTCGAAAAGAGTGTTGGATAATTTTACATTTTGGTTTTGATATCTGCAACCGTCACTCCAAATAATTAACTTAGCAGGTTTTTTTTGCATCAATTTCACTTTGGAAATAGCGTGTTGCGATTGAAGCAAACACATCGCTTTTAAAACCTTCCGTTGCTTCGTGCCATACATAACATATGACATCCTTAGTAGACAAATTATAATACGTTAAATTATGTACCTTCAGCATCGTTTTATAATAATTAACAGCCGCGTTTAAACACGGAGCTAAGAGAACAGCTTGCAAGTCCACGGTGTATGCCTGCACTTATGGACATTCCGCAGATAAAATCTTGTTTTGCTCCTTTTCGGATCGTGTTTGATTGTTCATCGTTGTACTATTTTTATAGATGGCTTCATCAAGATTTCCGTTTTTATACATTGTACATTCATTGCACTGATCTTTTTTTTTGGGGTGTAACTATTCAGGTTAAGTTTTTTTACAATGCTCAAAAAAGTTTTCCATGACGCAGATTGTTTGGTTTCTTCCTGATATTTTTGTACAAAATGACGGTGCATCTCTCTCATGCTACTTCATACGGGCTCAACGGACAATTTGCTTGACGATGCCCTACAAAGAAAGAACACTCCACGCGACATACATACGTCTTTTTGCAGTAACCAAAACAAACATGCTGCACATTCGTCATATTGCAATAGCGTGCAAAAGCTCTCTTCTGATTGCCTGAACGGCATAAGATAAATTGCAGTTGAAGGAGCCGCAATTTTTGTTACAACGCTACAATAAAACCAAATTAAATTTTTTTGACATACAGCCTATTGCATTCACCACGACGATGTGCATCTGTTAAGGTGGCCTTCTACTTGTTGAATGTCGCCCAAAAAATATTCTAACAAACGGAATAAATATTTCAACTGTGGATGGTATTTTAATGGTGAAGTTCATTAATTAATATTTGCCGCAATTTCGTTGCAACATCCAAAATGCTTAAACATTTTAATTCTTTTATTTGTATGTACAAAGCTAACGAGGATGATTTTACAAGACTTGATATATGTGAAGAAACTTGGCTTCAATATGTATTATTAAAACAATACATAACTATTAGTACTATGTGTTGGGTGCCGGAAGCTAAGAGATAACTTCAACGCTCACACTTGGAAACCTAAATGGTCCACTGTGTTTAGATAAGCCATTATTTTCGTAAAAATATAAAATATTTTAAAATAATTTTAGAGAATGCTTTAGGAATTTAGTAATGATAGGATGCTTAGGTGATTTTTTAAATGATTGTTTTTTTAATTAAAAATTTGTGAATTTTATATTTTTCTTGAGGAGGATGCTAAAAAATTAGCTGGCAACACTGTTGTAGATATCATTTGTGCAAAAATAAAATATTTTTTAACCGCTCGACCTCACGAGCAAATTCGCTTGTCAATTATTGCCGTAGAAACTGTCAAATTCTATTGCCAACACAAGATATTAACGTGTGGAACGCATTGCAATGAGTTTAAACATATATTCAACAATAAATTAATTATAATACACTGCTGAGCAATAATATTTTAACACAAGCTGTCAAATTCGATTGCAAAGAAAAACAAATTAAAGCAAACACTATTTTGTCTGTGGCAAAGAGAAATAACTGCTTAAGTCGACATAAACAAAAATTTAGATAATAACTCCAATGCAATTTCGCCATTTTAAACTACCCTCTGGCGATTTTTCAACTTTTTTTGGACAGCTTTACAGGAGGTTATAGCGTAAAAACGTGTTGCCTATATTTTTTCAAACAATCATATCATTTGGAATAATAACTTATTTTAACTTTAAATTTAACTAAATATAAGAAAACTAATATGCTCTCTAATTCATACAGCGCGTAATTCGTTTTATAGTCTTTATTTTAAAGGCAACCAATTGACTAAAAAATTTAAAAAGTGCTTTTATCAAAAAGTTTAATAGACATAAGCAGTTTTTCCTTATTGCCTTAGAAGAGGGCAAAAAAAAATATTAAAATTAACATTACAATATATTGTCATAATTTTAAAGCCTAAGATCAGTTTTTTATATAAAAGGTTATTTTATTATAATGAAATTGTTTTATTGTAGATTTTACTTTATTTGCTTTATTTTGTAAAGAGAAATTGTTAAACGATATTTCGGAATTTGTTTGAATGCGTGTGTTTGTTTTAAACCTAAATATTAGAAATTTACAGGAAACCTTTCAGTACAGTTTTAGGTACGATGTAGTGTAATTTATTATTCTTTAACGGGATTCAAAGAACGCGTTTTATAGAACAAAACACACACACACACACACACACACACACACATACATACATACATACAATCCACATAATTTCATTTTGAGTTAGTTTTGAAAATGTTTTTGCAGCTGCTTAACCAGAGAAATATGGCTTTTCTTTTTAAATACAATTAAGCTAAAAAATTAAGATGCATTTACAAACATTAAAAAAATAGAATTTTTAAAACTTTTAAGCTTTTAACTTTCAATTTTTATATTTCCACGCCATTTATGAAATCTGTGTTAAAATCTCTACGTTTTAAATCTTTTTTTTTTGTTAGTTGCCAGTTTATTGACAATTTTTGATGTTTCTACTGGATATGCATACATATTTATAAATAGAACTGTGAGTGTGTTCATGTGCCTATCATATGTACATACATATGTATATTATTTATATTGTTACGTTTAATACCTTTTAGAAACGTTAATTTATTTCCTTTAAATAAACCGATTTCTTTCGATTCCAATTACTTAGCACACTTTCAATTTATTTTATAAAACTTTACTTGAAAACATTAAAACAAAAATTATTACAGTACTCCATTAACTTATTGTTAAACTTTTTAAACACTATTATGTACTTCAACTCGATGTTTACTTGTTGACGCCTAATGTTCGACTATTAAATTGGCTGTATTTCTTCCATATTTATACTTTAATGGCAGTTCAAGAATATTCCATAAATTTCTGGAACCGAACATAAAAACAGGTTTTGGTTGTAACTAAAATTACACTTAAATCAAAGAGGTGAGTATTACTAAGTATCTTCGGGATTACTTGTCCGTCTATCAGGTAAATATGCATGGTTTGCTGTACGCATTGGATAATCTTCTGCAGTGTCGAGTAAAAGGAAATCGAATTTGCATATGCTTTTTAGTTAAATGTTTACAATTGAAAGAAAGCAGTTTAGTTAGAGTTAAGTTTTTGATACCAAACGAAACAGAGAACAAATTGAGCAAGACACAACTTAAACTGCTATTTTTATACCCTTCACCTGTGGTGCACAAGGGTATATATAGCTTTGTCATTCCGTTTGTAATTTCTACAATATATATTTTCTAAAAGCTTATGAATAGAGGAGTCGATTAAGCCCTGACCGTTTGTCCGTGTATCCGTGTGTTGGTTGTAATCAACTTTAAGAAGCAACTATATGTTTCTCAGATCTGTGTATGGTATCAATCTCTTGAAAATATCCCGGAATGAATCGCTATTGAAATTCAGCACAATCGCCCCATAACTTTCTGAGATATGAACAAAAAACCACGACCACCTCGTTTTTTTCACAATTACAACAACAACATACATATATACTGGTTAGAGTAAACGTAGCATCGAATCCCAGCTGAGCCAAAAAAAAATTTTTTTTATTTTATTTTTTTATTTTTATATTATTTGTATTTTTATCAATTTTTTTTAATTTTAAAAAAAATTTTTTTAATTTTTTTATTATTTTTTTGTTTGTTTTTAATATATTATTTTTTATTTTTTTTTAGAAACACATACGTAAACTCAATTTATAATTTTGCAATGGGATGTTTTTATATATGTATGTTTTTTTATTTTATATGAGATGAATGGTGATACAAACAATTGTTATTGCATGACTACACGTTGTGAAGGGTATATAAGATTCGGCACGGCCGAATATAGTACTGTTACTTGTTTTTTTTTGTCTGAAAGTATTTTTGCTTAACGTCTAAACTAAACTCTATAAGTATGCTGTAGATTATTTATAAAAGGCTAAACAAAATGTGAAATTCATTAAAATATAAATCAAACTAATTCTGTAAAAGGGTCGCCGCTTAAGCTTGTTCGTCTCGAATAGGCAGACATGATTTCATGATTCTATTAACCACATCAGTTACTCTTTTTATCACTTTATAAAGTCTATCCACATGGCTTTACGGTCATTGTGATTTTTAAAGTTAAACTATCAGAACTAACAAACGCGTTTACATCGATCGCAACTAAAATGTAACGGTTTCCGCCAATGATAAAAAAATGGCCTGTTTTATCAATTGATATTCGCTCAAAGGGGACACAAGAAGCTCAAGCTACTTAAGACTTATGTATGTACATTTACTAAGCCTTTGGCTTAAATGTTAACTATCCAATTAGCCACAGCATCCGATGAAGGGTATAGGCATGCGTTATTTACCTATGGGCTATTCCGCTGGGAGCAGTATGATTTCATTTTCTGTTGGTGTTTGATTACCGGCAGGCCATTTTCCTGGTTTTGTGTTTAAAACTAAAGTCATTTAATCTTACGAGCTAGCAACCCTTTCCTTTTTGTGTTTCCTCGTTTTGTGTTAAAAACTGAAATTTGGCCGGTCTGGTCAATTTTTAGTGTTGTCGATGAAGATATTTAATGTATTTTTATACCCTTCACACAGTGAACAAGTACATATTAGCATTTCTTAATATATTTTTTTTATTTATGTATTAGTTGAGCTTGAGGTCAAGTTTTTAAAATTTTTATTTTAGATATATAATTTTTAAAATTATTTTAATACAAGTAAGAGCGCTATATTCGGCCGTGACGAATCTTATATACCCTTCACAAAGTGTAGTCATGCAATAACAGTGGTTTGTGTCACCATTCATCCCATATGATATACGTACATACATATAAAAACATACATATATAAAAACGTCCCATTGTAAAATTAAAAATTCACGTATGTATGTTAAAAAAACAAAAAAAAAAAGAAAATTTTTAAAAAAATTAAAAAAAAAATATTTAAAAAAAAATTTAAAAAAAAAATTTAAAAAAAAATTATTATGTATATAATATATATAAAACAAAAAAAAAATAAAAAAAAATTAAAAAAAAAAATAATAAAAAATAATAATAAAAATATAAATAATATATTAAATAAAAAATAAAAAAAAAAATAAAAAAAAAAATTAAAAAAAAAAATTTTAAAAAAAATTAAAAAAAATTTTTTTTTGGCTCAGCTGGGATTCGATGCCACGTTTTCTCTAACCAGTATACACGTTTGTATGTATGTTGTTGTTGTAATGTTTTTGTGAAAAAAAAATCGAGGTGGTCGTGGGTTTTTGCTCATATCTCAGTTGTTTATGTACCGATGTTTCTACTCCCGAATATTTCTGATATTTTAGTACCTTACCCGGGTCCAACCTATGTCGGGGGGCTTCAAAAAGTTGATTTCAACATACACACGGACAGACGGTCAGACGGTCAGACGGTCAGACGGACAGACTGACAGAGCTTAATCGACTCCCCTATTCATAAGCTTTCAGAAAATATATACTTTATGGGGTCGGAAATGAAAATTGTAGAAATTTCACACGGAATGACAAACCTATATATACCCTTTTTCACTGTGTGAAGGGTATAAACATACAAATAAAACATACAAAACATACATACATACGTGAATTTATAATTTTACAATGGGACGTTTTTATATATGTATGTTTTTATATGTATGTACGTATTTCATATGGGATGAATGGTGACACAAACCACTGTTTTTGCATGACTACACGTTGTGAAGGGTATATAGGATTCGGCATGGCCGAATATAGCGCTCTTACTTGTTTTTACACGCTTTGTTATCGCCAGAATATCTTGCCTCGCAACGCAATTGTTTTTTTTTTTGCAGGCCACCAACATTGTATAAAGCACACCAGTAATTTGTCGCCTGGTGTTAAGCATAATAACTTCTTGAGTTTGTGTAAGTAATACCTGGTCTTGTGTTTCACTCTGAAGAACAAAATAAGAATTCTTGGTGAGCTCATGTAGACCAGCACCGATGCTGGAAAAACTTGCTGACAAACCACCTAAAATAGGTACAAAGGCATAGCAAATTACGTGAAACATGCATTATTTGGGCGTAGTCAGTTCTTAACAGATCCATGCTTTGATTCTTTTTGAAATTCATTCTATGTTTTTCAGATGTAGTTACAGTTATATCATCAGTATACAACAGCCATATCTTCTAGTAAAGCCGTTTCATAAATTCTAAAACGTTTGCTTAAACGTTCAAATATGGCCGGAGTATTGCAAAGTTTAAACGTTATCAAATTCAATATAACCTGCCACTTGCTGCTTTCTCCCTGCTTCTGTTAGATATTTCCACATGCCAAAACATCTTTTCATCAATTCTACAGGGGAGAGAGAACCTTTTTGCCCAGCTAACGTGTCTAGAATTTTATCTGTTTTAGGTAGTAAATTAATTTTTGCAAAGCTTTTTGAAGCACGTTAAATTTATCTCATTTAAGTATTTTTTGAAAAAATATAAAAAAATGCGTTAAACGCACCACAAAGGCCCCGGCGAGATTCGAACTCACGATCTCCTGTTTACTAGACAGGCGCTTTAACCAACTAAGCCACGGCGCCTTGTTATCAACCACTTGCATAACATCACACAAAAACGTCAGATCTATTGTGTTGTTTGAAACAAATTATTCAATAATGTTAATTAATCACAATAACAACTACTTTTTCATAATGGTGTGTGTCTTATGTAAACATATATTATATGTTGTACATTCACAATAACATTAAAAAACAAAACAGTAAATGGTGTAGGAATTTGCTAATATTTTTAATGTAGTGTTGTATAAAAATAAAATGTTATTTAGTTACTCTAAATTATATTGAGAGATTAGAATAATTTGATTAGCCAGTAATATCAATAAAAATTTTTTGAAATTCATACATATCTTCGTACCAATAAGGTAAGGTAAGGCTTATGGCTGTTTTTTTTTTATATCCGCCACCAAAAAAATGGTGGGGGTATATTTATTTTTAGATTCCGTTTGTAACACATCGAAATATCCATTTTAGACCCCATAAAGTATATATATTCTTAATCGGGGTTTGATTTTAGCCATGTCCGTCCGTCCGTCTGTTGAAAGCACGATAGAGGTCGCACCGAAAAAGCTAGGTGGCTCAAATTTTGCCAAAATCTTTCTTTAAATTTATTTTAATGAATTTAAATTAATTTAAATTAGATGTATGATTCTGAAATTTTGCAACCATTACTTTTTGGTCAAAGGCTTTGTTCTAAAATTTTTATTTAAAATTCATATAATTTCTCTATGAATAAATTTTTGGAAGAATAAAGGACTATATTGAAATATCTTAGTTGTATTTTGTAGCAGACACTTTATTGACACGCCTACTTTAACGTCCACTTTCATTGTAAGACTTAAATTACCAAAATATTTTACTAGCATATTGAAGTTATACAAAGAAAGTGATACATATTTTTGTATAAAGAGATTATTCCATAGCGATTACTGTTAATAACAAAACAATAAATTCTGAGCTATAAAAGTGCATAAAATTGGTGGTGGGTATAAAAGATTCGGCACAGCCGAATATAGCTTTCAGCTCTTGTTTAAGTAGGTATTTTCTTGGTTGGATATTTTTATTTTTTTTTAATTTTACAAGAAGAAAATTTATCTTGTATTTATTATACTATTTAATTGTAGTAAAGCAGTAACAGCCAGGGTATATTAAACTATGTAGACTCAATTAATCAGCTGATCATCAGCTGCTACTTTCCATATGTCAAAATTTCATATATTCCCTCTTTTTTCCTGTAATTTACAATTGTCGAATTTCATATAAAAAAAATTCTATCAAAAAAATCCTCTGCTATTCTGCTATTATAGTGAATGAATATGGGCATTTCCATTAAGATGTTAAATGGGGTCACGAACGTACGTTCGTACGCTTTTGATGTACAAAAAGTATAGAAAACAAAACTTTTCCTAGCTTTTTTTATTACTAATCGATGGCATTTTGGCAGCACTATGTTAAGTGCAAAAGATGGATTTCATCGAGTTTAAGTTTTCATAATAATAGTTATAAACATGTGGTCACGAACGTACGCAAAATAGAAGTCAACTGTGGCTGACAGTGAAATGTAAAAATCTGCGAAATTTAACGGAATATTCAAAAGTTATAAATTTATTTTAAAAGCGTATTAATGTAGGTATCTATTCAGTATTTACACAATAAAATATCTCTATTGGTTTTTGTTTAATTGGCTTTAGTACCGGTCGCGAACGTACGGGTCGCGTTATAGTGGGCGTTATAGTAGGCGTGTCGAAGTTGTTTCTCCTAATAAATATAACTTAGATATTTTAATATAGTCCTTTAATCTTCCAAAATCTTTATTCATAGAGAAATTATTTAAATTTAAGGTAAAGAGTTTTATGGGACGTGGGCGTGTCATATTTATTTTCCGTAAGTACAAATCCTTTGATTAAAAGGCAATATATGCAAAATGTCAGAATCGTACATCTCATTTTGTCAGTTTTAAATTTTAAATATACCGAAATATACAATATGATCTATAACTCCTCTCCTAATGCATAGATTCAAGCAATTTTCAAGGAACATATTGTTTTTACTCAGGAAATATATACTCAAAGTTTCATGGTTCTACGTTAATGCGTTTGGGCACAGTTGCTTTTATACGATGTTGGAAGTACATGTTTATACCCTTCACCTGTGGTGTACAAGGGTATATATAGCTTTGTCATTCCGTTTGTAATTTCTACAATTTTCATTTCCGACCCCATAAAGTATATATTTTCTGAAAGCTTATGAATAGAGAAGTCGATTAAGCCCTGACCGTCTGTCCGTCTGTCCGTCTATCCGTCTGTCCGTCTGCCCGTCTGTCCGTGTGTTGGTTGAAATCAACTTTTAGAAGCAACTATATGTTCCTCAGATCTCTATATGGTATCAATCTCTTGGAAATATTCAGGAATGAATCGCTATTGAAATTCAGCACAATCGCCCAATAACTTTCTGAGATATGAGCAAAAAACCACGGCCACCTCGTTTTTTTACACAATTACAACAACAACATACATACATAAATATATGTAAAAACCATACAAAAAAAGAAAAAATTACAAAAAGAAAAAATATTAAAAATAAAAAAAAAAATAATAAAAAAAATTACAAAAAAATTTTAAAATAATTTAAAAAAAATTTTAAAAAATTTTTTAAAAATTTTTTTTTTTATTTGCAAATTAGTGACGCCGAGTTAAATTAAAATCTGTAATTTCTGGCACCTGTTGACGTTTAATGCAAAGTTATTACAATAAAATGATGTTTTCGGTCGCGAACGTACGATTAAAAAATATATAAGCAATAATGTAAAAAATTACCCGTTAATCTAACTTTTTTTGTTCTCCTTACACTTTTCTCTTCTTAATTGACTGTAATATAGAAATTTTGAAGAAAGATTGCAAACATAATACATTTTTATACCCTTCACACAGTGAAAAAGGGTATATATAGGTTTGTCATTCCGTGTGAAATTTCTACAATTTTCATTTCCGACCCCATAAAGTATATATTTTCTGAAAGCTTATGAATAGGGAAGTCGATTAAGCCCTGTCAGTCTGTCCATCTGACCGTCTGTCCGTCTGACCGTCTGTCCGTGTGTATGTTGAAATCAACTTTTTGAAGCCCCCCGACATAGGTTGGACCCGGGTAAGGTATTAAAATATCAGAAATATTCGGGAGTAGATCGGTATTGAAAATCAGAAACATCGGTACATAAACAACTGAGATATGAGCAAAAACCCACGACCACCTCGATTTTCTTTTCACAAAAACAACATTACAACAACAACATACATACATACAAACGTGTATACTGGTTAGGGAAAACGTGGCATCGAATCCCAGCTGAGCCAAAAAAATTTTTTTTAATTTTTTTAAATTTTTTTTTTTAATTTTTTTTTTATTTTTTTTATACCCTTCACCTGTGGTGCACAAGGGTATATATAGCTTTGTCATTCCGTTTGTAATTTCTACAATTTTCATTTCCGACCCCATAAAGTATTTATTTTCTGAAAGCTTATGAATAGAGGAGTCGATTAAGCCCTGACCGTCTGTCCGTCTGTCCGTCTGTCCGTCTATCCGTCTGTCCGTCTGCCCGTCTGTCCGTGTGTTGGTTGAAATCAACTTTTAGAAGCAACTATATGTTCCTCAGATCTCTATATGGTATCAATCTCTTGGAAATATTCAGGAATGAATCGCTATTGAAATTCAGCACAATCGCCCAATAACTTTCTGAGATATGAGCAAAAAACCACGGCCACCTCGTTTTTTTACACAATTACAACAACAACATACATACATAAATATATGTAAAAACCATACAAAAAAAGAAAAAATTACAAAAAGAAAAAATATTAAAAATAAAAAAAAAAATAATAAAAAAAATTACAAAAAAATTTTAAAATAATTTAAAAAAAATTTTAAAAAATTTTTTAAAAATTTTTTAAAAAAAAATTTTTAAAAAAATTAAAAAAAAAATATAAAAAAAATTAAAAACAAAATATAAATAATATATTATATAAAATAAAATTTTTTTGGCTCAGCTGGGATTTGATGCCACATATATTCTAACCAGTATATACATATGTACGTATTTGATATGAGATGAATGGTGATACAAACAATTGTTATTGCATGACTACACGTTGTGAAGGGTATATAAGATTCGGCACGGCCGAATATAGCACTGTTACTTGTTTTTACCTACTCTTGCATTGCAAGCTATAAATCTCTTCCTAATATTCCGATTAAGCCCATTTTCAATATTGAACCAACCTTGCTTATAAGAAATATTCTGGCAAAATTTGAGCCCCCTAGCTTTTTCGGTGCGACCTCTATCGTGCTTTCAACAGACGGACATAGCTAGATCGTCATAAAACGAAACCCCTATTCAGAATATATATACTTTATGGGGTCTAAAATGGATATTTCGATGTGTTACAAACGGAATGACACCACCACCATTTTTTTGGTGGCGGGTATTAAAAATTTTAGTTACGGTCGCTAACGTACGAAATTTTGCAAATAAAAAAGAAACTTTATTTAATTGTAAGCCAGAAGTTTTTTTTTATTTGCAAATTAGTGACGCCGAGTTAAATTAAAATCTGTAATTTCTGGCACCTGTTGACGTTTAATGCAAAGTTATTACAATAAAATGATGTTTTCGGTCGCGAACGTACGATTAAAAAATATATAAGCAATAATGTAAAAAATTACCCGTTAATCTAACTTTTTTTGTTCTCCTTACACTTTTCTCTTCTTAATTGACTGTAATATAGAAATTTTGAAGAAAGATTGCAAACATAATACATTTTTATACCCTTCACACAGTGAAAAAGGGTATATATAGGTTTGTCATTCCGTGTGAAATTTCTACAATTTTCATTTCCGACCCCATAAAGTATATATTTTCTGAAAGCTTATGAATAGGGAAGTCGATTAAGCCCTGTCAGTCTGTCCATCTGACCGTCTGTCCGTCTGACCGTCTGTCCGTGTGTATGTTGAAATCAACTTTTTGAAGCCCCCCGACATAGGTTGGACCCGGGTAAGGTATTAAAATATCAGAAATATTCGGGAGTAGATCGGTATTGAAAATCAGAAACATCGGTACATAAACAACTGAGATATGAGCAAAAACCCACGACCACCTCGATTTTCTTTTCACAAAAACAACATTACAACAACAACATACATACATACAAACGTGTATACTGGTTAGGGAAAACGTGGCATCGAATCCCAGCTGAGCCAAAAAAATTTTTTTTAATTTTTTTAAATTTTTTTTTTTAATTTTTTTTTTATTTTTTTTATACCCTTCACCTGTGGTGCACAAGGGTATATATAGCTTTGTCATTCCGTTTGTAATTTCTACAATTTTCATTTCCGACCCCATAAAGTATATATTTTCTGAAAGCTTATGAATAGAGGAGTCGATTAAGCCCTGACCGTCTGTCCGTCTGTCCGTCTGTCCGTCTATCCGTCTGTCCGTCTGTCCGTCTGCCCGTCTGTCCGTGTGTTGGTTGAAATCAACTTTTAGAAGCAACTATATGTTCCTCAGATCTGTATATGGTATCAATCTCTTGGAAATATCCAGGAATGAATCGCTATTGAAATTCAGCACAATCGCCCCATAACTTTCTGAGATATGAGCAAAAAACCACGACCACCTCGTGTTTTTTCACAATTACAACAACAACATACATACATACATACATACATACATACATGTAAAAAACATACCAAACAAAAAAAATTACAAAAAAAAAAAATATTAAAAATAAGAAAAAAATAATAAAAAAAACTACAAAAAAAAATTTAAAAAAAATTTTAAAAAAAATTTAAAAAAATTTTTTAAAAATTTTTCTAAAAAAATTTTTTTAAAAAATTTTAAAAAAATAATAAAATATAAATAATATATTAAATAAAATAAAATAAATTTTTTTTGGCTCAGCTGGGATTCGATGCCACATTTATTCTAACGTGTACGTATGCACGTATTTTATATGGGATGAATGGTGATACAAACAATTGTTATTGCATGACTACACGTTGTGAAGGGTATATAAGATTCGGCACGGCCGAATATAGCACTGTTACTTGTTTTATTTTTTATTTAATATATTATATATATTTTTATTATATATTATATATGTATATAATAATTTTTTTTTTTAAATTTTTTTTTTTTAATTTTTTTTTTATTTTTTTTTTGTTTTTTTAACGTACATACGTGAATTTACTGTTATTGCATGACTACACGTTGTGAAGGGTATATAAGATTCGGCACGGCCGAATATAGCGCTTTTACTTGTTTTCATGTAAGATACTTAAAAATAAAATGTCTTTAAAAGTAGCTTAAAAAGAAAATATAAAATATTCCAGTTTCCAGTCCAATTTCCTCAAGTATAACAGCTAAGATAAGCTATGACACCATTCTATTACAAAAACATAGACTTTTTTTTAAAGTTATAAAAAGTAAAACACGTTGATAATCAAAATTTTATTTTTCAGTCCTGGTTAACCATTCTTAGGAAATGCCCATTTATTGTTTGTTTAAACATCCTCCAGTAATGCGGCATTCTAATATGTTGTGAATAAATTTTTAATTTGCATTTGTAATCTGACCAAACTGTTTTTCCAATCAGGTCCCGTACAAGTAGGCGGCCCTAGAGAGTTGAATTTATTTGCAATTTCTTACCACTCTTCTTTTGTGTCCACTTTGTGTAGGCTATTATGGTAGGACATGGCAACAGTTCTGAGTTTTCTTCCAAAAGTTGCACCCATATTTCAAATTGCTCTGGCGTAGTAGTTTTTATTATAAAATTTTGTTTACAATAATACTCGTATTAATAAAATAGCAAAGTTTATTACCTAAAAATACACTTACATTCTTGAAGCTTTAATTTTTTATAATTTGTATACACTTTCTGAGATATGAGCAAATAAACACGACTGACTCAGTTCTTGCGCTTATTTTTACCACAATAATTAAAATTTTCTATCCCTAGGATAATTTATAGACACGGGTGTTACTATTTGTAGATTTGGTATGCCTGTGGAGATATTTATAAAAAATGTTGGATAAATTGGTTACTAATTGGCAAAGTTATAGGTAAAAATGATTTAAATTTTTTTAAGTATATTGAATTTTTTCAAACTCCTAAATTATTTTTGAACACGCTTAAAATACCAAATTATAAGCCGTAATCTCAAAAATTACTTCTAAGAAAAACTAACAAATCAGTCGGTGTTTTTCCTAAAATTTACAAACGGAAATCGATATTTTTCAGTTTCTATACAACCGAAAAAGCTAATATGAGAATCAAATGAAAGGGCTTGAGTACTAAAATATAGTTAGCTATGAAAAGAAAAAAATCCAAGCGTGAGTCCTAGATTAATTGTCCCCTTTAACCCTCATAATATTGGCATCAAATAAAAGGGCTTGACCATTACAATGTCGTAAACTGTTAAAAAAGTTTAAAATCCAAGATGGCGTTGAAACAAAATGGCAAAAAAAAATTTTTTAACCCCAACAATATGGGTATCAAATGAAAGGGCTTGACTAGTCGAATACGGTTAACTATAAAAAAAAAATTTTAAATTATAAATGGCGTCGGAAATAATGAAGAAAATCGTGTTTTACTTGAAATCTAAAATCTAGGCTTAAGTAGCTACAATGT
Source organism: Phyto melanocephala (assembly GCA_941918925.1). Taxonomy (NCBI): domain Eukaryota; kingdom Metazoa; phylum Arthropoda; class Insecta; order Diptera; family Rhinophoridae; genus Phyto; species Phyto melanocephala. Next base: position 34,380,393 of record OW799237.1, on the reverse strand, counting down.
GGTATTTATACCAATGTACATGACGGTGAAGGGTATTATCAGATTAGAATATGGCACTCTTACTTTTTTTATCTTTCGTAAGAAACGAAATGAACTATTATTTTTCAAGTTTTGGCAGTCGAAGTCCACACTCGCGTTATATAATTTGTAAAATATTTTGTAACCGAAATGCATTTATGTGGTTTTTAAGAACAAATCAAATTCAATGATTTGCAAGCGTTATTCGTTTGTTAAGGTATGTCCGCATTTTAAAAATATTTATTGAAATTGACGTTACCACTAAAATGTATTATATTTGCCCTTATAAATAAAGGGTGATTTTTTATGAATTAAATTTTTCGGGCTGGGTTGGTAATTGTGTCCAAACTGCATGTATCAAAGTGTTCAGTATACTCTGCCATTTCATCATAGAGAAACTCACAAACGAGCAACGAATGCAAATCGTTAAAATTTATTATCAAAATTTGTGCTCGATGGAAATCCTTTGTTTTATCGAAAAATTGTGTTCAACGATGAGGTTAATTTCTGGCTAAATGGATACGTGAACAAGCAAAACTGTCACATCTTGGGTGAAGAACAGCTACATGCCGTACAATACTTACCAATGCATCCCGAAAAAACGTGAGTTACGATATCGAGCCTTGATACGCGACTTTTTTTTACCCCAATTGGCTGAGTTGGACTTGGTTAATAAAGGGTCCGCCAAATAATTTTTTTTTTTGAAAATGCTATAAAAAAAGTGTAGCTTCGGTTGTGTGGCACGTAGCGCCGCACAGAGGAGTATTTGACCTGAAAAGCTGTCCAAAATTATTAAACGTGTTTTTTGAATTAAAAGTTCTAGTTTTTTTATAGTTTTAGGTGTAGTATGATATAAGAAATCTAGTGGCAGATTTTGAAAAAACTAAAATTACACTGCGCAACAAAAGTACACTGCGCAAAAAAAAATTTGTATTGTCTCTGCTAGAAATAAAAGTATGTGGACTATATTGATTTTGATTAATCTGTTAATTCAAATCTGTTCTCCGTTTTTCTCTAGTACGTAAGGATTTAATTTTAAAGGCGTGGCATATTTCACTCTCTAAATCGTTGGGTTGCCTAATACATTTTGTCATAACTTGAAAATGGATTCTCCGATATTAATAGCAGGAGATGCACCGAAAAATTCTGCTTAAACTAACCAAACACATTTCTTTTCTATCTATTACTATTTCGGAGTTATTAAAAATGTAATGGCGAAAAAAAAAATTTTCCTGCAAAATTCGTCAAATTTTTTGCTTTCAAAATGCCATAAAAAAAGTTTAAGAACCAAAAATTTAAATTTTTAAGATTTTTCCAAAAGCCACATTCCTAAGGAATAAAGGTCGGTATAAATAGTAAAACTCAATTAGCAAATGTTGATTTTAAAGGTTTAAACTCATTCTTAACAGAGTGTATGTACATGTATACATATGATTTACGGTCTAATTAAAAAAAATTTTTTTTTGTGAAAATTGTAAGGCTCTTATGAAACAGTATTTTTTTATGAAAAAAGGCTTTATTATATTTATTTTATATTATTTAATACTTAATATACGGAAAAGTTAAACTAATAAAAATTCCTTAATAATTATTATATCGTATTGTATATCCTTATTAGCTGCATCATCGGTGTCAGGAAGAAGAAGTGTGATGGTTTCTGATGAAAAAGATTTTTAATTAATCCGTTGGGTCACTGCTCAGAAATAACCTATTCAAGACATCTCGATTTGTATCGCTTCTGCTGAATTTCCTCGAATTATTCGTACGATATAATCGTAAGTGCTTATTTCTGGCCTCGGCAGCTTCTTCTGACAATTGGATGGTAGCCTGATAGCTGGGTGCCCATGTATTTTTCATGTACCTATATTTATTTTTTGTAAACTTATTTTTGTGATTAATGCTTTTAATAATTATTCTTATTAGGCACGTATATTTATTTTTGTAACATATAATGTTTTGTAGAGCAGGTATATAAAAATATCTTTTATAGGGATGTGTGGGACATTCCCTTATAACTATTATGGATAATAAAGAATTTTTCAAATTTTTAATTATAGGCAGGTATTAACATTGTAAAGTGTGAAAAGTGATGTGAATAACAGTTAAAATCAATAATTCGAAATACATAAAAGTTTATGACGATATAAATGTATAAGAAAAAGTGCCTGATAAGCAAAAATGGAAGAAATGTGAAAATTTAAAAAAATCGTCAAAAATAATGGCGCAAACTTGCGCAATTTTTTTTTTTGTTTCTAAAATTAGAGATTCCAAATTTTATTGTGGTATCAAACATAATTCGTAGCTAACCTCACTTTCAAAAACCTCTTTTTTTTCTTTTTTTTTTTTTTTTTGCAAAAAAAAATGGGTATAATTTTTTTTTTTTAGCTTTTGAACGAATTGTTTCAACATGAATATTCAACATATTTCAATTTTTTTTTTCTTTTTTAAATAACTTTTCATCAAACCTTTCAGCAAAAAAAAATTATTGTTAAACCTTCATTCGTTTAGCCGTAAAAAAATATCATAAAAACATCCAGAAACCGAAAAAAACATTTAAATCTCATATAATTTTCTTCACTTTCCTGATTTTAGCAGGGTCTCAGAGCTACAAATCGCAACTAAAAGTGTTAAAAATTTACAATATAATGTAAAATATTGTTGTCTGTCGAGCTGCGTCCTTAGTTCTTAAAATTCAGTTTTGCCTTCTTGGCCAGCTTTTCAGGTCAATTACTCCTCTGTGCGCCGTCCTGTTGAAACCAAATGTTGCCAATATCCTCCTCTTTAATTTTTGTGAACAAAAATTCGTTCAACATGGCACGATAACGATCGCCATTGACTACGGCTACTCCTTGCTCATTTTCGAAGGCAAAAGTCCCAATTATGCCTCTAGACCAAAACCCGCACCAAACAGTGACTCGTTTTGGGTGTATCGGCTTTTCAATCTATGCGTGCGGGTTTTCTGTGCTCCAAATGCTTCATCTGAAAAGATGATTTTTTTTTTGGCAAAATCGGCCAGCGTTGTTCAAGCGTATACACAACCATATTCGTTCAGCGGAAGGATAAAACTAATTATCTGTCAAATCAGACATGAGCTAAGTGTTACCATTCACGAAATAAGCACTAGTTGAAAAAAAAAAACGTTAGAAGGCGGACCTGTTATATGTAGGTTTTTTATATGTATGTGCGTATTTTATATGAGATGAATGGTGATACAAACAATTGTTATTGCATGACTACACGTTGTGAAGGGCATATAAGATTCGACACGGCCGAATATAGCACTCTTACTTGTTTTTTAAATAAAACTCTTTTGTTTTATAAAAAATAACATAAAAATTATTGCTTTAATAAACTTTATAAAATATATTAAAAAAATTGTAAAATTTTGAAAAATTATAAATGCAATTTGTCTGACTTGCAGTTATACTTCTTCTATCTTTAAATATACAATTAATAATACTGCTAAAATAACCTAAAAATGTAATTTGTTCTTAGTTGCTTTCTGCAAAATAAATATAAAATAGTTGAGAAAGAATCATACAAAACATAAACTTGTTAACATAAATGAACTCTGTAAATGTAACAGATTTAACATTTTATCAACAGTTCTATAATTATGGCTGTAGATTATAGTTCTGTTATTAAAACCCAAACAGTTTCATTCTTACACTTAAAAAAAAAAATAGGAAATTTCCAATATGTTTTTAAAAACTGTTACAATTATTTAAATAAATCAGTAAAATTATTAACATTTAGCATTTTATATAAATATTTAAACTTAATGTACAGGGGTGTTTTCTTATTTAGAAGATTTCTAGTTTTATGCATTACAAAACTTTAATTAGCGTTTCTCTTTTTTTATAAATTTCTCTTTTATATTTATACAATAATATTACACTTGGTTTTTGTCTAATAACAATTTATACGCAAAACAAAAAAACTATAAAAATGCATTTAGTTAATTTAATACTTTTTGGGTCCAAATATTTACTATAATTTTAACATTTTCTTTTTTGACAAAAAATATTTAGATGTCGGTTTCTTTAGTTATATTTATTATATGTATTACTCTATTCATAGGTTAATAACAATAAATAAATGAAATACAACTAAGTTTATTAAATATCTAATAAATATACAACAAGGAGAACAATTTAACTCTAACAGCAGTATAAAACAATGCATTTTTTGCTCATTTCTCCTAAATGCAATTTCCTTTAGAAGAATTTTTTAACAATTATGGCTGTAAATTGTTAAAGTTTCTTTACAGAAAATGCTTTCTATTATAATCTAGTAATTTAAGATGTGCGTTTGTGTATCGATGTTTTCGAAGTGGAGAAATGAGGATGAAACTTTGAGTATTCCTAGACCAACCATTCACTGGCAAAGGAATATTTAAGCGGTTTACAACTTCTGCTGAGTATCATTGTGTATTTTTTGTTATTGTCCTCAACAATGGGAGTAGCAGCAGCAGCAGCAGGAGTAGTACCACCAGACCCCTGATTATAATGGTAATTATGATAATTTAAACAGTCATTATCATAGCTTTGTAAGTGTAATTTACATAGATTTACATAGGATAAATGACTGCCACACTTATTGCAGTTGACTAAATTACTGTGCGAACTGTGACAACTAACACTACTGGAACTATTAACACTAGCACTACTATCGAAACTCTTAAGACTATTTTTACTAGTTGTGTGGGGATTGCAGCTAAAATAAGTTTGTTTTTGCTCATTACTTGTAGCTGGCGATCTAAATTTAAAGTTAATATCATATACTGGTTCTCGAATACATTTGCTGTTAACGTTATCTTTAGCGAGATGCAACGAATTAAGTTTAGTTTTAGTTGTACGAGTACTTGCACGAGCATTGTAAGCATAATTTGTATTATTAGGAATATATTTACTATTTTTGCCACTTTTATTTATAATATTAGTATCAATAGATTTATTAGGTTGTGTTTTTGTTGTTGTTGGTGATATTTTTTCCTTGTTATTGTCATGGACATGATTAAACTGACTACACTGTTCATTATTTCTATTCTTGTTTAATTTAGCACCATGTCACACGTTGGTACCCTGTTGTCCAGGTATAACCGAATTGCAATTCGTTTCTGGCTTAAATGATTTATCGTAGCGCTCACGACAATTGCCTTTAGTGGCGAAACAAAATTTATATATTATATACATGGGTATACACAGAACCGAAGAACAAGTGACGGCCCAGCCGACTTTAATGCTCCATTCAGGATATTTATATTCTTCTCCTAGCATGTCCTCGTAACCCAAAAATGAAAATATGAATATGGCCTGCAAAAGAAAGAAACGTTTTACTCAAGTTTCAATTTTTAAAACATTTAATTTGTTTAAACACGGACCAGTAAAAATACCGGACTAATATACGTCCAACATATGCGCCAAAAGAGACCAGGCCTTTTACCCAACATCTGTTCTACGTCTGCTGAAAAACGATCTACACCATAGAACCAAAATACACCAGCCGCTTCGACAAAGACTACGAAAAGTATAGCCAATCCAGGTCCGTACACGTTCAAAAAGTTCACCAAGAATACGCCACCCTGCAAGAGAAAGAAAATAAACTGTATTTGTAGAAACTATTTAAAAAAAAATTTAATATATTAAACGGATTAACAATTGATAACTAAATGATAACTAAGACATTCACCCTACTTTCAGCAATTTGTTTTTTTTCTTTTTGAATCAGTCATAGTGAAGTTTGTAAGCTAATAGAATTCGGTAATAATTAATTTGGGAAAAAATTGGTAATACCGGTTTTTCTTTATAGATATATATCTTCGCTGCTCTGACGTAATCGGTTATGTGACAACTTTAAAAAAATTTTTATTGATCTATTTTGAAGATTTATTGGTCGTACATCTATCCACCAAACTGTTTGAGGATATATTGATTAATAGAAAAATAAACAATAGTCAATATGCGTGAGTTGAATACTGTGAAGTAACAAAGTAAAATGCTTTTTTGTGATCTCCTGAAAAATCAATAAAAAACACATAACTGAATTTGTTAGAGCAACGGCGATATATATGTATGTATTTTAGGTTGGGAACATTTTTTAAACTGGCGGCCATTTTGTCAGTGATTTACATTTAGTTTATTTTGGCATTTCAATATGAATAGACTGACGCCTGAGCAACGCTTCCAAGTTGTGCAAATCATGGTTCTTTTCGAAAAACGTATCTCGCACTGCGTCCATTTTATGGTCAACATAATCGTCCATCACTTTTGTTTGATTGCATACGTCAACTGCCGTATTTGGTAGACTTGGGCACAAATCGTAGCTTTAGCTCATTTTTGCCAATAACCTCGGTCGTTCTTTTTTCACGAACCCCTATTATATTACAATGTGGTCTGTGCAAAAAAATTAACTAGGTTGTTGGAAAAAACAAACTAAAGTAATCACTTGACCCAACTCTAGTATTTGGAGTGATGACAATCCTCAAGTGTATGTTGAGACACGGTTACATCCAGAAAAACTAACTGTTTGGTGTGCTTTATGAGCTGGTGAAATCATTGGATCGTACTTCTTTTTCAATGTTAACCGCTATTGTCTACGCCGACAAGCCCGAAACGATTGAACACTTGGAGCCCAGCAGTATTATTGCCAATACACGGCACAAATGTTGGAAGAAGTCATAAAAAATCGGATCTCCATATTAGACTACGTCCGAGTTAACCATGGCGGTAATATGCCGAAAGTCATATTTAAATTATAATGATAGAAGATTATCTTTCAAGCATAGCTTGGGAATAATGATTAGAAATCCTAATGATTAGCAATTGGATTAAAAATTTTTTTTGTGCTGAAAAATTGATTAATTATGATAAGTTAGCCATTTTAGACGATTACTAATTGATTAGATTAGAAATAATCAAAAATCTAATCACAATTAGTGACGATTAGCATTTCTAATCAAATCTAATCAAAACTAATCCAAAAAATAATTGATTAGATTTCTTGATAATTTTTGATTAGATTTGATTATATCAACTAATTTTAACTATTTTTGTGAAAAGAAAATATTTATTTATCACATTTGTTGCTATATTAACATAATGTAACAGTTTTTGAATATTGCATAAAATTGCATACCATGCACCCTGTTTTTATACCCTTCACCTGTGGTGCACAAGGGTATATATAGGTTTGTCATTCCGTTTGTAATTTCTACAATTTTCATTTCCGACCCCATAAAGTATATATTTTCTGAAAGCTTATGAATAGAGGAGTCGATTAAGCCCTGACCGTCTGTCCGTCTGTCCGTGTGTTGGTTGAAATCAACTTTTAGAAGCAACTATATGTTCCTCAGATCTGTATATGGTATCAATCTCTTGGAAATATCCAGGAATGAATCGCTATTGAAATTCAGCACAATCGCCCCATAACTTTCTGAGATATGAGCAAAAAACCACGACCACCTCGTTTTTTTTTCACAATTACAACAACAACATACATACATACATACATGTAAAAAACATACCAAACAAAAAAAAAATTACAAAAAAAAAATATTAAAAATAAGAAAAAAATAATAAAAAAACTACAAAAAAAAATTTAAAAAAAATTTAAAAAAAAATTTTCAAAAATTTTTTAAAAATTTTTCTAAAAAAATTTTTTAAAAAAATTTTAAAAAAATATAAAAAAAAAAATAATAAAATATAAATAATATATTAAATAAAATAAAATAAATTTTTTTTGGCTCAGCTGGGATTCGATGCCACATTTATTCTAACGTGTACGTATGCACGTATTTTATATGGGATGAATGGTGATACAAACAATTGTTATTGCATGACTACACGTTGTGAAGGGTATATAAGATTCGGCACGGCCGAATATAGCACTGTTACTTGTTAAACTAAACACTTGACACAGCTGGTTCACTTTGTTGTTGTGTTATTATTAATGTTAATTTTCAACGTGTTTTGTGACTGTAATTTTTGTTTTATTCAAATTGAAGTGTTCAAAATTATCGGTAAGTAAAAATGCACGGATTTTTTTCTTTTATTTATTGTTTTTTCGACGTCGTGAAAATTTAAACAAAATGCAAACTTTATATGTAAAACAAAAATTTCCAATTTATTTTCGATATTGTAGTTGTCGTAATGGATCCAATTGTTTACAAAGACCAAGACTTCTCCGCAGACGATGATGTATGTGATCCAAATTATGTACCGACGAAGGTGATCCGGAACATAGTTTTGGAGAGCGAGCCGACAGTGAGTGCTAAAAGAATGCGTAGCACCGGAAGTTCGCCCTAATTAATTTTCAACCCTGAATTTGATGTGGCAATGGTTATGTATGTAAGTTTTGCCCATTATCTTCCATTAGGTTTGCTGTATATGGTGATGTTTACTTCACAAAAATAGTTAAAAATAGATGATATAATCAAATCTAATCAAAAATAATCAAGAAATCTAATCAATTATTTTTTGGATTAGTTTTGATTAGATTTGATTAGAAATGCTAATCGTCACTAATTGTGATTAGATTTTTGATTATTTCTAATCTAATCAATTAGTAATCTGAAATTTGTATCAAAATTCAATTCTAATGATTAGATTATTTTATTTCTCTAATCGTAATGATTTCTAATTCTAATCGAAATTCCCTAGCTATGCTTTAAAGTAAAGTAAATCAAAGTGAAACAAATATTTTGAAAGTCCCCGTTTACACAGGGCAACATTTGGAAGGGAAACATCTGGAATTCTCTTTTGTATTTTTCTTCGCGATCATACAGGGAAACATTGTTGTCAGAAACATTCCAGTTTATATTTGTTTTTTGACATTGTATATATGTACATATTTTAATTTTTAATTTTATTTAGTACATTATTTATTTTTTTTTATATATTTAATAATTATACATTTTAGCAAATGTAAACAATAAGAATGAAAGCACAAAGCGTGCCTCCGAGAACGGGAAAAAAATTTCATATTCTCTTACCCACCCGTCCCTCTCAAGCAAACAAAATGTTTCCCTTCCAAATGTTTCCCTGTCTAAATGGTGACTAATATGAGTTTTCTTTAAAACTACTTATTCAATTTCTAAAATAATTTCACCAATGCTCTAGATCTATCCTGCGAACGGACATAGGCAATATTTTTGTTTTATATTAAACGTGATCGTGTGGTACTTACCATACAAATTGAACAGATTTAAAATATATTTTGAGAACTATAGCAGCTATTCCCTTTAATCTTTGTACGAGTTACTATGATAACAATATCATTATTCAAGCAAAAAATTGTTAGGATCAGATCAGGGGGTATAGTATTACCCATACAAAAAAATACATTTGATGTCATATATGTATACATAAAAAACTATAAACGTGATTTAATTGAAACTTAGTATGAGCAATTTTTGACGACAATTTCCTTATTACAACCAAAAATGCTTACGATCGAAGCAGAGTTGGATAAAAACATTAAAATCGATTTAATATTAAGGATGCAGTCCATTGCCATCTCGTAAAATAGCGAAGCGCTGTAGCTGGATTCTTTCGCTTTTCTGTACTTTTTCTTTGTATTCTCATATTTTATTTTTTAAACGCATTTTCCACGCACACAAGTCTTATTTTTACACATTAGATTTATTTTTAAAAATTTCATTAATTTAAAAAAATTGTTTTTTAAATTTTTTTTTAAATATAAAAACAAATGTAAATAAAAATAAATAAATTTGACAGCCATTTTGTAGAAAATATTAAGGCGAATTCATAATCAGCTGTTAGTTAATACGCTTAGGGCCATTATTACAGCTTGCCGTTAGTTAAAGGCAGGATTTTGTCGGACCGATAAATGGCTTTGCATTATAAAGCCCTCATTTATTATTTTTTTGATCTATTAAATATTATTATTGCTAACATTAATTACAATAAAAAATGGAAGTTGTAATAATGTTAAGCTATTTATCGGGCACAAAAAATCCTACCTTTAACTAGAGGCAAGTTGTAATAATGGCCCTTAAACTTGTAAAGATTTATTATCTTTAAACATATTAACGATTTGTATGTATTTATTCAAATATATTTAATATCATTTTAGGATTTTATCCTAATGTTGGTTAGATGTTTACGTTAAAAAGGCCCTACTTTGTCTTAATTTATTTACTTGACATAAAACCAACACTAGTTTAGCAGAAAATAAATTCGTATTAGAAAAATTATAATTTCTAATGTAATCAAGTCAAGTGATAACAAACATTAGTTGCCACTATCAACACAACACTTTACTTTGCCATCAACAGATAGAATAAGAGTGGGAGCAGAAAAAGATAAACAAAACCACTATAAGAAACACTACCATAAACATACATTTCTACATAAAGGATAAATAAAAAAAATGAATGCATATCCTTCAAAGTTGTTAATGTTAAAATATATACGACTATAAATTAAGCGTGAAAAAATGGAAAAAGTCAATGGAAAGATTACAATTACATACTTATGTGTGGCTGTAATTTCTAACTATTGTATAGTAAATCACTTGGACAGGTGTTAAAAGTGGGTGAATAAACTTAAGAACACACAATGGCAAATACAGGCAAGTAAATATAAATACTTAATGCTTATTTGTTTATCAGCTTAAAATGCTAAAAGCCACTTAATGGAAGACATAAAAGGAAACACATAAAATATGGCGAAATAATAGTGTAAATCTTGTATTTTATTATCAATCACTCAAGTCTGCTGGACGAAGTTTTGCATGGCTTGTATAAGTTTTAATTAACATTAAAGATATGTAAATAACTAATATTAGGTTAATTACTATAGTAAGGAAATGAAAAATAATAAAAAAGGAAGATTGGTGTTAAAGGTCAGTTTCCAATTACTATGTCAAAATATCAGGTCGTCAAAAGTTTATGTATTCATACAACATTTTTGTAAGCAATATTGATCTTTGAACAAAAAAGTTTTAATATAGTAAATAAAGGGTGATTTTTTAGCTATTATCTTTTTGGCAACACTGGTTTAAACAGCTGACGCACTTTTCGTGTTTTGTTTCAGTCGTATTACAGCTCTGATCGGGTCAAGAGCTCGCGCGTCATTGCCATTATCTCTTAAGGGCAATCAGGCCGTCCTTTTCATCCGTCTTCGAGAGTTTTACGTCTCACTCTCGCGTGGTTAATTGTGTGGCGTCGCGGAACTGTGCTTTGGATACAGTTTCCAGACTATTCTACAATTAACCACGTGCATTAATTTTAATTGGATTAACTGGAGGAGTACCAACTAAACTCAAAATTTACAACTGGAGGAGTACCAACCAAACTCATTTTCGTAACTGGAGGAGTACCAATTAAACTCAACGCTAACTGGAGGAGTTCCATAAAACTCAGTATAATTATTTGTTCAGATGTCTCCGACTTCCTATACAATGGTATAGGTCGACTTGCGGTGACTGAACTAACGTGTTTTTTAACTGGAGGAGAACCATAAAACTCAAGATTTAATTATTGTTCAAGTGTCTCCGACTTCCTATACAGAGGTATAGGTCGATTTACGGAGCCGGAACCAACGTGGAATACCCTGGCTATTTGGTTACGTACCTCTGCCAATTAATTTCAAAGTAAAAAAAAAATGTGTTTTGTTTCACTGTCAAACATCTTCAGTTTGGTCTATAATTTAACCATGAATCGTCTTACAAACGAACAACGCTTGCAAATTATTGAATTTTATTATCAAAATGCGTGCTCTGCTAAGAAAGTTCATCGCGCGCTTCTTATCGAAAAATTGTGTTCAGCGACGAAGCTCATTTTTAGCTCAATGGATACGTTAATAAGCAGAACTGTCGATTTTGGAGTGAAGATCAGCCAGAAGCATTGCAAGAGCTACCAATGCATCCAGAAAGTCACAGTTTGGTGCGGTTTATGGGCTGGTGGCATCATTGGACCGTACTTCTTCAAAGATGATGCGAATCGTAACGTAACTGTGAATGGTGAGCGCTACCGTGAGATGATAACCAACTTTTTTTTGCCCAAAATGCAAGAGCTTGACTTGCATGACATGTGGTTTCAACAAGACCACATGTCACACAGCACGCTTAACAATGGACTTATTGAGAGGCGAGTTCGGTGAACATTTTATTTTACGTTCGGGAACGGTCAATTGGCCGCCTAGATCGTGCGATTTAACGCCTTTAGGCTATTTTTTTGTGGATTTATGTTAAAGCCTTTGTCTATACACACATGCCCGCTTCAATTGACGCATTGGAAGACAACATTGAAGCATTTATTCATGAGATACCAGCCGAAATGTTAGAAAGAATATGCCAAAATTGGACTAAGCGGATGGACCATTTGAGGCGCAGTCACGGTCAACATTTGCATGAAATAATTTTCAAACATTAAATTATATGGACCGTGTACTATCGATTCAAATAAAGATTTCATGAATTTTTCTGAATTTTATGTTTTTTTTAACTTTCCAATAGCTCTTAAAGAATCACGCTTTAATAGAAAATGTAGAACTTGATGTAAATATTTAACGTTATGCATTACTTCATGTTATTTTTACCGCTAAATAGTAACACCTAAAAACTACTATTTTAAATTTTTAGAGTGTGGATATTAGCAATTAAGTAGATTGACTCAAAGGGATTTTACTTTTTTTGACTTGTCAAATTTTTAACTGCTTCTGTTGAATGCATATATAAAACTTATATGCCAAATTTTTAATTAGAGCGTGTTTTATTTTGCCCTGATGACAGATCATTATTCTTCTCATGGAATTTTCATGGCTTTTTCACACAGATGTGACAGTATCTCACCGATGATGCGTTACATATCGGATTTGAGCTCAGGAATTGTTTCTGGTTTATTCGCATAAGCCCGCGACTTCACAAAACTTAAAAAAATAAATCTCACAGCTTTAAACTGCATGATTTTGGGGACCAGTTTATATCAGAATTTCTTGAGATTATTTGTTTTGGAAATCATTGCAGCACTTAATGGATTGTCATGCCACATGTCATGCAGATCCGAGCCGTTCAGTTAAGGTCACAAGAACTACAATATCATATTCCTGTAACATTCACAGTCACTGCAATTTCAGCCTAATAAGAAATCAACATCAGAAAGTTGGTTGTTGTGGGTGCATTTATTCCTAATTTTTTGACACCCAAAATCAACAAGTTTGTGTATTAACAAAGCCATTCACGTCGAAATGAGCTTCATAGGAGTAGATGAATTTTTTTTTGTGGCAAATTTGGCATTGACTTTACTTTGCTTCATTGTCCATTGAACGAATTGCCGGCACTTTCCATAGTCTACTGGTTTGAGTATGCTGAATTTTGTACACATGAAGTCTTTTGTCTGAATTCGCAGCATAGTGCTTCGTGAAATTTAAAGTTGTTGCAAACGATGTCGAAATAATGTTTCCAGGTTTTCGACGTCACTCTCGTTTGGAACAGCAATGTTTTCAAGGGACCGACCAAAGCGTATACGCAAAGGAGTGTTACTGTCCATAACCGACCCAGGTTTTTCAAATTTGTTTAATCACTCTTCGAATGGTTGACAAATTAGTTGCACTTTCTCGACTAAAAATTCTTCGATCCATAATTATGTAATAACTTTTTGCAATTCTAACTCGTTGTTCTTTCCTAAGGTGCTCCATTTTCAATAACCATTTTTAATATTTATATTGTAAAATGAAAGCTAATGTTTCCTTAGAATTTTCCTGATTTGTTAACGCGAATTGAAAAGTTAAACATAATTCATATTTTTATTAAATAATTATAATATCCACCACTCAATGAATAACATTTCACCGAAGAGTTACAATTCAAAATTACCTCCTATTTTTAGAACTACCGCAGAAGATCAAACAATAATATTATTAGCTAGACTTTCTACTTAGAAGGTTAGAGAAACTTGAAAACTAATTTTTGTAAGAAAATTGCAACCATTGAACCTTTAAATTGTTTGATTTTGTTACTATTTTTAATTTAGTGTCCGATTTAATCTATGTATATACTCACATAAGTCATTGTTGGAAGAGCGCACAAGTAAATACAGGCCAAAAGTATTAAGACGAATAATTCTCTGCGTCGTCCAATACTGTGGGGATATTCATCACATAATGCTGTTATCATGGCTTCCAAGCCACCAAATGTACTATCCAAGCCCAAAGTTATCAACATCAAAAAGAAAATTATTGACCAGAATACGGAACCGCTCATTGTTGCTATAGCCTCCGGATACACAATAAACACTAGGCCGGGACCCTCAAGCCCCACTCGATCGATGGTGGTTTTTTGCACATGAGCCATGTAACTGTTTACGAAAGATTTAAATACAAAAAAATAAGTCACGTCAAGTGTTAATTACAATTAATTTAAATTTAAACTTACCCCAATACGGAAAAAATAACAAAACCAGCCAAAAAACTGGTTAAACAATTAATACTACTGGTAATTAAAGCATCACGATAACAATTATTATGAAATTTATTATAACTAGATAAAGCCAGAAGAGTGCCAAAACCAGGGCCCAATGAAAAAAATATTTGTGAGGCAGCATCTATCCAAACCTTAGAAAAAATGCAAGAAAATAACGAGAATATATTAAACATTATGCTGTGTAACACATGTGTGACACAAAAAACAAACAAACAAACCCTTGAATTTTTCAATTTATGCCATTCCGGTGTTAAATAGTATTTAATACCCTCATCGGCGCCAGGCAACGATACACCACGTATCAGTAAAATGATGAGTACAACATAAGGTGCTAGAGCGGTTACCCACACCACTTTGCCAGCCGAACGTACACCCTTCCACAGAGAGAAATAAACCAAAACAAATACTCCAAAAACACATAAAGCTAATGTTGGCTTAATAGGACCCATTAAATCCAGACCATTTGATTTATATTGCTCCAATACTTTACGTCTAGTTTTTTATTATTTTTTTTTATTAAGTAATGAACAAAGGAAGAAAAAAATAAATAGGAAACAAAATAAATAAACATTTTATTGGAACATTTTTGTAGCTCTTGCTGAGATTTGAAGAGGCCTAAATAGAAAACCCATTAGATAGATAAATTTATTCAACTGTTTTCTTTTTTTATATGAATACATACATACATAATGGGTCAACTAATTTGCTAGTACTTTACCATTAACCACAATAACATTATATTTACTATGTTGATGTTGTTGTTGTTTGTTAACTTACTCGAAAAACTCTTTAGCCGGTGTTGTTTGATTGGCGGTAAAACTGGCATTTGTTACCGGCATACAAGCAGCCGTATTCCATGGATTATCACATGATGTCCACGGCAATTTTGAAGTAAACGAGGCAAATAGATAATAAACAGCCCATCCTATAATTGTATTATAATACATGCCCATGTAAATGTCTATTAGACATATTGCATATCCAACACCTGTTGCAGGAGATAACGGACAACAAGAAAATAAAGAAAAGGAAAAATTAAAAAATAACAATCAACAAACTTTTTCAATTAATTTGAAGAACTTGTGATTGGAAGAATATAATGGTGAAAAAAGTATGAGTACAACATACATAGGGCTGCGCCGAATTCCGTGCACCGATCAACTATTGCATCTACTATGAAATATAAAATTCTAAATAAATCAATAGTGGTAATTCTCGAGCCCGCCAAGCACAATGTTGCTTGCTTAAGACCACGACTGACTATCCTATAAAGTCGTGCAATTATGTCAAATAAAAATCTAATGTGTACCACACTGTCATACTTTCTTACATAAAGCAACTCTGATCGCGCAGAAACTACTATTTTATGAAAATTTCCAGAAGATTATCAAATCGGAGGCACTTGTCAAAAAATCTATCACACATGTGCACACTTTTTGTCCACACTTTCTGAACACACATATGTACAATTTATAACTCATCGAACGACTACATCTGATAGTCATGTCCTTTAGTAGTTACTACGAAACTAAAGTATAAAACCAAGTAATAAGGTGTCAATATATCCATACACATACATACATACAACTTGCCACAATATAAAAACTTTTAGATCTTTCGCGCAAGCAAGACTTAACTTTATACAAATGCCTACAAACGTAACAATCTTGTGCACAATCTCACACGGTTGTAGCAATGACCGTAACGAGTATGCCCTGCATAAGAGGTGTGTTAATACCAAAGGACTATAAAATAAACATTAGGCTATCACGAGTAAACAATTTAAATGTTCTGCGCACGTTGTACCTTTGACGTCACACAACCTGTGTCGCTATTAGCTTTAAATTTCAAAGAGCTAATTTACACATAATTAGAGCTGTCTACACCGGTTTCCGAATAATTCGAAAAACTGGGTTTTTATACCCTGAACACGACAGTGTAAAAAGGTATATATAGGATTGTCATTCCCTGTAAAATATTCATTTCCGACCCAAAACAGTTTATCTTTTAAAACTTGCTTTTCTGATTAATTTTATTTAGAAAAAATAAAAAGTACAATAAGGATATATAGGGGATATATTTTTTATCTCACACACCCATAATATTTTCATATCAATAGACACTAATTTTGAAATTCTAGCCCGTAACATTTTCAGTCTCACATCGTATAAATAGTAACTAGTTTCGAAATTTTAGCTTCGTAAACGTAGAAAATACAAAAGTACCATGAAAATTCAAAAAAGTACCTTTTTGGTCGCCCATAACATTTTCAGTCTCATATCGTATAAATAGTCACTAATTTCAAAATTTTAGCTTCGCAAACGTTGGAAATACAAAAAAAAGTAGTTACATAGGATACCAAAATTTTGTGTAAATTACAATACATTTGCAAGTAAATTTGCATAATTTTTAGTTTAGCAGATATAAGGCTGCCGATTTTCCCGTTTTACCCTTTTTAACCCCTTAAAGTACGAATTTCTAAAAAACCCATCGAAAGAGAAACCAAATTTCATGTCTCTAGATCTTTGCATTTAGGCTGTGCGATGATGAATCAGGCAGTCAGTCACGTTACTCTTTTATATACCTATACATATATAGATTAAATGAAAGGGTTATTTTAACCTGTTTATAAACAACCGAAACTGGTCTCAAAAAGTCTAATTAATTTTATAAAATTTGATTTTTTTTTTAATTTCAAATGTATGTATGTATGTACACCAGAGCCTAACTTTTTTTATCTAAAAGTAATCTATGAAGCTGAAGAATAAGTCTTACGGATATTTTTTCTTCAAACTGGAAATATAGCAGCATATCCAGAGTACTGCAATGCCCAAAGTCTTAAAAATTCGAATGGGATATTATATTAACTAGCATAGCTTAGCTTCATATGAGCTGGAAAAGAAAAGTAGGCGTGGCACCAAATATATAGAAAAATTGATACGAATGGAGAACTCATTGTGTGACATTTGTTAGCAACTTAATTTTAATCGTGGTATTTGACATTTTAATAACAATATTACAATTTATTCAAATAATTTGATAGAACCAAATGGTGTGGCACCTCCCATAAAAGAATATCTATATATAACAGCTACTGATGCAGAACTATTATTGTTATAGGCCTTAAATAATTGATTCTTAACTTTTTTGGGCGCAAAACCAATAGAATCAGAGCAGGGGACGCGGTACTCCCCGAGCTAAAATAAACACTTGATGTCATTTATAAAAAAGTGTAACCTTTGTTTGGTTCTAACTAAGTACCAGCTACTTTAATAAGAATTCGCCCACTAAAACCAAAAATGGTAAGGATCGGAGAAGGAGGAGTGAAAACCTCATACGAATCAATTATTATTTATGACAAATATTGTATACCTTACAAATGGTGGCAGAAAATAATAAAATCTATATCCTAATATGTACAATGCAAAAGCGGTCATGGTTCTGCTAGTTATATATCTGTGGCTTAGAGCTAAAAAGGCCAATGCCACTTTTTTGCTCTTTTGAGTTAATCATTGCATTAGATTTGTTTTCTTGCTCTATTTCATTATGGTAAAATAGCTAAAGTCATACTTAACCCAGAACAGCTAAATAAAATGCTGGCCAATATCACTATGAAAGCATCTATAAAAGTTCAATTCCAGTTTTCTCAAAAGTAAATATTTTGACATTGGCCCTTTTAACTCCAAGCCACAGATATATAAAATTAAATAAACAAATTTAGCTTGAAATATAAACATTAAACTCTGTGTTTTCAATCTATAGAAAATGTTAGTGGCCTAGAGCAGATTCCCTGCTAACAAAAACATAATTTTGTTGTACAACTTTGCCAGTTATAATCCCATTGTAAACATTTAATTGTTAATTACGATTCTTTATTAAATAAATAGAAGAAATAAAACAGTTCAATTATTTATTATGTGTTTCTAATGCCATGTATGTTAACAATTCGTCATCTAAATCTTAATTTAATCTTCGACTTGTCTATATAGTGCAACTCGTAAGTAACTACACTTTTGTTTGAAACTTGTGGCGGAAACGACTTGTCTATACAAAGTTTGTTATTTAGCACTAAAAAGATACACAAGATACAAATGAGTGCAAATTATATTTACATGAATGGATGTTGTATTTTGGCAAAATCATGTAACGCAAAAAAAAAAAAAAATAATCAAACAATTAAATTATATTTAAAGCAAGCAACAAGTTCATCCTTTATCAAAAATTTTATAAATCAGATTACTTTGAACTTTTTTTTGCTCTTTTGTCAATTACAAAAAAATGATTTTAAACTGGAAGTGACATAGAATTTAATCTTGAATCATTTTTTTAATTTATGATGTTGTGCTTTTTTTTT